>VXBC01009835.1:2534556-2640705 GCA_013399945.1 Ploceus nigricollis
GGCCGGCCGGGCTGTAGCCGGGCTCGCACTCCCCGGAGAGCCAGCAGGACTTTAGCGGGCAGGTTCTGCCTAAGTTGGGCAGAGGAAAAGAGTTGGCGGTGGTGCTTTTCCCTGAGGCAGGGTGTCTGAGTGCGTCTGATGGGCCATTGCAAACTTCATTCCCGGGTGAGCCGGCAGGGGCGGTTCGCGGCGGGTGAGAAGTACCTTAGGATGAATTTCTTCCTTTGTTCACACTTCCACACTGCGTCCCTCGTTGCATTCCTCGCCGGATTGCTCCGAAAGGTAAAGGGCAGTGCCTGCCGGGACCCGACTTTTGGCAGCAGCTCCCCGGAAGCGCCCGGCTGGACTCATCAGTCGGCTTCTGCTGCTTCTTTTATTCTTCTTTAGGGCAGTTGAAGCAGAACAAAGTTATGTTTGAAAGATGCACTTTTTAATCTCTCTCGTCAGTAAGTGACGCCGTGTTTTACTGCTATTAGTTTCCTCCTGCTGAAAACTTCTTTTTTCGGAAAAGCATTAATAAGTTTAAAGAAATGCTGCCTTCTAGCAGCAGGTTTTCCTGCGGTTTAAATACTTGCATACAAGTTGTTCCTAGGGAGTGGCATAGGAAATACTACCTGTATTCTTTTACCACCTCTGCTGTCTCTCTGTAAAAGAAAAGACCGTTGTATAATAGATGTGTATTTCCTATTTGCTTTTCTAACTGTGTGGAAGTAATTCAGCTATTCACTGAGTAAATATCTTACTTGCATGCTGTAAACTATTTTTAAAGTTTTTGTTTTATTTTAAATCCTAAAATCTCGTTTAGAAGACTGAAAAGCAAGCCTTAGTAGTCATCCCAAAAAAAGGGTGGTCTATTTTTTTAATTAAGCATTTTAAAGAACTTTGTATAGCTAAGTTAACTCTGCTATCAGTTCAAGTAAACAAGTGTAGAATGTCTTTAAACTCTTGAAGATTTCCTTTTTTAAAAAAAAAAAAAGTTTAAAACTGAATTCAAAACCAGTAGAACTTTTGTTCTCACAATTTGTTATCACAAATTTTAGGGTGCCATGCTGAATTTCGATCAAACTGTTATTCACAGAGATTGGAGGTCTGCTTTTCTTTGCACAGCTGATGAGTTCATATTAGATACACCAGTAAGTAACTGCCTACAGATAAACAGTCGAAATTCTCTATGTGAATCTTTGTTTCATTCTGGTTTCGGAATCTTTGCCTGCTGTTGGAATATAGCTGCTGCATTTTCCTTTTAACAGCTAGTATTTCGAAAATGTAAATCAAAGTATCTCATGAGATTAACTCATGATGTGGGGAATACAAACATAAAACTTACTGGACTTTAGTCACAAGTTGAAACTGTTATGTTAATCTCTGAGACAATGTACATTTTTTGAATAACTCACCAGCTTTACTAAAGTAACACTACCATACACTCTCATCATGTGTTACTTTTCTGAATACCAAAACAGACACCTTCCCCCTCTGAAAAGCAAAAGATGCTGTTAATTTGTTTGATTGGAAAGTTAAGCGAGTTGAAACAGCTAAATCTGATATTTCTTTTTTTTCCATCAGACTACATGAATAATTGCTTTTAAACAATTGGAAGGGTAGGTGTAACCACAATCAGTGCAGCTTGCAAAGTCACAGGATCTCTCATAGACTGCTACACTAGAAATCCTGTCATGACTGTTTAGTTTCACAGTGCATTTCTGTCAGACAGCATCAGCTGGGTGTGCTGATCAAAACTGACCTTTAAGGTAAATAGTTAATGTTTTGCTTGGTAGGTACGTTATTCTGAACTTAAGTGGTAGAGCTTGCATGTAGAAAAAGATTAGCAATGAGACTAAGACTAACTTGGATATATTGCCTGATTTAGGTCCTTTTTCCACCTGTGACTTCTATTGGTGGGGGAATAAATATCTCAGTGTATGTTCCCCATAGATACGTTATGTATCTGTGTATGGTAAGTTGGTTCAATGTATGTATCATAGGCAAGATAAGCTTGGTTTGGTCTTTTTTTTGCTTGCTTGGCATTGAAATTGCTCTTTACTAAAGTTCTGTATTTTATGCTTAAAGCTTTCAAATCTCAAATTATAAACTTTGAAATCTAAGTACTGTGAACTTCCTGCTAGGAGAAACAGTCTTTTTTTGTGCCTGCTATCTTATCCAGTCATCTTAATTTGTAAGTTATCAGTCTGAGCTCTGCTAGCTCCAAAATTATGCTTAGACCTTTAATGTGAAGATAGTTCATATTTCTAAGTTGCATTAGTATTTTTTCCATGTACAAATTACGTTAATGTTTTGATGCATTAATAGTTTTGATAACGTTCTAATTAAGTAGTAAAACTGTCTTACATATCCCAGTGCTGAATTTGCATCTAAATAAAAATGACCTGGATATGCATATAAATAATTAATATCTGAATAGTAATAATTATTATTATCTGAATAATGATTTCCAGGTAGGAAATCAAAGTTTGTTTGAAAGTAGCTTTTCAGAATAATACAGTGTGCACTTCTTATGAATTCAGGGCTATGATGTTTTGTTCAGCAAATGGTTGCCTTGTGTATTGAACATGGATAAAGAAAATCCTAAACTGGTCATATTCCAAAGATAATAAAAATTTAGGAGTTCAAAGTGTAGCCTTTGGCTAAAATGTTTCTGAAATTCAGTCATTTTGGCACGCTGTAATGAGCCATCTGAGTTTATATCTAACACATTATCACTTTATCTTAATGATTTCATACTTTCTCTTAGTAGTTAATGGTCTTTATGACTGCAGCTGCTTAATACTTCAGATATTTTCGAAGAACATACTATGTTGATTTTTGGATAATCCGAGTCAACGTTTTTTAGTTTCTAGTAGCTATGTAAATCATGACAAGACGGAAATAGTGTTTTGTAAAAGAAATTGCTAACTTGTTTTTATCTGACGTGGTTAACTGTTCAGTTGAGAGATACTTTTACGTTCTTGTTTGTAACTCAGCAAGCCGTAGGGGTTACTGCTGGGGAGTGGATTCCCTTGCTGGTGGTTGTGTTATTGTTTGTAATGGGCTGCCTGTTGCTAGTTCTGAGCAGACTTGAAGTTGCTACAGAAGAGCAGCAAAAAAAAGTGCTCAAGGTATTATGGCACAGAAAAATATTTGCAGTAAAACCTGCACATGTATTCAACTTTGAATATTAATGAGAAGTTTGGATATCTTAATGCATCTTACTGTGGTGCATGTCCTGTCTAATGTGCCTGAGATGTGAGACGCAAAGGATAAAAGATACAAACAGATACAAAGTTTTACATTACAAATCCACCGCTTCAAATAGCCTGTTGCCAAACATAAGCAGAGGCAGTGAGTTAGGTGCTACAGCGTCAGAAGTAAAGCTGGGTTTTGGGCTTCAGTATAAATTAAAAAAAAAAAAAATCCTAGTGTAACTGAGGGAGAAAACAGGGAAGCATCTGATCAGATCAACATAAAATTTGGTCATTGAGTAATAGATCATTGGTGATAGATGGCTTCCAAAATTCCAGCAAGATGGAGGAAAAGCTGGGTTTGTTGATTGCTTAAAAATGATGTTTTAAGCAATCTTCTTAACATTGCCTTTTGGCCAGTCTGGTGGCATTTTAAAATTTTCAGAGTTTCGGAATTAATTGATATCACTATATGTTGCAAAGGTTTGGTTTTGTGTAAGAGTTTGGTTGGTTGGTTGGTTGGTTTTAAGCAAATATTTGTTAACTTGGCAGTATGCTGGGACATAAAGCCCTGGAGGCCTAAATGCTTCTGTATTCCCAGGACATATCATAGCCTGGGAAGGAAAGTAGGTAGGGGAGGAATAATGTTGTGTAGCCATTGAAATGGTGACTGTTTCAACCTCACTCATTTGCCCTCCCAACCTTTTCTTCATTCAGTGTTAAGACCTTGTAAGTGTTGGTTCCAGCTAGTGACTAACTTCAAAGAACTTTATTGCTTTTTAGTATTTGCTTATTCACTTTTTGTTTGCTATGTTTATAGTTTTAATTGTGCAACTATAATGCTAGATTTGGAAGACAGACACACTTTTTTTTCTCCTTCCGAAAGGATATTCCTTTTCATTACTCCTCTACAATACTTCCTATGGTTTGTGTGAATCTGAGTCTTAAATTCCTGTCAAAACCATTGACTTAGTAATATCTGTGACTGAATTCCTTCTGAGGTTTTGAAGTGAACTGTTGACACAAGTAGATTAATTTGCTCTGATGTTTGCTGGTGGGCAAGTCAGTCCATGGAATGTCAGCCACTGATCTTTCACACATCTACCTGAGCAGGTAGGAAGTAGGGAAGAGAAAAAGTACTGTTAGAGAAAACATGAGTGGAGAAAGGAGACAACATGTGATATTATTTTAGAGGGCGGGAACAGAACTAGTGTGAAGATAGGCACTTAAGAGATTGACATCCAAAGAATAGGATGAGGGCAAACTAGGGCTAAAATGTGGGGAGAAAAAGGTCAGGAACAGTAAAAGAACAACATAGTCAGTAACTAGTTTGATTTGTATAGCAGATTGGCCAGGGAAGAAAAGTGAGAAGGAGAGATAAGGGAAAAAATTTAAGGATAAATAGAGAAAGGAGAAAGAAATGAATGTGTATTACTTAATCAAAGTAATCAAGAAAATGTTAGATTGCTTTTTACTTGCTGGAAAGAAATTTTGCCCCCAAGACCTTGTTGAAAGCTTGGGCTTGTTGAGGGAGCCTTCTGAAGTTTTGTTTTGTCATACTGTGAGACTTGGAGGAGTAAAGACGGTTGCTGTAAACTCAGATGAAGAAGGTGGTCCCAGATGTCTTGTTCCTGAGGTTTCTGCCTTTCTTCCTACAGCAGTTTTGCCTAGATTTAAAAAAAATGTTATACTGACTTCAAAAGGTAAATCCAGTGAAGGTGTGCCTCTACGACTGTCTTGCTGTTCCAGGCTCTGTTTCTCTGTCATTTCTGGAGTGTGTTGGAGAAACCCAACTGAAATGTTCCTCCAGTAATTTTGATAGATTCTTGTTCTTATAGCTCTTGATACTAATTTGTTTCAGATTTGTTCTGAGAGGGGAATAAAGGAATAAGTCTTATTCTTTATGGGCTTTGCACCTTAGTGGTGCTTGATTTTTTTTTTTCTTTTTATGATAAGCACTACTCTTAAAAGGGCAATCAGAGCTGGAGGGAATTCAATACAGAATTATTCTCTGTTGTGATTATAATATTTATAATTCTTGGAACAGGTGCACATTGGATACTGTATAGAATTGATGGTAATATCAAGCCAACTCTTGCAGTTTATTTCCACATAGTTGGACATCAGTCATTTTACAATCTAAATGAAATGAGGGAGGAGAATTTTCTACTAGATATCATTGTCATGTATGAAGTAGAGAACTGGAGTGAATGTTCACTACTCCAGATTAGTTCAGACCTAGTTTGTTTGCTCATAGCAGACAGCATTGACATATTTCTTCTAGCATGTTGCTTCATGGGAATGTTCATTTGAACTTAATTCTGTGTTCCTCTTATGTCATGTTAGTAATTCCTAGACTTTTGATGTAATGGATTCTTGGCTTTTTGTAGGAGTTTTTAATTTATCTGTGTTTCTATTGCTGCAAATAATTTTTACACTTTCTTCAAGAAAATGATATAATCTAAATGTGTAACCTACAGTTTTATTTCAAGTATGAATTCTGAACTAAGCATCAATGTTTATTTGATAAACGCTTGAACAATTTTAAGCCTTACTACATCTCTTTCTTGTTTCAGGGTTTCTTTGTAATTGCTGCCATGGGAAGATACTTGACTATGCTGTTGCTGCTGATGCTGCTGGTGCAGCATTTTGGAAACTGTGAAGGAAATCAAAGGCCACATCATGCTCCATCAATGCAATTTACACAAGTACAGTATAATGCCACTGTGTATGAGAATTCTGCAGCCAAGACTTACGTTGGGCATCCAGTGAAAATGGGCATTTACATTACAAATCCACTGTGGGACTTAAGATACAAAATTATTTCTGGTGACAATGAGAACTTGTTCAAAGCTGAAGAGTATGTTCTTGGAAACTTTTGCTTTTTGAGAATACGGACCAAGGGAGGAAACACAGCTATCCTTAACAGAGAGGTGAAGGACCATTATATGCTGACTGTTAAAGCAGTTGAAAAAAATACAAATGCTGAAACGCGCACGAAGGTCAGGATACAGGTACTGGATACAAATGACTTGCGGCCTTTGTTTTCTCCAACATCTTACAGTGTTTCTTTGCCTGAAAACACAGCAATAAGGACCAGCATCGCAAGAGTCAGTGCGACAGATGCAGATATAGGAACAAATGGGGAGTTCTACTATAGCTTTAAAGAAAGAACAGATGTGTTTGCTATACATCCAACTAGTGGAGTGGTAGTTCTAACTGGTAGGCTTGACTACTCGGACACTAAGCGTTATGAGATGGAAATTCTTGCAGTGGACCGTGGGCTGAAGCTGTATGGTAGCAGTGGCATAAGCAGTATGGCAAAACTAACAGTTCATGTAGAGCAAGCAAATGAACATGCCCCTGTTATTACAGCTGTTCCATTGACTCCATCAGAATCAGACACAGATCCAACGTATGCAATTGTAACCGTAGAGGACAGCGACCAGGGTTCAAATGGGGAAATAGCATCATTAAATATTGTTGCAGGAGATGCGCTTCAACAGTTCAAAACAGTGAGGTCTGTTCCGGGTGGCAAAGAATACAGAATAAAAGCCATTGGTCCCATTGACTGGGAGAGTCACCCTTTTGGATACAACCTTACCCTTCAAGCTAAAGACAAAGGGAATCCTCCACAATTTTCTTCTGTAAAAGTTGTTTGTGTGACATCACCACAATTTAAGTCTGGTCCTGTCAGATTTGAAAAAGAGATATATAGAGCTGAAATAAGTGAATTTGCTCCTCCAAACACACCTGTGATAATGGTGAAAGCTGTGCCTAGTTACCCACATTTAAAATATGTATTTAAAAACACACCAGGAAAAGTAAAATTCAATTTAAACACTCACACTGGTCTCATTACTACGTTAGAACCCATAAAAGCACAATATGCATCCCATTTTGAACTTGAAGTTGTGACAAGTGACAGAAGAGCTTCCACAAAAGTATTAATTAAGGTACTAGGCATGAATAGCAATCCTCCTGAATTTACTCAGACATCCTATAAAGCCTCCTTCGATGAAAATGTGCCAATAGGTACAAGTGTCATGAGAGTGAGTGCAAAGGACCCTGATGAAGGGGAAAATGGTTATGTGACCTATAGCATTGCAAACCTAAATCCTTTGCCATTTGTGATTAACCATTTCAGTGGGATTATTAGTACCTCAGAAGACTTGGATTATGAATTGATGCCAAGGGTTTACAATTTAAGGATTCGAGCCTCTGATTGGGGTATACCATATCGCCGAGAAGTTGAAGTTCCTGTTACTATTATTCTAAATAACTTGAATGACAATATACCTCTGTTTGAGAAAATAAATTGTGAGGGAATAATCCCCAGGGATCTTGGTGTTGGAGAACAAATAACAACCGTATCTGCAATTGATGCTGATGAGCTCCAGTTGGTGAGATACCAAATCGAATCTGGAAATGAACTGGATTTATTTAGCCTAAACCCAAATTCTGGAGTACTTTCTCTCAAACAGTCACTAATAGATGGCCTAGGTGCTAAAATGTCTTTTTACAGTTTGAAAATTACAGCTACAGATGGAGAGAACTTTGCAAAACCATTGTATATCAACATAACTGTAGCTAGTAGTCGCAAACCAGTCAACTTGCAATGTGAAGAAACTGGTGTTGCCAAAATGCTCGCAGAGAAACTCTTACAAGCAAATAAGTTGCACAATCGTGGAGAAGTTGAGGATGCTTTCTTTGATACTCACTCTGTGAATCTGCACGCGCCTCAGTTTAGAAGTACTCTCCCCAGTAGCATTGAGATAAAAGAAGACCAACCTGTGGGCTCCAGCATAATATCTGTGAATGCTGCCGATCTCGATACTGGCTTCAATGGAAAGCTAGTGTATGTTATTTCTGCAGGTAATGAAGACAGTAGTTTCATTGTTGATATGGAAAGAGGAGTACTGAAAATTCTTTCTCCCCTTGACCGAGAACTAAAAGATAAATATACCCTCAATATTACTGTCTATGATCTTGGAATACCACAGAAGTCTGCCTGGACCCTTTTAGATATAAAGATTTTGGATGCTAATGACAACCCACCAGAGTTCCTCCAAGACAGCTATTTTGTTGAAGTAAGTGAAAATAAAGAGCCCAACAGTGAAATAATTCAAATTGGAGCTACTGATAAGGATTTGGGGGCTAATGGAGAAGTGAAATACTCTCTTCTTACAGATACAGACAAGTTTTCTATTAATTCTGTGACGGGAGTTGTGGAAGTTGTAGGGGTCCTGGATCGGGAGGAACAGCACATTTATTTTTTGAAAATTGAGGCTAGGGACCAACCTACTGAAGAACCTCAATTATTTTCAACAGTTATTTTGAAAGTGACTGTAGAAGATGTTAATGACAATCCTCCCAAGTTTATTCCTTCAAATTATCATGTGAAAATTCGAGAAGATCTTCCTGAGGGAACTATTATTACGTGGCTGGAAGCCTATGATCCTGATTTAGGCCAATCAGGTCAAGTACGGTACAGTCTTTTGGACAGTGGAGACGGCACCTTTGACGTTGACAAAATAAGTGGAGCAATACGTATTGTACAAAGACTGGATTATGAAAAGAAGCAACTTTATAACTTGACTGTGCGGGCCAAGGACAAAGGAAAACCCATTTCATTGTCCTCTACGTGTTACGTTGAGGTTGAGATAGTAGATGTGAATGAAAACTTGCACCCCCCACGGTTCTCCATATTTGCAGATAAAGGCTTCATAAAAGAAGACGCTCCTGTTGGCTCTTCAGTAATGACAGTGTCTGCTTATGATGAAGATGCAGGACGAGATGGGGAGATCAGATATTCCATCAGAGATGGATCGGGTATAGGAGTTTTTCGAATAGACGAAGAAAAAGGTAAGGTGGCTTTCTGTTATTTTTATATACTAAACAAAATCAAATGCCAGGAAAGAGAAGAGAAGCAGCATTGTCACAGTTGATGTAGGTGTTCTTGTTTGAACTAAAAGATGTCACCAACAATGTGTATAGTTGTGTCTGCTATTTAAGTGAAATTATTTTTATACATTTGATGAGTAATTTCTCTCTAATATTCCCACTTCCATCCAGACTACCTAAAGCCGTGCTTAAGTCTTAAAATCTATGCCACCCAGAAAAAGTAAGAATACTCTTGATATAAAATGGAGGTCTGCCTCGTGTGAGCGCACACACTCTCTGTCTTGTGGACAGTGGGACTGTTATACTTTTCAGTCTTAAGTGACATTATCTTTCACTCCTTTTACTGGAGGTGTGCATGGGTGTGATATTGCCATAGTGCTGGTTTAGTTAGTTACTTTCAGAGTTTGCAGGTGCCCATCTAGAATTCAGTAAGCAGTGCTGTCTTCATCAGAAGGCTTCTGCCAAAGAAAGCATTGATGCAACCTTAGAGAAACCTCATATGAATCAAGCAGACTGAACTGTTGACTTATTTCATAAATAATGCATGCACTGATGAGCAGCGTGAGAATTTTTCCAGTGTCATGTGTTCAGAAGAAACGTAATCCTATTTTCAGTAAAATTCTAGTGCTGACTTTTAACATTTTGGTTGGATGTCTGTGTAGCTATCTATTCATTTATGTCTTTGATAAAGAGAGAGCATTGATATTTTGAAGTTATCTAGGCATCCTGAAATAAATTGAGGAGGAATCTGGTGTAAGATTTGTCTACAGGTTACGTATAGGTAAATGATGACATATGTGATCGATGTCTTGAAGAAAAAAAGCTTGTAACTGAGAATAAAAGGTGGGAATTATGTCTGATTCATCCAGTAGTCATTTGGTGTGTTCTCTGTGCTTCCCACACTTATGAATATGGGTAATAGAGACTCATGAAGCCACTTTACTCTTCAGGGTTTGGGTGAACAAACTGTTCCTGACTATTTTTCTTCTCTAGAAAGTGTGTTATTAAATTACATGGTTTGTGGCTAAAGAACCAGCTCTACAGGTTGAAATGTAACAATGGTTCCCTTAGCTTTGCTTTTAACAAAGCACATAGTTAAGGTAGTGAAACAAGATTTTTTAAAAGTGGAGAATTGAATACTTTCTTTCCAAGACCTTGTAGTTTCACTTTTGGCCATTTGGTATGTTTGCAGAATATTAATTTGTATATCATTATGCATTTCTTTTGACACAAGTATATTAAAGTTCACTTTGTGTTATGGTATTGTAGAGGTGTCTCTAGCTGTTCTATAGAATGAGTCTGAGTTTGGCAATTTATTATCTGTGTGATAGGTAACAGTAAATGAGAATGAACCTGTTTATGGCTATGTGGACAGCTATGTGTGTTTTTGTGATGGTACTACCATGGCAGAATTAGTTGTTTGTGTGTATGTTGCCTCTCTATTTTTTTGGCACAAAGCTAGTTTACTTGACTAACGAATTGGTGTGAGTTTAAGTAAGTTGCTTTTTATCAGCTGGGTTTACAAAGTTGGTAGATCTTGGAGCAAAGCCAATATTATTCTATTCAATAATAGTGTCCAGAACAGTGGCTCTGTATTTTCAAGGCAGGAGAGGCATTGTCTGTATTCATATCTGGTATCTAGTGTTTGCAGTTCTTCAGGGATGAAAGTAGAGGGATTTGGTGGGAATGAGGTGCTGGTAGAGAGGGGTTGCTAGATTTTAATCTTATTGAACAAATTCCACTTATGACACTGGTGTGGGGAAGAAAGTGTTTATTTCAGTTTGCTTGATGTGTTTTTTCCATCAAATGGTGATCTAAAGGAAAGGACATTGAGTATGTACAAACTTGACAATGTAGCTTAAGTTTTGGATTGACACTTTATTTTGGTAAAAAGCCATCAGAATTGTTCTTCAAGGCACTTTTTATACTGCAGTGTCTGAATATTTGTCATATTTTTCAAAATGGACTGGCCTTGATACAGGGAGCAGACTGAATATCCGCCAACAAAGCACATTGAAGAATTTGTGAAAGAGATTTGTCAAGCAGCTTGTTAACTTTTTCAGCTTGCTGAAAGGTTCTTCGGACTTTACATTGAGCTACATGTCTCATCCTGCTGTCTTTGAAGAGCATCATACTACAGTGTCAGTTCAAAGACAGATAAATCAGATTTAAGAATTTATTTCAAGTCAACATTAAACTATTCAGTGGCTCAGAGTGGCTCTTTTATCCCTTGCTTATAAGAAATTGACAACAATCATATTTGCATGTAGACTAGATGGTGATAGAAGCATTGAATAGCTAGTTCCATGCATTGATTTTTGTTGACTTTTAGGTTGTCTTTCCTTTGTTAAGTTTGTTTTAATTTTGTAGTTCAAAAGGTAGGAAATGGTATTAGTGTTTGATATTTGTACCTATAATTCTGGTATTTTCACAAGGGACTTAAATATATCTTTGCTACAATGTCTTGAGTTCTGTTTTCCAAGACTTACCTTTATTTTCAGTCAGCAGTTTTCATAAGTTCTGTTTTCTGCAGTTGTGCCCAAACCATTAGCAGTGAATGTCTTAACAGGGAGCACTAAACACCAATATTTCCAAACTCAGGAGCTGCTTTGATTATTTAGTTCCCTGACTTCTCTGATGCTTTTCAAGTAGACACAGAAAAAAGGTATGTTAGGGGTGAATTTGATAGTCAGTCATATTTTAGCTTTCTTAGTATTCTTAAACCTGAAAAGGCAATAATGGTCAGAAAAGGAGGAGAACAAGATGATAAAAGTCTAGAAAATTGCAATAGTTTCTGTGGCACCTATATCACTGTCTATTTTTTGTAAGGTAAAAAATAGGGCACACACGGTTAACAGGTTTTTAAGTATTCTTCCTTTCCTAAGCTAAAAGGAAGTATTTTTCACATGAAGTGTAATAAAGTCATGAAACCCATTTCCTCAGGAAGTTATAGAGATTGAAAGTATGACTAAAGAAAATAAATGATACTAATGAGATTACTTTGAGGTTCAGCCTCATGCTATCTTCAGCTCGTAAACTGTTAACTGGAAGCCAAGGGGGTAAGGGAGAGAGATCAGAGGTCATTGCTCAATAGATGATTCAGAAGTACAACAGTGCATTGTGCTTGATATTGTACAGAAATAAAATTTAAATTGCATGATAAATGAAGAATTTGAGCTATTGTATTGAGAGGAAAAATGTTAAAATGAGATTTTTGTGCTGTGAATTTATGTAACAAAGCCATTTGTTTATCCTTTAGATATGTGTTCAGGAGAACTTGGAATTTAATATAGCTTTTTATTTGTGAGTGGAACTGAAGGCTGTAAATTGAGATGATCAATTTGCTATATAAATTGCCTGCTAAAGCAGCAGTAAAATATTTTATCAAAGAACTTGACAAGGAGTTGAGCACATCGGTGTGTATTAATAACAGAAGGCATTGTGTTGATGCAGATCTCAGTGTGCCACAAGAAAAACCCATGCGCCATCTAAATCCCATTAGCACAGAACAGTAAAAGTGAGATAAATCATGTCAATACCATGCTGCTACTTCGATTGAGAAAAACTCTAAAGAATTACACAAGCAATTGCTGGAGCAGAACCTAAAGCAGAAGCTCTGTGGGACCAAGGCGATACTGAAACTTCCTTGTCCCAGTTTTTATTCCAGTGGGCAAGGAGGGAAAAAGAAGAATGTCTTCTTGTTTACTTTTTGGTTTTCAAATACAAGGATGGAGCATTTCCATTGGGTATTTGCACTCCTCTAAGGTTAACTGAAAGATGGAAGCTCTTCTTTGTAAAAAAGGTGTTGGGAAGAGCTCATAGTACTTCTTGCAGTTGTTTAGGCAGGTCAACAGTGTCACTCACTAGGCTGGATGGGACATTATTGTGGGAGCACCAGCATGTGCTGAGCAAGTGTCCACGCTGATTTTCAGCTGTAAAAATGAGACTGAGAAAAACTTGTAGCAGTTATCTGGCCTTCTCCAAAGTATTTTTGCCAAGCAGATTGCTCCTTCCCTTGAGATATCAGGACTTCTAGCTTATTATTGAGTGCTGTTCTTATCTTGTTTCAAGGTTGATTTTTTATGGTTTTGCTTTTCTTTCTAGCGCACAAAATTTAGATAGCTAAGGGAGCCAACAGACTCTGGATGTGTAGATGCCATGGGTCATTTAGCCTAAGAAAGGTCTCATTGAAATGTTTAGGGAAGATGGGAGCCCATCCTAGAAACTGATGTTCAGAAGTCAAGGAAGGTTTAAGTAATTAATTCCATGGTGTCTGTTGTAACTAACCGGTTGAGTGGTTGCATTTACAATCCTTATATATGCAGATGCTGGATATTACTTGTAGGCCCCGCACAGTAAGATTTCAAGCCAAAGTAAATTTTATAAACTGATTAGAAACTTAGCAAGTAATTCAACTTTCAAGGCTACCAGCAGGTGTTTTCTAAACTTCTGCAATTGAGGATATTTCACAGTGTGTAACCTAGTTCCAGAATGGTGTGAAGGATGATGTGACAGTCTGAGCCTCATACATGATAACCTTATTACTTGTGTTTACAGTGTGTAGTTATTTGTTACCAGGAATCTTACTGCTCTTTCATTAACCTGATTTTGAGTTATTAGGCCATAACTGTTACAGGGTAACAGTAATTCTGCTTTAATGATACGGACAAAGTTTAAGGTCATTAAACTAATTTGCTGACTTAAAAAGATGCATGACTGTGGTTTTTTAAAACAAAGATCTGTCTAGCCTGAGATGCTGTTTCCAGTAGCACAGGCAGGGCACGGAGATGATACTTTTCTTCTAATACTTTCCCAATCTCTGGGAATTTTGTATTTGGGGAGTTTTCTAGTCACATGGTTTGCAACATTCAGGTGCTTATCTTCCTTGTGTAGTCTTCTCTTGGAATCATATAACTTTGAAGTGTAACCTTGTTACTGTGATAAGGAAAAATGAATTGTTTTGGTAAATAATATTAAAGGAGCAAGTGAAAATAAATTAGCAGGGGCATATGGAAGAAAATTAATTTTATTGCACTATCTCTGTGTGCATAAAATAGTGTCAGTAAAGCTTAATGACTATAGGATGCTATTTATATATTAATATTACCAGAACTATTTCCAGCTGGGAAGACATTCATTAAAGAGAATGAATAGGATTTTAACTGTGTAAAGCAAAGTGTTGAATTATATTCATAAAAAGAACATGAGCAAAAAGAGCATGGCTAACATGTAATAAGTATGTTAACATTGCTTTGTAGTGTTCGTGTAAACCCATTAACTTAAATACAGGATATCATTAACATTTGTACATAAGGGATAGCTTCAGGTTCCATTTCTTTGGTGATCTTTGACTTTTGAGCTTGTCAAAGACTGGCATTAGCAAAGTTTAAATGCTATGATCATCAGTGGAGCAGAACACATAAGCACCCAGTGGTTAGCTGTTGAAGCAGCACCATTTTCTGGAACAGAAACCAACTGGCCTGCATCTATAGCAACAACTCTTGTACCTTTAGGAAGGGTGACTGTATCCAGATCATCTATTGGGAATCCTAATCCTGCAGTTCACTCCTAACTGTGCCCCCTGCTCTTTGAAAAATGGTAGTTGGCACAGACCAAAAGCAATTTAACAGTACACAAGTTCGAATGCTTGGGAATATTTTCTGTCTGTTTGTTATGAAGATACAGTCATAAAGTACTTGGAGGTAGGGGAGACATTTTTAATCAAAACTGAGATTAGTCTGATTTGGTTTTAAGTTAATTTTAGTTAAGCAACCTTACAAATACAGGACTTTCTTCACAGTCTTTCGTGGAATGCTTCATCTTGAAGTTGCTCCTTCTGTATACTTTGTTACCCTTGTTGTATAAATCATGGATATAAACATCAGGATGTGCAAAAACTAAATTTCAGTTTAAATTAAAGAAAAAAAGGAAAAAAAATACATCAAGAAGTTCTTAATAATTTCCATTCTACTTTACAAATTCCATGTTATATATTGGCTTAGTGTTTATTCTGAGTCTTTGAAGATCTGTCAGATTGTAGTCACTGAAAACTATGAACAGAAAAATATGTTGAGCAAATCTTATTATAAGAAAGCTATGAAACATTAAATTAAAAATTGTAATTGATCAGGTGATGTTAATACTAGGGAAAGAATGTTCTAGGTGGGTTTAATATGATTGACTAATTCTTAGATTATCTTCACATCAATAGGCTATGTTTGTTTACAAATGTTGTGTCAGTGGCATTTCTTGCTTGGCTTCTGTCCACAGATGCAGTCTCATTGGCACATAGGTTTTGCAGTTAAAATTCTTATGTGAGTACTTTGACCAGTTAAAAGTGAGAAGTAACTAAGAAGAAGACCCTCATAGAATGGGGTTTTCAGATAGCATTTTATAGGAATAAAAAAAAGCAAAAGCACAGGTTCTCTGTTTCTGCAAAATACTAAGTGGCTGCAGCTTTTTGCACAATAAAGTTTTACCCTAGCTAGCTCAGTTACAGTCATGAGTGAAGCTCAGAGCACAGGCTAATCTTCCGGGTATCTAATTAGCTTTTCGGGCACATTTATTTCATCCTGTGCTGCATTCTGTACAGCTGCATTTCATTGAAGTTAATGATTTGCCCATGTAGCTATAGCAGTTAAATTTCTTCAGTAGCTGAGGCATACGTGTCCTAGAGTAAGAATTTAGATTATTCTGATGCAGTTTGAAGAAAACCCACAAAACCAACCCAAACTAAAAAAATCCCAAGAAACCAAACCCCAAACCTAAAACAACAACAAAAAATAACCTGAACAACCCTCAGCATGCAAAATAGCCAAAACAAAAAAAAACCTCAGAATGATTACTAGGTTCTGTAAACTCCAAGTTAGAGTTAAATTCTTAAGCTTATAAATGTTAATTTGGAAGGTTAATTGTTTAAATGAGGGGTTGCATCAGCACTTCAGTTTGCAATTAAGAGAAGATGTAATTCTAATGTATGCTGGAGATTTGAATGACATTCTAGTCAGCAGATGGGAGTTTTTCCTTAATCAAAGGACTTATGCAGGTTATTTTTGGATTCTGGAGTTGGCTGGTTAGTTGTCACACTGACATCTGGAACAGAATTTCAGGTCAACACCTGGAATTTGAACACAAACTGTTAAACTTAAATGTTTCTTTGGAAAACATTACAAGGGCAAGGATCTATTTGTTTGAATACTGTGTAATT
Organism: Ploceus nigricollis; assembly: GCA_013399945.1. Lineage (NCBI taxonomy): Eukaryota > Metazoa > Chordata > Aves > Passeriformes > Ploceidae > Ploceus > Ploceus nigricollis. The sequence continues at coordinate 2,550,847 of VXBC01009835.1, forward strand.
AAAACCCTTAAAAGAGTTTGAGAGATGTATTTTTGTGCGTATCACTGTAAAAGTGTATGTTGGGTTGGAGGTTTTTTGGTGTTTTGAGAACTTTTGGGAACATATCTGTTCAAGAAATTTTAATTTATCTCTGCTAAATAATAAAAAATACAGCTGTTCTGGAAGCATGAAGTAGTTTAGGTCAGAGATGCAGAAATAGTAATTTCTTTAGCCTTCTCTGTGAGGATAGTTTTGTAAAAATAACATTACTTAAAAAAAAGGGGACAGGGCAAATAGGGATTTCTTTGGTAGTTAACTGCTCTGAAAAGATATTTTAATGCTGATACATGTTAAGGATTTTTTCTAGTGGTATATTTTGTTCTTCGTCTGGGCATTCTCTCCCTTTGGTGTTGAATTGAGAAAGATGAGCAGCATGATAACATCTTCTCTGACTTTTTACCAGGTCTGCACATTTCAACTCTCCTGCTGACACTTTTGTGAATCCTTTGCAGGAGAGTCCTTAGCAAGCTTCTCCAGAACCACCAGAAAAAAAGGTTTTGTTGTGACAATAAATAATAAGGCCACTTATGGTGCTATGCTCACCCAAACACTATGACCTGTTTTTAAAAGCATTTATCCAATGTTTTTATGACCTCTGTTTCCTACCATAATTTTCAGTGGTAGTCAAGCATGCTATATGTGGAGCAAAGCTTAAATTCCAGCTCAGTCTGCAAGATGGGAGAGACAACCATATCTGTGTGGGACACTTAAATTGAGGAGGCATACTTGTGGTTGTTAATTACAGATACTAAAATCTTGGGTAGTCTATTTCTAAAATGGGGTATTATTTTCTGCTTTCTAATTAAGGATAACCCAGTGGGTTTGTGTTTTATTCAGTATGATGTTCAAAAGAGAGTGAAGCTGACGCAGAAGATGATCTGTTTCATTTTGGTCTTATGGATTTTTCTTCAGTGGCATTAAGGCAAACTTGTGCCATTATGCAAGACAAAATTAGTTATGTTTAAAAAAAGGAACTGTGCCTAAATTGAGTAGTATTTTGACTTTAAAAAACATTTGCTTAAAATTTCATGCAACTAAAATATATTTTCTGCCAATTTGTTATGGTTTTAAAAATGAGTCCTTTGGCACATAGATTCTCTTTTATGAGACAGTACTAGAAGTACAAAAATCATTCTTAGTAAGCTGATGTTACAACTATTTGTACTATCTCCTCTAGTATTAGGAGAAATGTAAAAACTTTTCTTTTAAGAGTATAGACCCAGTTTAATACAATTTCTGTCTGATTGAAGAAATAAAAGACCCAGGGATGCACTCTGTTAGACTGAGGCCTGAATTTGCTGCTATCCATAGAAAGCAATCAGAAAGTATTTTACTAGGACATGACTAAATTCGGGTGTCAGACAGCCATGGTACCAGCAATCAAGCAAAGTATCTCACATCCAAAAATTAGTTTAAGTGTATGTTTGTACTCCAGAAGAGGCTACCTGGTTAACCTGACAGGGACCATCTGTTTTTAACTACGGTTTGTAGCTTTCTACCACTGTACTGAGGGTGTGATTATGTTCTTTCTAAGGTCTAGAACTGATGGTGCCACTAGGTTAAACTGTGATATGATGCTGTTGCATTTGTGTTTCTTTTTAGGTGCATAAAACTAAGCCTGGCATTTGGAAATAATGTTGAGTTTCAGTTTGGCAGGGTTTGAGGAGGCCTGGGTTTGGACCAAGGTCCTGAGCAGCCTGGAGCTAGGGAATTACTTTTCTTTCTTAGGCTTGAAGGAAACCATGTAATTTGCATTTGTGATGGTGGCAACTCCCAAAGTGCTATTAAGTTGTTAATGCAGCTTTTAGAATGTGTCTTTGGAAAAAGCTGAATTAGTTTTAGACAAACATATTCATCTTATGTATTCTGTTGGCGGGGGCATCCTCCAAAGTAGTTTGAGTTTTCTTAGGTGTCCTACTGAGTAAAACATCACCTTAGCTGCCAAATAGGAATACCATACAAAAGGTGGGGCTCCCCTCCTCTACTGCAGGCATGCTGAAAGTAAGGGATTGTTCCGTTGTGAAAGGTGTTGATTGGGTTACAGCTTGGTTTGATGAAAACAGAGCTGCCTGGGGGCTGTGTCTCTGTAGGAGATGAACTGGGGCTGAGCCACATGTGGTCCCAAAGATTACCTTATAAACAGCAATCAGTTCAGGCAGCAGAATAGATACTAAGGGCCTATTAACTTTCTTGGGTCTCTCTTTGACTTGAAAAATACTTGTGAGCAGAGGAATAATAAAAGGGAAGGGTCGCCAAAAGCTATGGAAGGTGCATCTTGCTATGTCACTGTTGGGACATCTGTTGAATTGGGGATTTATTTCCTACTAAGCATCTGCTGAGCTTTTGAAGTACATATTAAGGTCAAAGGAGGGGAGCTTGAAATGATTGCATAATGTTTATTCTTTTCTTTGAAGATTTTACACTTTAATCATACAGCATTTGGACATATTTAACAAAGGACAAACCTACATGAGCATTTGGCAAACTTCCAGAACTTATTACATGCAGTAGTTGCAGCTTTAGAACTTGGATTTTAAAATACTTTGGGCTTTGCTGAAACTAGGTTTTGCAGGTCCATTTTTTAATCTGTATATCATTCTTACTGCATCTGTGACTTTATTACACTGGACATCTGAATGTGACCAAAAATGAATTTTCAATTTATCCCTCTCCATGTGGCTCAAGAAAAGAAAATCTCTAGCATTCCAGTGCCATCTGAGAGGGATTTTTGGAAAAACTGAAGTATCCAAAGAATCTAGCAACAGGAGTGCAACAAATCATTTCTGTGTTCAGAAGTAAGGTTTCCCCAAGCTCCTTGTGTTCTATCCATGATTCAAATTGCTGCTTCTCTTTAATTTAAAATTATTTGTGAACAAGGATAATCAATATGTTCATGGTTCTTAAAGTAGTTGCATAGTTTGGATTGGCATTAGGGTGAAAGAGCAAACTGCTGGGTTAATGGATATAAATTGACTTGACCTACTAGTAGTGGTGGTCATTAATAGTTCATTTGGCTTAGAGTTCTGGCTTTGCAAACTTGTCAGTGTGGTATTGCTGATAACATAACTGAATATCTGCTGTATGTTGGGAAAGTTACACAGAAAATACAGTATTTGCATTGCTTTGTTGACTAATCTTCTACCTAGAATAATCCTCTCTGACATGAATAATTTCCAACCAATTCAATGTATCTTGAACAAATCATTTTGGGTGCTTATAATAAAAACAGTCTTTTATTTTGCTGATGCAAAAATCCTGATACCACCTCTATACACCAGAAGGTGAAAATTACTGAGTTTTGGTTTTGAAGTTGCTGATGATAGAGTGCTTGTTCATGTTTTGTGTAGGATTTAAGGCTTAAAAGGTTATTATATTACAAATTTCAAAATGCAAGAAGCATAATTACAGAATAGCCTTCTAATTTTAGTGTTACTGGTAATGTACATGAGCATTACAGGATTGATACAGTCATGTGGGAAAAAAAATGCAGATACTGGTAACATAATATGCTGAAAGTGAATAAGAGTGAATGAATAATATGCTAAAAATGAATACAGACTTCCTGTATGTGTTGCCTGTAGTCCTGGTTCTATTTATGAGAGAGAGGGAGATTGGTAGTTCAGCTTGAAAGACTTTCAGTGCAAAGAAGTTTATGATGGAATTATGGATTATGGAATTATGAATGTGATCTTTATTGTTGGTATGTTGTCCCTTCCATTTCTCTGAACCTGTGAGAGTGACATGTATAGCTCTTTCACAGGGAATACATCTTCATTCTACAGGGGGTTTATATTTATTTTTTTTAATCCTCCTCCCCCCTTTGCCTGTAGATTTGCCATGACAGGGTATATCCTGTCTCTATGAAAATTAGAGATTACTGTCTAATGATAAGGGTTTAATCTGCAACGAATCAGACATGTGGAAACTTCTGTCTGTGGAATTTTCTGTTTGATCTGAGAGGAATGCCCTTGCTGTGCCCTTCCTGTAATGAAAGCAAGGTAGAGTGAATCAAAGTGATTCTAGATAAGATTGGAATGTGTGCATTGGTTATGCTTCTATTATATTTGGTGTTACAATTCTGGCCATATGTATTATTTTATTATTCAAGATATTAGCAGCATAGTTCACCTTCTTAAAAGATATCTCTTTCTGTTTTAGCTAAAAGTGCTATATATTTATTGATGAAATTTGAATTAATTACTTAGGTTTGAACACAGAAAGTTGTGCTTACAGCAGCTAATATTGTCAGCAAGATATTGAATGAGCTATGATAATACAGCATCTTTTTCTTACTGTAAATGATTTTACAATATTCACTTCATCTTCTGTTTTAAACCTTTTGTTGGTGTACCATTGTGAGAAATAGCTAACAGTTTCTCTCCATCATTATTTCAAAACCAGTTAATGATTAACAAATGTGCAGCTGCCTGTGCAAGGAATGTTACTTTGGGAGGGGGAAGGAAAGATGATTATTTCTTCATGTAAGAAGTCTGGTGTGATAGTTCATTTTGAAGGTAATTTAAATATTATGGGATCAATTTCAGCAGATTAATCAGAAATGGGAAAATGACCTGTACCTTTCTTTGATGTTTGGTTATATCTATGTGCTTTCTACCTGTACTGTTAGTACAGTAATATTTTGGGTTGCCTGTGCTTGTCCAGGCAGTAGTTTTAAAGTAAAAAAATATGTAAGAGATGGCAATGTGTTAATAAGTGTATGGATATAGGCAAAAGATGGCTCAAAAAAAAAAAAAGTGATAAAATCTAAGCAGTTCATAGTCCAAGCTATTTTACATCATTCCTAATCAGATTTCTGAATGAGGCCTTGTCTGTTAAGTACAAAAACCAACAGATCAGGAACTGTCCTTGTGAATATAAAAATAAAAACTATCATAGAATTTGGACTTTTCAATTAGCTTTTTGCTTGCTTCAGAATGTTCATACTGAATGGTGAAATTTTGAACTGACTTGAATCTTTACTGTTATGGTAGAGGAGGAAGGTGTGAGAAGGTTCAAAAGTTGTTAGTGGAAAATGAGTTGTCAAGTTGTCATTAACTCAAATGACACATCGGTTTTAATGTGCATTGTTTAATAAGAAGTTAAGGGAGTGATGGGTAGAGTGAGAGCAAGATTACTGCTGATTATTGGAGTAAATGTTTGAGTGAATATTGATTCAGTGTGTGATGATGGAAGGAAATGGAATAAGACATACATGCCATTCTATTTCTGTAATTCCAGGGTTGATAAAAAAATACTTTGGAAACTGAGTCATTCAGTCTAGTCAAACACAAGAATGACCAACATTTGAGAGTGTTGTTTTGACAACAGCTACGCACGGATACAGAGATTTGAGAAGGTCTCCTGATGCAACTCAGTCTAGTTGCTGTGTATTCTGTGAATTTCTTAAACATGGAAGAAAATCCTCAGCAGTTAGGAGCAAAATGCATTTTGTGCCTAAATGGTCTACTACTTACCTACAATATCATATTGTTCTTTCATTTACAGTCTTCTAGTGTTGACAGAGTTGATATACTTCTGTTATGGCTTTATGACAAATTATTGTTTTATGAAGCAATTAATCATCACACTAATTTTCTTTGGTATTGTTACGAAGGGTGCAGTTACCTTCAGCAAAAAATGTTTCTGTGGAGAATAACTAAGAGCTTTTTCAATGGAAATTCTGTCAGAGAGACTCTGTGGTCTCTGCTCATCCAAATGCTTGCAGGTTTGCCTAGTAAACAATAAAGTGAATTAAATTTATAGATTTTTATATTTTTTAACTGTAACTTGCATTCATTTCTATTACTATTAGTAATTTTTTATTCTGGAGAATGTTGATTAAAACTGTATGTACGGTTATCCATTGCTTATGTGAGAAAGACTGAAACCATTTCCCAACACCAGGGCCTCCACAAATAAGTATACTTGCCATCCGGTAAGTAATCTCTAGTTTTCTAGTTACGAGTCTTCTTTTTAGATGTTAGGTGTTGATTCTTCAGTGTGCTCTAAGAATTTGCATGCAAATGGAGGATTTCTCATTTGCTTGATACAGTAATCATAACCAAAGAGAATAAACATAATTTTATGTTACCAAAACTCTTTGCCTTCATGATTCCTCTGGCTTTAACTTTTACTCAAAACCAGACAAGTTCAGAAATGTTTCTCTGTATGGCCTTGTGTTTAGTTTGATTCATATGCAAAGGCAAATAAGGCTAATAAAAAAATGGTTTAACTGGTACTGATCAATGTAGAATCCCCTCTGGAAACAGGAGCAGAAATAAAGTCTGAATAAATAAATGGATTCTTTGTAGGTTAATACATCTGACTTTGTCAGAGCAAGGATGAAAATGTCTTTTCATGTCACTGGATCCCAGATGCTTTCATTTCATGACTTTGTCAATTTGCTTTGTTCTCCTAGCATTAGCATGCCCAGAGGTATATCAGATCTTCTTTGTACACAGAAATCTGCTTGGGAGCAGCATTTCTGTTGGCAGTAATTAAGTGCTATTGTGTATATAGCTACCTGGTGCAGTAACACGAACAGCAGTAATAGCCTGATTTCAACTATTCCTCAACATGCTACCTGCCTTTTGATAGATATCAGTATCTTTTCTTGCTCAGAGCTGGTCTGGAAACTGTCATTGCAAAACAGCAGTTTCTGCAGCTGAAAATATTTTAGAGACTGAAAGCTTGAAGCAAAATTGCAGTAGTCTAAACCACAGCCATGCATAAATAACACACACATGTGCTAAACAACAATTTTTTTGTGGTGGGTCAGTCATGAGCCAGAGTTGCTGTGGAACACAGCTGTAACTGCTTCTTTCTGAAGGATAGGACTGCTCTGTTGGACTTGCTGGGCCTTCAGTGTTTTGCAGAAGTAGTAAGAGGTAAGCTGCAGTTTCAAATTGCCACCAAAAAGGGAGTTTGAGAGAAATGCAGTGTGTGCAGGAAAGGTATTCTTGGGATACATGGAACAATTTTTCCTTATATAAGATGATCACTAAACCCTAAGATTTACAGAGAAAACCTGTCATCTGTAAAGTTTAATAGTTTCAAAGTATACTTGTTGCAGAACTGTCCAGGTTTTAATATTTTCCAGAGGTCTAAACAGCTAGATCCTTCTGGATCAACAAACCAGATTCTGAACAATTAAATGTGTTGCTGTTGTGCATAATTGGCTTCCCATGCGTCTCATTATTTTCCTTGTAGACTCTTCTTCTGCCTAAGGGGGACCTAGGTTAGTCTGTCAACTCCAGTTAGTTTTGAAATTCCTGGGGCCATTTGCAGAGGAATTTCCCCTTCAAAGGCTCCCCATTTCCCAGCTAAATTATTAGACTTCACACTCATTGTCAACAATTCCTTAGTAGTAAGAAGACTGATAGAGAAGTTAAGAGGGATTTGGGAGTCACTGGTGAAGCCAGAGTTCTAAAGAGCATATATTTGTTCATTTGTGTATTTAAGAAATTCTTATAAACTTTAAAAAAGATTAGAAGAAGTTCATCCTTTGCATTTCTCATGCAGAGGCAAGTACATGTTCTTTATAAAAATTTGATTGATTAATTTCCTTCTTTCTCCTTGATGTTCATAAGCAAACAAACAGTGGACCTGTAAAAGTCTTTGCTTATTTGTGAATCACCTACATTTTAGTAGAAATTTTCTTGGTCATGAAGGTAACTTAGCTTAAAATAGCTCAACAATATTATCCCAAAGTGTTTTGCTTAAGTGTAGGTTCTTATTCTAATTTTATAATACTGTGTAACTGAGTTTCTTGGTACATAGAAACTGGTTGTGTCTTTATCTGAAGACAAAAAACTGTCTTGCGTAAGAGATGGGTGGCCAGAGCAATGACTTGCCTCAGATCCTACAAACCTTGCTCGTGTAACGCAGAAGCTGCTTTTGCGGGTTCTGAAATCCCACATGCTTGGCCCAGAGCCTGCTGGCAGTTTGTTCTGCTTTCTCTAGTATTTTATAAATCTGCTGTAATGTTGATGTTGAAGTGCAGTCATGTTTTTTTCAGCAAGCTTTCTCTCAAATCATGAAATGACTGGTCATGTTAACAGCAAAGCTTGCTTTACTTGCTCTCTCTTCAAGGCAGTGTACATCCTATGTGGTTGTATTACAATAATTTTTGCTATTGGCATAGGAGTTAACATTACATTTCCCTAATGTGGACTCATCAGGGGGTTTTTATGTCTCTCCATATCGAGCTTTAGCAACATGGTACTGTTCCTCTGTATAGCAATTATATTGCCTGTCTGAAGGCTTGACATACAAGCCTCCTAGCTGACAGAAATAAGCTGGAACTATTAAAATAACCATAAATGAGGCTGACAATGGGAGCTGTCTGCCATTGTCCCAAAAGATTTTTTGAACTGGAAGTAATCAGTTGAGTTCTAAGGCAGCGCCATCACGGATCTTCTAATTGCAAAAATTCCCCCTTGCCAACCCCCCAGCTTCCTGAAAGGAAGTTCACAATCTTTGTGGACCTTAGGAGATTTATTGCTTGTAGCCCAGACTACCTAGTACCAAATCATAATTTCTGGGCATAATATTTTATGTAGACAATTTTTCTTTTATAAATTATCTGAACACTGTGTTTTCTGTTAATTTGACTTGTTTTTTGTAAAAATGTGCAGCAAGTAAAGTGGCAGGAACTAGAAGTTAAAATGTTACTGCTTCTAATTATTTACAATTCTCTTTTTGATAATTTTTTATTGTACTTTACCCATTTACGTGATAATGGTACATGATAAATCTGTTTTTACAATATTTTAAAACATTGAAAAATATAGTCTGTTTTTGGCGTAGAGCTTTAACTATGCACATCTTTACTTCTAGGTCTTTGTACAATCTCTAGATGTTTATTTAAGGGACAGCTGCACTTAACTGTTGAACATCCTGTATTTCATCGAATCTGTCTACCTACCTGGTTTATAAGCTGTACATAGCAGAGGGCAGTAGTGACCCTTTCTCTCCCTCCACTTGAACACTCTTCAAGTTACTGCTATTCGTTCATAGCACAGAAGTGATGCATAAACTGTTTTGTGTTTTTAAGTTTTATGTCAAGGTTTGGATTTGACCACATGCTGGGGCTCTTTGGATGCCAAGTTTTTGTCCTCAGAAAATATTTTAAAAGAACAGCCTTGATAATTTCTATTGGCTTGGAAAAGTGACACAGGTTTCACTGGACACTGCCAGTGTCTGATTGTTTCACTGATTGTTGTTGCTGTTATTCCATTAGTGTCATAGAAATTCTTTAATTTCAAATACAGTAGTTTTTAAGTGAAATCTGGGGGGTTTGGGAGCTTGTACTAATATCACATTTACTTAAGATACTGCTACAAAACTGGATTTGGCTATATATTTTGCTACATCTAGTCAGTTCAGTGAAGTTGAATTTGAGATATAAAACATCATTTTATTATGATTGAGGTTTTTCTTTGTTCCATTTGGGCTTTTTTTTTTTGTTAACATTTTAAATCTGCTCTGCTGGTGATGATTCCTCTACTCTGTTTAAGGGTGGGTTCTGTGTGCCTTGCAGTGATATTCTTCCCCTTTCTTCTCCCAGAACTTGCAATAACCGGTCTCTGGAAAGAAAGAAAGCAGTGGTGGACTGTACATGTTTAAGGTCTTGCTACTCCTGCAGTTCCATCAGGTTACTGGTATTGATCGTGATTTTATTTGAAACTTTTCCAGGCCTTGATTTCTTGATTACTCAAGAAAATAAGTAATTTGTCCTTGAAACAGCAACAGAAGTTGCTTTCCATTTAACAGTTCTAGCTAAGCATGATTTCTCAGCTGGTAGTACACAAAACACAACCTGAAATGTGTATAGCTTTCTATGTCAAAGAGCTATAAACAAAATTTAATTACATTTTCTGGAATCTGCCCTTATACATGCTGACAAAAGACTTGTAGTTCCAATAATAACTTTCCAATAATAACTTTCAGCTTATTTTAAGTACTTTTTTTTGTACCTTTTCCTGAGAGAAGTTTTTCCATGCATTCTCTGAAGCTGAAATTGTGAAGCTTAGGTTTTTCGTTGCCTTTCTTATAAAGAAGAAATTTATTTATGATAAAGAAGAAATGTTATATACATATAAAAGTGAATTTAAACCACTGTATAGTAACTTACTGAATATTTAAAGAAACAAAATGTGTAAAATCTGTAAAATATATGTGACAAGTGTTAACTTTTAGAACAAACATTTATATTCATTATATTGTTTATATTGTATGCTAGACAATATTATCTTGGGGTACATGAGAAACTCTTAGGTTGGTTGGTTGGTTTTTCGTGGTTTTTTTTTCCCCATAACATTAAAATTCAATTAACCAGGATGCATGTAGAAGGTAAAGCACCAAATTATTTGAAAAATAAATCAGAATGTGTTAATTTGCATTTCAGCTTAGGCAACCCAGAAAAATTTCTGAGTGGTTGAAAAGGGAAAAATAAACTATTTCAAACTAGGCTGAACCATTAGTTTTGCGCATTGATATTCCTCAGAGGTGTTTGCAGACAAGTCACCTCACTTTGAGGTGTGGAAAACACAGTATCGATGGTTGCCAGGTTACAGTTTCTGTCTTTGCCTAATTAATGCTTCTGGAGAAGAGGTGTGTTAAAAGCAGTGAACATCTCTTGTTCATGTGTGATTCAAAGGCAAGCAATAGTTGCTACAACTTTTTGCTCTCCTTCAGGGCTGCAAGAAAGGATTATTTATATTCTGAAACAGTGCTGTTTAGTCTCTGTGAATGTTCAGATGCAAGAAGTCTGATATGAGTAGCTTGCATTGTCAGTGATAAGCTTTAAATTGCTATGGAGGAGAAAAGCAAATCATATTTCTCTGGGTGGCTTTTGCACCTTGTTCCGTAGAGTCGTAATCACGTAATGCTTCCTGTTCAAAGTGCACACACAATAAAAGTAAGGAACTGTTCCTCCTCAGCTTATTTGTCAAAAGTAATACTTTTCTTAAAAGAAGAGATTTTATATACTTTTAAAAAGTTCACACTGCCTGCCAGAAGTCTTTAATATTTCAGGAGTTAGACTGCAGTGCCTCTCTTGGTATTCTGCTGTGTTTATAGAGTGGATGAGCTGACATTTCACTTTTGCAAGAGGAATCTCATTCCATTCCTTCTTTAGAAGGAGATTGTTTCATGGACTTACCAGGATGGAGATTTTGGGCTTTTCAGATGATGTTTTATGTACTGAATAGTTTGTCTTTGTGGCAGGATATACGTAAAATTTTCAGTGCTTAAGGATAGTTGGTTTGTGTAAAATTAGGGCTGATGTGATATTGTGCTGTCTTTGTTTTGGTTTTACTAAGTGGTTATTTATTACACTTGAGTGATCAAATACTATTAAATTTTGTTGACATTAGCATTGGCTGCTATTTTAGAAGCATGGTAGGCTTAAGGTTTAGTTGTCTTACACACTGGTGCTTGGTGGAGGCCTGAGTTACAATAGCACAGTGGCCTCAAGGAAAGAATAATTTTTTTCTTTAGAGTTCAATAGGTTACATGTTTCAAAACCTTCAAATTAGAAAACATTTTATGGTATGTAGGGTTGTGACTGCTGCTTCAAGGCATTTCCCTATATCAGATTATAGTCGTCACCAGAAGCTTCAGAAGTTATCAGAAGGAAGTTGAGAAGTTAACAGAAACACAGATAGAGGAGGTTTTTTAAATTGCTGTAAAAGTGGAAAGAATCTGAGCTATGACAGTGGCCACAATTAGTATTACAGATGGGTGTAGTACTTGGAAATAGTGCACTATAGTCTGCTGTAGTCTGTTTTATCTGGGTAGATACCACAACTATTAATAAATGCACTTTTTTTTTCCAAGTCGCCTTCCTTCTTCTTAGCATTTCTGACAGGGATCATAAAGTGGAGGGAAAAAAACAAGTGAAAAACCTCTATGTGTAACACACAGGAGCACACAGGGTTGCACTTGCCAACTGTCCTGGTTTGACTGTGCTTCTGGAAGTTACTCAAGGGGAAAAGGAGGGTAAAAGAGTGTGGATGTGTTCCTCTTTAAGGCCTCTGGGGTCTGGTGAGAAGCAGACAAGCGCTGCATCTTTTCCTACGCCAGATGCTCTTTCCTGGGTTCTTGTGGGTGCCAGTTTTTGAGGGGTGGGGGACTGTTTGTTTTTTGGTTTTTTAATCTTGTCTTCTCTGCTATAGCCTCTGTATATATACAGCTCAGGAAAATGCTAATCACATCATGATAGGTAATAATATAAGAAAAAAAAATCTAGGAAAAATAGAGCATAGAAGACAAGATGAATAGGAAGTAATTTGTGTTCATCTGTGTTTGAGCTGGATATGTTTGAAGAACAGCACTGTCATTAACAAAGTTATTGGTTAGAATAGATGCTATTTCAAATAAAATGAGCTGCGCAAAAAGTCAGAAGTTGAAAATACCAGCTTTATAAAATGTCTTTGTTTTTCTGGCCTATTCTAGCCATGCAATTGTGGAGATTTTAGTAACAACCTGAAAACTGTCTGTTTAGAATTGTATAGCATTAGAAGCCAAAGTATGATAGTATTTTATTAAATAAGACTTTAATTAGAAAGGTAGCCAAGCCACTAACAAACTCTTTCTTTGTTTTAACAACAACTTAAGCAAAGTTTCACAAAATGTAAAGTGGAAATTTTCCCAGAAAAACTGGCGAGTAAACTTCTGGGAGCTGGGATCCTTTGGACCCTTGTTCGTATAGTAACTTCTGGAAAATATATGTGTTGCCTATCTTGAGGTAGCAGAGATTCACATACTAAACTACAGTATGTGCTGAGCAATTTTATCTCTAGTTTAAAAGAGTGTGCAGGCCTTAGTGGTAGTTTACCCTGCAGTGACTTGCTGTTTGTTTGTAATTCAGGACAGTTGCAGTCTGGGTTGGTGTGCTGGCAGTCTAGTACCATTGAGGACAGCATGTCTCCGTGTTTGTAACAGGCTTAATCCACTGACTTTTGAAACTTAGATTTGGATTGGTTGTTTGTTGAAGGTCATATTTGATCAAAACTTTTGTTCGTGCAATTTGTAAAATATTGCTTTCCCCCTAGCCCTCTGAATGGCTTTTAAAGCAGCTGAAGAAGCCTTTTGATTTACCTAACTTATTAGAAGTTAGATTAATTGAGTTTGTAATCAGATTTCAAGCATCATGTTCCAGGCCAGGGATTTCTTAGTTTGTTTCAAATGTCATTCCCGGGGCAAATTCTGCTAAACTGCATTTTCATGCTTTGCTGAGAAATGATTGCAGGTTTTGATTTGCATTATGGAATCATTAATATTGTTAATTAGAGTTCTTATGGATAAGCACGCTTAAGGAGGATCATCCCTGGGAATTGGGAGTATTATAGTTTGAGCATTTGTTAATTAGATAAAATTGGCATATGTTAGAGTGTCAGATTTGAGGTGTATTTTATGCTTATTTTTGTTTTTAGGAATGACTTTGGTTGTGGTGATTTGTGTTGTGGGATTTAAACTGGGGGAAGTGTTTGTTCTTGTTGACAGTGGGGTTACTGTTTCGACTTTCCTCAGTTTCTGTATTCATATACCATCCTGTTCCTCCACATTAAATTCTGTCTAAATTACATTCTACAGTAGTCACTTAGGACTTTTGCCTTCCTTTAATGAAATTGATAGAAAAGTCCTACTGCATCAAGTGAGAACAATATCTTGCCTAAAATTTCACACATATGAATATTGTAAAATCAGTTCTGATGTCCTCTTGCAGATGCCTGAGAAACATTTCATCAGAGCTCTTTTGTGCTCCCCTCTGGTGGTTGGTGACTGAAGTTAAATTTCTTTTTATCCTGACCACCTGAAAGGTTTCAGGATTGCACAGCCAGTCAAGTGAAAAATGCTTTTTGAATCCTTACTTCACCTTATGTTTCGAATAACAATGTTGCAAGCCTTTGGGATTACCATACACGTGAAACATTTGTTAGTAGATTTCTAAATTTGTCTTGCTACATAGAAAGCAAATGGTTTGTAAAAGTCAAAATTAGCCAACTGCTGTAGCATAGAGGATGGATGGGAAATCTGCTGATTAAAGATATTCTGTAAATGGAAGAAGAGTTAGAGCAGAGATGGAGCTTTTACAGCATTGAAGATACAATAGAGGTACTTAAGGTGTATTCCTTAAATGTGCCTTGCACCACTCTAAGAGAAAAGGAAAAATTCTTTCTAGGAGCCAAAACATGCTGTTGAAACTGATGATATAATCAACATCTTACTGATGCTTAATGAATCTAGATGTTTGCAAGATTAAAACAAATTAACTCTTATTAGTTATTTTATTATTTATGTTTGATATAGGAATCCTGATCAGTTTTTTCCTCTGTTACCTTGAGAACCACTGGAACTAGAAACTAGTGAATTTATAAACTCCATAACTAAACTCCGTAAACTAGTGTGCTGAGTGCTGGCTTTCAGGCAGCATACAGTCTTATGCTGCCCTAATATGTAAAATAGGCTACTGTAGTCAACGTTTGCAAAATCAGAAAACTGAGACAAGGACCAATGGTACTTAAAGGACTGGTTCTAGACAGTGCTTTGGTAGGAGAGTGACTGTTATCATTGTTTAAAAAAGTAATCAGTCAAATTTTTTGAGCTTGTGTTCCTTAGAAGGTGTAGTAGGTTACTGAAGTTGTCATGCAATTTTACTCGTTATTGTTCAATAGAAATTAAAAATGAAGCTATTCATATTCTCATAGGCATAATCAGGAAAGATTTAGTGTTAAACTTTCCGAAGCAGGAACAATTTCAACTAGAGTAATGACAATAGGATGGTGTTTTGTAATTACTGATGTAAGATCAGATTGTTGAGGGACCAGAGAAAAAACTGAAGTACTTCATATAGTTATGTGTGTTTAGTTTTGATTGTATTTTGTGACATAAAAGCTGATATAGAACCAGAAGAAATTCAAGTTTTGATTGTCTGAGCCTGCCCCCACCCCTAGATGTGTGCTGAGTTAGTAAATCTGCTCCATTTTATTGCTGGGTTCAAACATCAGGAAGAAAGCTGAGTCATATTAATAGACCAGTCATCCCTTCCCTTGCTATTGCCTGCAGCTTTGAGCAGTGAGCAGAGCTAGGTGTGGTCGCCTCTCTTCCATAGCTCTCAATATGTGAAGGCTGAAGGGAAATTTTTGTTTTGTATCTTCTTGTTCCCTTTTTCATAGCTTTTACAATGCAGGAATGTTATTTTGAGTCTTCATTTTTGATATTGCCAAAGTAATCCACTGCAATGCCTGTCTCTAGTAATCATGGAACTGTAGAATAGTTTGAGCTGGAAAGAACCTTAAAGTTCATCCAGTTCCAACTCTGTGCCCATGGGGAGAGGCACCTTTCACTAGACCAGGTTGTTTAAAGACCCATCCAAGCTGGCCTTGAACACTTCCGGGGGTAGGTCATCCACAAATACAAGTTTCCCAACTTGGATATTCATACCTGTTTATTGCATCTATTTTAAACTGTGTCCTTTGTACCTTTAAAAAAAAAATCCATTCAGAAGTTAACCTGTTGATTAGTGTTAAACAGTTAGGTAGATGGTTTTGCATAGGTGACTGATCATAAAATTGTTTTCCTGGATGCTTTCTATTTCAGATTGGAATAAAGGCCACGTAAAGAAAAAATGTTCACCCTCAAATTCAGGATCACTTGAGTGAGAAACATGAGAAAAATGGAAAACAAATGAAATTCCCTGTTACTTTGACTAATGCATGCTTAGAGTGTGAGTGGCCCTGTAGGAAATTGGGACATTCTGAAAGCCAGAGCTATCCTGTTGGGGAACCTGTGTTACATGATGCATCCAGGGGTCAGATCATCAGACAGATTCTAAGCCTTTAATTGAACACTGCAAAGTCTGTGTAAAATATACAGAAGTAACATTATATATGCAGATCTAATTTGAAATTTAAAAATTAACCAAAAGACAAAGTTGCCCATGTGCACTGTATCATACTGCAAATTTTTCCACATATTTCTTTTTGAGATACTATTTTTTTGGGTGTGGTACTTTTTTTTCCCCTCTTCATCCCATGTGATGGATGTGACTTAAGGGAATGGACATTTGAGAACTAATACACTACAAAAGCAAAATAGGTTCAGTCATCCTTTTACTAGAGGAGGACTTTGATAACTAGGGAAGGTAGAGTTTGTAAATGTTAGGTGAGCAGATTGCAGGAAGTGAGCTTCGTTTCCATAGGCGTCTCTTTTAATCTTTCTTTAGAATCAGTCAAGGCTATGTTTAAATTAATATGCCAGTTCTGATGCAGTTACTGTTTAGAAAGTGGGATGAATAAAATGAAAACAGTTGCTCTTTTCAGCATGAATCACAAGTAATAAAGCAGCATTACTGGAATCCTCGCTAGAAGGGAATTAATACAATCCAGTCTTCTCTTTGGTAGGACATGAAGGGTTTACAGAACTTTCCAAGGCCTACATAGAGTCCACCCAGATTTAAGTGCTTGTATGCTACATCCAGCATTTAGATTTAGAAGTGAAGCCACAGAAAGTAACACATTTGATTACTCTCAAGCAAGTCTCCTGCATGAGGTGGAGTCATGAAAAAAGTGTGCCATGAGTTACAAAGTAGAATCTGGGTAACTGAGTGTTCAAGGCTGTGTCCATTATTAAGAGCAAATTTATGCAGAAACTATTCAGGTAACCAGTGCACAAATCCAGTGACTACTGGATAATATTACCTTTTTGTTGTAATAGAAAAACTGTTGTCAAACAAAATATAAATACTGAGGCAGAGAGACTGGAAATGTGAAATATCAGTATTAATTAACACCTGAACTTAGTTGTTGCTGATGTTGTTCTGCAAAAAAATAAAAAAGGAAATTATAAAGCCAGTAGTTTATTTTCAGAAAAACTTTTATAGACTGCATGTAATACATGTGTATTTTGAAATTGCAGTGCCCCTCCTTTTTATCCCAGTTCTGTAGCCTTTGACACTATATTAAACCAATTTCCACACTGACATCTGGTGGTAGTTCTGAAATGTTATGTTGCTTGAAATGCTATAAATGGGAGTTTGCAGGTCTAAGCATCAGTTTCAATCCCCTCCAGCCCTTCAGAAGTGATCTTATTGACATCTTAAAATTTTAACCTGCCATGGTCAGACCAGCTTCTCACAAGGCAAAGAAAATAATGAATAAATAAGTAATTCCTTAATATTTTGTTCAGTCCGTATAATGTATTTTAAAAAGTGTCTGTAGTGTGTGAAGCACACAATACTTGGAGTTAATTCCTTTTCCAAAGAACTCCTGTGAAAACAGTGACATAGTTTTATTGAGATCCTATTTGACTGATGGTGTGTATATGTAAGTATATAGAGATATATGTGTCTGTGTGAAGTAAATGAGCTCAGTAGAAGTGCCACATCATGCATACTCACATTATGTGGCTTTATCCAGAGTCCAAAACTGGCTGTCATGGTGATAGTTCGACTCATCTTGGCTCCAGTCCCGATTAGTCCTGGTGTGTGAGTGTATAACAAATAGTAAGAGCCATGACAAAGCCCTTCAAAATTTCCACTGAAATGGTTGCAAGGGCTTACCGTGTTCCTCATCCTGACATGTATCAGGTTGATTTAAAGTTCTATTAAGAAAATGTCTCAAATCAGACACCCTGTAGGAGTGATTGGATCAGAAAAAGGAAAGTGTGAAGTTTTATTCTGCCATGGCTCCATGACTCTATTTAATATTCATCCCCAATCTTATGGCTTACACCATACCACATAGCCTTTTGACACATGCATAATGTGGCTGTACCTGTAGAGTAAGCTGCTTGTAAAAATAAAGTTGTATTTCTTCATGCTGTGGAAATTCTTTAGTCAGTTCTGGCTTAGACAATCTCCTGTAGGCTCAGCAGACAGCTTTTTATTAAGTTTGTGAATTGTATAGGAGTTCCTTATTTGGTAATTCATTTTATGTTTGTAAGATTGAGCAGATTTTTGCCCCTATTTTTGCTGCCTTCCATTTCCAGAGTAGTGGCAACCATTGGTTAGTCCTAATGTGGCAAAGGTTAGCTTGGGTATAACTTTTGTTTTCTTTTCTGTGACATGTCTGTGTGAACCTAAATCAGCACATAAAGAAAGTTCAGCCAAATAATTCATTTGGGCACAGAGATAAAAATGTTTCACATTTAAGTAGTTGATGATTACTCATTAATACGATTAATAGTAAAGAGGTCAAGAGTTTGGCATCTAAACCAGATAGTTTAATATGGTATAAAATTTACTGTAATGAGTAAAAAGGGTCATTCAAGTCCCAAAAGATTGTGAATTACATATTTGATTTAATCTTTTAGGCAAAACCAATT
The DNA here is from genome assembly GCA_013399945.1 of Ploceus nigricollis. Classification (NCBI taxonomy): domain Eukaryota; kingdom Metazoa; phylum Chordata; class Aves; order Passeriformes; family Ploceidae; genus Ploceus; species Ploceus nigricollis. The sequence goes on from VXBC01009835.1 coordinate 2,569,216, forward strand.
TTATGAATAGTGCTGACTGGTCTGATGTATTTCAAAAGATGTTGGAAAGGAAATCAAGTAATATATTGTTTTAATATGTGATGCGTAATTGCTGAAAACCGTTATAGTAATTTTATTTTTTGTGGCTTCAGATTAGCCTTAATATGTGTGTGTGTGTGTGTGTGTGTGTGTATTAGCACACACTGCTGGTTGTTAGTTATCATCAATGTTGTTACCATCAATGTTGGTTATTTTGAACTTGTATTCATTTTGATTTATTAATTTACTTCAACTTGTTGCTTACTGTATTTTTACACATTTCTGCATACTTATCAAGCATTTTCTATTTATCTTTCTTCCTATTAAACAGGCATTATTGAGACTGCAGATCACCTGGATCGTGAGACTACTTCGCATTACTGGCTTACTGTTTATGCAACAGACCAAGGCGTTGTGCCTTTATCATCTTTCATTGAAATCTACATAGAAGTTGGGGATGTTAATGATAATGCTCCTCAGACCACAGAACCAGTTTATTACCCAGAGGTCATGGAAAACTCACCTAAAGATGTGTCTGTCATTCAGATTGAGGCATTTGATCCAGATTCGAGCTCAAGCGAAAAATTAACCTACAAGATTACAAGTGGAAATCCACAGGGATTCTTCTCAATAAACCCCAAAACTGGTAAGTACAATACAGTGTTTTATTTTATGTATTAATAAATTAATGTGTTTGCATAATTGCATAAACCAGGTGAAATCAAAATCTTTGGTTTAATGTTGAAAACATGCTTTTACAATAGCTGGAGTTAAGCTGGTGTCTAGGGCTGTGTCAATATTAGTAAGTTATACAAACATGTAGAAAAGGATATGAGAGTGGAGCACTTGGTTCAAAGTGCTTGACATCCACATCAGGCATGTTTTGTGAAGGCTTACTTCTGAGTAGCTCCACTCTAGACTGGTCAATGTCCATGCATTTTTATAGTGCAGTAAGTATACGTTTAGTTTCATCCAAATTGTTTTTAGTTGTCTTCATAGTTTTTTTTGTCAGGCCTCTTTTAAAATTATTTTTGGTGGGGGGAGAGGGTGTCGTGTTAGTCTAAGCAAAATAAGCCATTTACTACCTGCAGACTCGCTTGTACCCCAGTCAAAAGATACTTCCTTTCTAATTAACTATTGCTGCTGCTAGAAATACATAATCTGGAGGATTATTTTCAGGTGTGGTTTTTATGCAACGAAAATAAGGAGTCTGAGTTCACTGGTTATTTGGAAAGTTTCAGGAAAAAACACTGAGATTTTAACAGGGGAGTACAAACACAAGAATCAGGTAACCTTTTAGTAACTGAATTGCGGGTATTGAAAGGTGTGTAGGACAGACAGATGGGAAGCAAAATAATCAGTCTTAACTGAAGCTACCCAGTAATTTTGAAAATATTTTAAGGGTTGCCTACCATGCCTTTCTTCTGAATGTGGGGAAAATAATACACATACTGGACGTTTTTCCCCACAGTTTACGCCTAGAGAAGAACTTGGGGTTTTTTTTGCCAGGTTGTACCCAGTTTAGCTTTTTATATGTTGTGTTTAGGTATTATTTCACAGTAAAAATTATGAGAGATGCTTCTGATTCACTCAATCAATTTTTTTTTCTCATAATTCAGAGAGTTTTAGATTAGAGGTCCTGCAGAGGTGTAGTGAGTAACTTTAACCTATTACAAACAGTAAGTACAGTAAGTACAAGGGAGCCCTAGAAGCTTTATTAATTTAGCTCTTGCCCATTCATGGAAGCAATTTCAGGGGACTTAAAGGAGAAAAATGGACTGAAAAAAATACGTTTTGAAGGCTATGGCCTTCATTTTGTTTTGTAGCTATTTCAGTTCAGGGTATGGAAGACTTGTGTGCTTTATCAATTGCAATTGCTGTGTCAGCAAAGCTCTGAGTGCAAACACAGATATGTTATTTGTGTTATTTCTGCCAATAGCTTCTTTGTCAGCATGTGCTGCATCTGTGAAAACACTGCCAAGAGGGACATATGAAATAGCTATAGCAACAGAAGATATTTAGTATAGTTAAAGCCTTCATCTAAACACTATATTTACAAAATGTTGGTTTTAGAGAAAAGGGAGCCTGACAAGTAAAACAAGAAAAATTCAACCACAGTCTTCTAAAGTTAATACAGAAAGTGTTTGTATGCTTTATTTCTGTTTGGTTTACTCCATGTCTCTGTTTTATCTCATTTACATGATGCAAAAGGAAAAAAAAAATCTGCTTTTTTATCTACTTCCTTCCCCCTTCTGATTTTGAAAAAAGTTATTTTGCCTGCCACTTTGATATTTTTTGTTGTCTCAATATAATACTGATAAAATGGGAATAAAATTGCCTGTGAGTTGGGTGGAAAAAAGTGAGTGACTGCAATATTGAAATTGCAAAGGAACGTAAATTCTACCTTCATTCATTTCATCACTACTGTATAATTGGCCAGTTATTTTTGGTTATTGTTTCCTTAAATATTCCTGCAGGTCATTTTCTCTTCCTCTTTCTTCTGTTCTTGTCCTCCCTTTTTAGCCCCCTGTATCATCAGGTGGCATTTTCCAAACTGTGTTTTGAAAAAAGACACCACTGTACCTGCCTTGCCAAAGTTTTGACATAACAAAATATCTTTATTCCTATTTAATGGGTAGAATTAGGGCACTGGGAGGTTGTGACTTGTCTTTGGATAGAGTTTGCAGTTTTCTCTGTTAGTAGCTTACTGTGATCTCATTTATGTTAGAAAGGGACTTTGAGAGAGAGAGCTCAACACACTAGATGGTGAAGTGATAAGGAGCACTTAATAGAAAAGAAATAAAGATTTTCTGTCAAGAGAGCTTCTTACCTGCTTTCATTGTAGCATGCATACACTAGAAGCAAGCAGTGCAATCCGCAGTCCTTCTCAGTTTGATGTTAAAGAATAAAAAGCAAAAGGGCAACTGGAAATAATTAAAGCATTAGATTTCAGAACGGAAGCACTGAGAATAAAAGAATCTCCCTCTGATTTACATTCAGCAGAAGAAAATTATTTTTTCCCCCTCAATATAATTAAAGGCCCAGGCTTAGGTATCCACCTATCATGTGCCATTCATACCACCCTTCACAGGTGTCTATTACTGTTAAAATTGTAATGCTAGATAGACATGCTTCTAGACAGACATCTTAAACATAGTGAAAGGGAGAAGGTGGGCAGAGGAGAGAAGGGAAACTTGTTCCTAGAGTGAACTCAGATAATTGAAGGGCTATTAAAAAGCTAACTCATATATATTGTCTTCCCATTTCATGTGCTCTAATGGGCCATACTGCCTATCCTGTACATGACCAGTTTGAAACTGTTAGTCTGCAGTGGACACTAACATAGTGGTTGGGTTTTGACTGAGGTTATCTGGTTCATGAGTTCTCAAGTCTCTCTTCTGTCTATTAGATATTGAATATATTTAATCTGAATAGATCTTATTTGGTGTGAAAGTGTTTTCAATAGAATTGGCATGTTAAGAAGTTGGAAAAACACTTTAAAAGACACTGGTTATTGTTCTAGTTATAACACAGTGCATTTTATCTTCCCCAATCAGTTAAAAGAGGGCTCAGCTGAAGAATACATTTGATTAGAATTGGACAGATCGAGTCTTGTCTTGTTTGCTTATGTGTGTATATTATCCTTGTTGTACCCTGTGAAGTTATCGCACTGTAAGTTATTTGTCCAAGGAAGAGAAACCTTCCCCAGGGCCCCAAGTTTCCCTTCCAACCACAGGGGAGATAGGGCTGGAATATTAATCAAGTCTTTTTAACTGTATCCTGTTGTAACATTGAAAGTGACAGTATGAGTTAAGTATGTGCACCCCGAAAGGTGAGTTGATGACTGTAATGGCATTCAATTCAAGTCAACTAAGAGCTAGTGTTGGGATTCTGAAAATACGTGATGAGTGTTAAAAATATGGCTCAGGTGGTAATGTGTTATTATCTCTTCTCCTGGTCAAGGATCCATTGTTTCCTTTCTCTTTATAAAATTTAATGCTGTGGTATTGTGGTCCATGGCTGGAATTCCCACACATAGTAGTAATACAGATTATAAATAGAAACAACCTACGTGTAACATGGATCAAGTGAAACACCACATTCTGTTCTCCTGATGTAGCTAATGCATTTCTAGAATTTTGTAGACTCCAGACTGAGATGTCTGTGTCTTAATGCAATAATCCTGAATTTTTAGAAACTCACTGACATGGATCTTTGTGGGATATAGTTCATTTTTCACAAAAAGAAGAGATTTCTTTTCATGACAATAACTATTGACTGACTGATCTGTTTCTCAGAAATGCTACTGGCTTAAGTAGTATCTGCATGCTTCTTACTGCAATCTGTTTCTAAGTACCCCCCGCAGTAAGTCTTCACTGACACTTAAAAATGTATTTTATATTTCAAATAATTATAAAATAATTTAAGGAAACACTGCTAAGTTTTTCTTTGCATGCTATTTCACTTTTTGGAGCAGGATATATAACATGGTACATCACAGGACATTTTGTAATCTTTTCACATATACTTGGTCTTTCATGAAAGCAAATGAAATAGCATTTTATTTATCTTTGGAGTTTCCATGCAATGAAAAGAAAGTGCTGTACATGTGAGCTGTCCAGGTAGAATAAAAATAGTTATCATAGTATTACTTGCAGGAAAGAATGAGAACAAAGACTTAATTCCACAACTTTCATGCTCAATCTGAACACAACTGTAGACAAACATGTAAATTATGATAACTACTTTATATCTGCTTAACTTCTCGCAACATAGCTTGTAATTAAATACAGAAGTAATTGACAAAGTGGAAGAGTTGCAACTCATGTTAATACATTTAGGTGGAAAGAGTTGAAGTTGCACAATTTGGTGGCTGTTCTGAACACACATCCTGGGACTCTGTGGTTAATCTCAGCACTTAACACTAGAGCTGTGGCACTGAGGCTCAGAAAAGATTTGCACATTTACCAACACTCTTGTGCAGCAAAGGATTATATAGCAGCAAACAAGTTCTGAGATTTGTGCCTTGGAGCTTAAAATACATATACAATGCTTTTATAAGCACATGTAATACATATGGTATGTATAATAGTGCTTTAGTACTATTTCTGTTTCTTGCAAGTGTGGTTTATTTGTTTGTGAGCTATTTGGGTACTTGTAGAACTGAAAAGTTTCATGTATCATAGATGTAAGCTCAATGTCTGTATTTACAAAATACAATTGATTATTTTAATGCTTGGAATAAACTACTCAATGTTTCTATTTTACGTGAACACAGTCCTATTGAGTAGAAAAATTTATATTTTTCCTCATCTTTGTGCCTTTCATATTCAAATATCTTAATTTGCTTTTTTGTTTTTGAGAAGTGTTGGAAGGATGACACTTGATAGCAGGATTGCTTTCTTAAAGAAAGTGGAACAGATAATTAGTATGGCATCTACAGGTAGTAGCTGATGATACCGTTGTATATAAGTGTACATTTATGAGTCGATGAATTATGATTTTATAATTTCTAATCTGTTTAGATTTAGAAATTATGTATTTAGAAACAGATGTTAGTACCTCTTCAAAAGAGTTATTGTATTCATTTTACTAAAAGCTTTCAATCAAACCATGTAATTTCTTTCTACCTAAGGAGGGTATGACATGCATGAAATATGAGCTTTTGTTGCACCCAGTAAGAATTGTAAGGGTGGTTTGCAAACGAGCTCCCCAATTTAAAATGTGTGCTGACAGTTCCCCAGAATGACATTGTCAACCAAATTCTTTTCCTATCGTTTCCCATTTCGTATTTTTCTTCTAGCTTTACTTTTTAAATTGTGGGAGGGCAAACATCATGTGAAATTAGAAGGAAGGTATTAACTTTTAAATGACTAACAATAACTCAGCAAGTCCTATGTAAAACATGGAAATTGAGGAGCTAGGAAGAACTTCCTAAATTGCTGTAGAACTAGAGACATTAGACTGAATTCTCTCTAAACAAAAAAAGCTCACTGAATTCCCTGAACTCTGTATCAGTTTCTGAACTGATCAGAACTCTGTATCAGTTTCCCTGAACTCTGTGTCAGGATGAAATAGTTTTGCTATGCCATGTTTTTTAAATATGGCTGCTGCTCAGTGTTACAGGCTCTGTATGATGAATATCTCAAAGATTGCTGAGTTAAGGTGCCTGAAAGAAGGTTATATTGCTTTATAAGTGCAGCATGCACACTAGAATGGCAAAATCTGCATTTGCTTAGAGAAAGGAGTTCCAGATCTCCCTAGTATTACTGAGCTAGAAAATTGAATCCTAACCAGGTATCCGTATAGGGCCCTTATAATCTTTTTGTATTACCTTGCACATATATTCAGGCTAGAAATAATTTCTGATCTTTTGCCCAGTTGGTATGCTTCTTTCTACTTCCCCAGGACTTCTGTTACATTTGTTGTGCCAACCAGATTTGGCCTGGGGAGGGAAACACTTTATTGAGAAGTCATGCCTTACCTTGGAAATTTAAAGCAATAATAGCAAATGAGGAAGAGACGTACTGAATATTGTGCCAAATAACAATTTTGATTCAGATCAGCAGAAATGCTGATCACAAAAGTATAGCTTTCTATGCTTTTAATGAAACTTGGTATGAAAGTGATGCATACTTCTGAAAACTAGACTTGGGTTCACAACCTGGAGAGGAGAATGCCAAAATAAATTTTGAGTTGTTAATTTTACCATACTTAGGTTTTGCAGGTGTAAAATAGAAATAATTGCATGACCTAATTACTTGGGAGTGTTGTAAAGCTATATTAATTTATATATGAAGTGGTTTGGTATTATGAGAATATTATAGACATACCTTTAAGGAAATTAGTAATCCTATGGTGTAGGAGATAGTCCATTTAGATAAGGATATTAGCTGGGGAATTCAGCAGAAGCTTTGAGTAATCGCCCATTTCAGAACATAACTGTATCGTGTTCATTTTACACAGTAACCTTTAAAGGAGAGTGTGTGTCTGTCTGTCTGTCTGTCAGTCTGTCTGATTTGGAGACCGAAGTGAAATGGGAAATGGGTACAGCTGCAAACAACTTCCATGGGTTTCCGATAACACTGGAGAATTACTTAGTGAGGAAATGAAGGGTCAGTGACCACAGAGTAGTATTGGTTTCATTTTTACAAAGGAAATCTTTGTTGTTTAACTACTTGTGGGTTTTAATCCCAATTGACATAATATTTTGGAACTTGGATAAAACCAGTTTTGGTATATTGCACGCTTACGTGATTTAAAATTAAATAAAGATCAAAATGCTGAATTTTTTCATGTAACTTCTGTAGCTGGTAAGCAATGCCAGGCTCAATTATTGTTCACTTATGTCACACAGCTCGAAATGTGTGTAGCAGCCTCCATGTTCTCAAGTGTTTACCTGTGACATGCAGAGAAAGTAAAGTATTTGATTATACTGTCTCTAGAACAGATATTTTTCTTTACTGAAAATGTAACCAGAATTAGCCCAAATGTTTGTAAAAAGAGTTTAATTCTGCAAAAAGCTACTTTGATTTTCCTTTTTAAAAGGACTTGAAGTGCTAGGTCATTTTGTAGCTGGGAAAACAAGTTAATATCTGAAATTTCTAATAATATTTTCATATCCACTCACTCTACACTATTTAGAGATTTAGCATCTGAAAATACAGAAATTTTGCTATAATAGAGGCAGCTATTTTAAAAATTACTTGAAAGTATTTATGTAGAGAGCACTTCTTTTAAATCTTAGGTGGTGGTGTTGGGGCTTTATTTATTTATTTGATTTGTTCTCTTACATCTCTTTGGAAAAAGAAAAAAATTGGGAAAATAAATGGGAACCATAGCACTCCTTTCCTTTTCCTTTATTTGTCCCTGGAACTACATAAAAACTTCAGGTCATGCTCTGCATGATCTGTGTTGTAAACCAAGAGTAAAAGAAAGTGAAGTTCTCTTTCAATTTTCCCATGTTCTGATTCAGCAGTCATGGAAACATAGGCTTGGGTTGGAAGAGACCTTAAATCTCATCTGGTTCCAATGCCTCTGCCATGGGCAGGAATACCACCCACTAGATCAGACTGCTCAGAGACCCATTCAGTGTGGTTTTAAGCACTTTCAGGAATGGGGCATCCACAACTTCTCTGGGCAACCTGTTCCAGTTCTTCACCGCCCTCTGAGTATAGAATTTCTTCCTAACATCTAATCTAAATCTTCCCTCATTCCCTCCCTTGTCCTATCACTATCTACCCTTGTGAAAGGTTGCTTTCCTCTTTTAGTAGCCCCCTTTAGGTACTGGAAGGCAGCTATAAGGTCTTCCCAGAACATTCTCTTTTCCATGCCAAGCAATCCAAACTCTCTCAGTCGGTCTTCATCAAGAGATGCTTCAGGTCCCTGGTTGTTTTCATTGCCCTCCTCTGGACCTGCTGTATCAGGTTCGCGCTGAGGACTAGCCCCAGAGCTGGAATGAAGAATTCCAGGTGAGATTTCACCAGAGCAGCGTAGAGGGGCAGAATCCCCTTCCTCAACCTGCTGGCCATGCTGTTTTGGTTGCAGCCCAGGATGTGGTTAGCCTTTCAGGCTGCAAGTGCACATTGCAGGGTCATGTCCAGCTTTTCATCCACAAGAACACCCAAGTCCTTCCCTGCAGTTTATCTCCCAGTCTGGACTCATATCTGGGACTCCCCTGACCCAGCAGCTTGACTTGCCGAACTTCATGAGGTTCGTGTTGAGCCTACCTGTCCAGTTTGTCCAGGTCCCTCTGGATGCCATCCAGTCCTTCTGTTGTGTCATCTGCGCCACTCAGCTTTGTGTCATATGCAGACTTGCCAAGGGTGTATTTGAAATGGTAATAGAGCCAGACCCTCCCTATATCGCATGTTCTTTTGAGCTGGAGTATATAATATGCAAAATTATAATTCTAGTCAAGGAAGAGACAGTGGTCAGATACTGTTGTGAGCCACTTGCAAATTCACATGTGCTTTCAAAGATAACAGGCTTTGCTTGGTAGGATCTCTGAGTAGTGTAACTTGAAGTTGTGTATATAACAACACTATAATATTAGTATTGATTAATTTCATAATAAGAAAATATTCCTCAGAATTAGTGATTCAAATCAGCTTGCCTTGAATTTTTTTAATCAATGAAAATAGATCAATACCAGAAAAAATGTGGTTCTGTATGAAGTAATATAATTTTTCCCTCTTAAAAATTCACAGTGGAGTCACAGTTCAAGGACTAGCTAGAAGTGATCTATAAAATTATTCCTCAGTTTTGCTGAGAGCCAAAGCAAGATCTTTGGCAGCAGTTTACCTGATCATCTCTCTTATGATTATAGCATGAAGTTCTTTATGTATATGGTGCAGTTACAAAAGCAATTCCCTTTAAATCAATAGATAAGAATGCTGTGCACTTACTCTAATGCATTCTATGTTGTAAATTTAGGAAATAACATAGGATTTAAAACAAAAGAAAAAGGAAAGAGGCAGCAGCATTTTATAAATCTCCAAATTTTCTCTTAGAAATTAATATTTTAGGGTTTAAATGTACAGGGAGTTCAGAGCACTATGAATAAAGTGGGGTTATGTCAAACTTGAAAAGATCTTTCAGGATGATGTGTGATTTTCTGGTAATAATTCTGTACTTACTTATTGAAGATGGTATATCTCAAAATGAGATAAAAAATGAGTGATGTACATAAGGTAACTTAATTACTGAAGGCATTTGAGCTTTGAATTGGTGTGGCTTTTGAAGGCAAGAATATTTTCACAAAGTAAACAGAGGTAACAAAAATTTATAGTGTTCTGTTGATAATAAGATCAAAGTTCATTCTAGAGGAAATGTATCATCATTTACTAGTTTTCTTAAACATATGTAAGTTTTGTTGTTTAATCTTTAATTCAAAATTATTTTAGCTATTTGTTATTATTTATTAAAAATTTTTTAAAAAATTTATCTTATAATGCTTTTGACTTACAGTTCTGGGTTTTATCTTTTGCGTGACAGAAACTCACAAAAGAATATGAATGACAGTGAAACTGGACTTACCCTAAATGTTTTCAAGCACTGAGAATGCAGGATCATACACATTTTAGTTAGATATGTTTGTGGAATTTTCTACAATTATATGATCAATAAACACTAATTTTACATTTAATTTGAAATGTAGTTGAAACTGAAGTTCTACAGTGTTTGTCATATTGGATGGCTTAGCTGTTTATGTAAATTATTTCTCACATGCTCACATCACAAATATGATTAATGAGTATTCTGCTCAGCAAATTCCAGGATGCTGTTAAAATAGTTCAGGTAAGTGACTCAACTTCAGATGTGCAGCTTGCAGTTATACTTTATAGTAGTAGGATTGAGTAGTTAAATTGCCTGGTTCCAGATAAACATGGTGCCTGATGGTATGAAATATTTGCCATACTTTTTGATCCTATATACAAAGTTTACAGTCTGTCTTGGTAACAAGCAACAAGCTCATAAACACTGAGTTGCTTTTGATGATCCTTGTGTGTCCCTTCCAACTCAGCATATTCTGTGATATTACTGTACTTCAGTTAATGTGCTGCACAAATACACCCTTATAGACAGGGTGTTACCCCTTGTTTGATGCAGTCCTGACTTGGGTAGGACTGAGATCTCAATTACTGCTTGACTTTTTATGGAGTACTATTCAAAGGGCAAGAAGTATTCATCTGGGACAAACGTGCCAACAGCGTTTTTTGTGGGTGAAATCCGGAGCATATGCACTAGCATTTGAAACAGGAATAAGGAAATATCTAAGTAAAAAAAAAAAAGGTGATCTGAAGAGCAAATAGAATGTGTAGTTCTTAATGTGCTTCAGACTTTTCAGTCTGGCGTTTACTTAGGTGTCTGTACACTCTGGGAGTGTCCTGTTGGCTTTTGCTTGAATGGCTGTACCTGGGAATTGAAGGGGAAAAGGCTTCAAAACTGTCAAAGACTGTACTAGTTGAGTGCCATCATGCTATACTTAACAAAAAGGGAGCAGTGACTTCATCAGAGTGTACTGCAGTAGGTTTCCATTTTATTTTTTCTAAAGCTAGGGTATTGTAACTCCTTTGTGTAATTACCCTCATCAGGAAGTTTATATATGAAGTAGAAAATAAGTCCTTTAGTCCCAAAAGTGCATTTAGACTATCCAGAAAAGTCTCCTAGCCACAGGCTGCGCACTCTGCTAGGCAGAATGAATCTTTGTTCTACCTAAACAACTGCATAGCAAAAAAAGGTAAAATCCAAGAGGCCAGAGAGAACAAGCAAGCAACAGCAGAACTAATGGAGAGAATATATTGCTAGGAGAATTGAAAGAGGAACTGAGGCTCTCAATTCTTCTTAAAAAGTGGTACCATTTCTGAGGCCTTTATTGAAAGAACAGTAATGATTGCATTTAAGTGTTGTATTTGAGCAGAAGAGGCATTTGCAGCCATTTAAGGTGCTTTTAAATTATATTCCTAGTTTCTCTTGGGACTGTATATTTGCAATCATATTTCAGCATTAGAAAGTTATTGGTGACAATTCTGTTGCTGGTTTCAATGAGAGTTATTAAGGTGTATAGAACAAGGAAGGGTTTAGGAATGCAAAGCAAGTGAAATTGGAATTATCTTTAAGACTATGTAAACCAAAGTTCAGTTCCTTTATGATATACTTGCTCCAGTATAATAGCTTCTTATCACTATCTTGTTTCTTTTTTAGCTCGGCAGTCTGCCTTCATGGTTATGTAGGACAGTGGTGATATGTTAGACTTTGTAGTTTATAATAGTCATCATCAGTCGTTACATGGATCATAAGACAGTTTCTTTTTTGCCAGCTGCAAAGCTGGAATCTCTTCTTCAATCCCTCTGCTATTAATTTTTACTGACCTGCTTTTATTAACCTGTTCCTTTGGTTTGGTTTTGAAGATGATTTTTGGCTTATGTAGAAACCAAGGTTTGACTATAGTCTTGCCAAAAAGCTTATCTGAACATCTTCAGAAAGAAAATGTGGGCCTTTTCTGATGGTGATTGATTGTATGGTAAGTTAGGTGTAAAACACAGTTAACTTGAAATCAGTTGAAAGAAGACTGAAAAAAAAAGTTGTCTTTATGTCTCAGTGATGAAATAATAATGGATTATTGTTTTATCAGTCATTTTGTTTATATTTTGGAAAGTGCTGAGATATCTGAAGAAGTTTAAAATGATCTCATAAGAGATCTTTCAGACAGTGAGACTTACAGTCACTCTATTGTGAGAGATGTCTGAGACATGACTTGATCACATCTAGTACTTCTGTGAGCCGGAAACTGCTGATTCCTGTGGACTTCTTAGTCTGTCACACAAAAGAAAGATATATTCCTCTGTCTAGAAGGGAAAGCTGTCTTGAACTGGATATAATACACTGCTTCTTAAATAGGGAAGATTAGTAGGAAACCCTGCCTTGAAGTGAGACAGTATCTCTCACTTGAAGAGACACAACAGGTCTTTGACTTACAGAATATTTGCTGCAATTTGCTCAGTGCTTTTTGGGCTGTGTTTTGCAGGAGTTAACATGATTACCATTACAGCCATGTGTGAATTTAAAATCCATGCTTCCTTCAAATCTTAGGCTGATTTACATATTAAGACCTTGTAAACAGATCTGAAGGTTTTTAACATATTGTTATATGTTAAAAAGAAAAAAAGAAAACCCTTTAACATTCACTAGTAATTTGTTGGTTTTGAGGTTGAAGTGGGGGAACGAGAGCTAAAATAATAATTGACTAAGTTGCAGTACTCATGACTGAGAGTTTAAGTGATAATTCACTGATGCAGTCCAGAGCAGCCATTTAAGTGATAATTCACTGATGCAGTCCAGAGCAACCATTTCTTGCTGGTTAATTATGGTTTGCATTTAACACAGAGGACAAAAACCACATTGACCAAATATTTAGTTTATGGCTTGTATCTGTTGAAGTCAGTGATAATAAATTTTGTAGCTGCTTCCTTAGTTCTTCAGTGCCAATGCATTCAAAGATCAGAGAAATTGTATTTATTTTGTATGCTGCAATTCAAATAGTGTTATACTAATTCAAATCAAGCCTATCAGCTCAAACTCATTGGAGGCAGCATAATACACTTGGCATCTCCTTTAGTCTTTTGGTTCATTGTGGGGGTTAGCCATGTCTAACAGGCAAACTCCCTTCCATCTCCAGAATCTTCATCAGCTAAAGCTGAATGTGCAGTTGGAAAGTCTGCAGGTATTTGTGAAAGCACAGATGCATGGGCATGCATGATATATATGCAGCAAAATAAAAACTTTGAGCCCTTTCAAAGACCACTTTTTCTGATGCCACTTCTTGCATCACTGAGATCATCCATGCTATAAAGATAGCTAATAGATAATTCTTAACACAGTGCCCACCTAATATTCTATGTTTTTTTAAGGATATTGCCATTTCAGCATTGAATGAAAATTGTTGGTGTGCTAGTCTTCAGAAACAGAGATAATACAATGTGGCTGGGAACCAATGTGAAATAAATCCCTGCTAATATCTGATCTCTGGTGCTAATTTCTGTTCCAAATCTAGCAGTTTTGGCACATTTACATAATTGTATGCTGCAGTTGCATTTTTGTATGTTTGTTTTGGTATTATTTAAAGTAAAAATCCGACATAAGTTTTATCTGAATGCAGTTGTGGTTCTCTTAGTTCTTGGCTAGACCTCAAATAGACAGCAGGTATCCCCAGAATGTGAACTCAAATAAGGAATGAAGGGAGAATAGAGTTGTGTTTGCTACTAGTGCAGGTTTTTTTGTTTTGTTTGTTACAGATGTTTACAGTTAGTTTCAGTTGATTCTAGCCACTCTCCAGATAGTGAGGCAGAACAGCTATGATTTATCCAAAGGCTCTCTATATTATTAAGCTGCTGTTAAGAAAATGTTTCTGATGAGGCAAGTTTTTAAATATTACTAAATAAAAAAATGGCACTAATGCACTAGAGATAGCATTTCCTCATCATTATCTTAAAATTTTTTTTTTTAAATTTGCATTTCTCAAGAATGCTTGACCCATCTTGCCATAATGACATCTATTCATGTGAAATAATAGTCAGTGATGGGACTTACTGGAGCTTATTGTTCCTGTTGGTTTTGGGAGAGGGGGGCTGATAAAAGGAGGCAGAAGCAAAATGCAAGAATATGACTACAAAACAATGCTCTGAGTCAGTTTTGCTTTGAAATAGAATGGTTTGTCACAAGTGACCCGTTTCTCACACATGCTGTTATTTCATTCAGCAATAAACACATTCTCCCCAGCTCATAACAAGGATTTCAAAACTGAATGTTTTACAGACTTCTTCAGAGCTTGAAATCTTTTACTTGCCACTCCTTTGGGGATGTGACATGTGCGAAAATGTGGTCATGAATTTATTTTTGTAGAGGGAGGGGCACAGCAAGGATATATACAAAGTGTCACAGAAAAGAGAAGGAGCTCAATCTAAAAAAACTTAAGAACAGAGCAGAGTGGTGGCTTTTGTTGCAGGGAGCTAACTTACATTAAGTCCAAAGATTGTCCCTGACCCTCTTAACAGGCAGTTACAGTGCATAGGAACACTTGACCTTATTATCACAGCTGTAGTTCAGGAAAGCTCTTCAACAGTGGACAAAATCTGTCGGTGCAGCATTAAACATTCTGTAATATAGAAAAACCTGGCAAAAATAGAAAAATGTAGTGATTGCAATAATCAAACCTTTTATAGTCTTAAGCAGAAGTGAAACACTTCACTGAAGCTAGATTTGCACTTAGGAAAGCGTCTATCAGTAAAGAGTTAAATAAAAAGAATGTCATGCATGTGTATGTGATTCTAAATCCAGAAGTGTTACATTTCCTTTGTTGGCATTAGTTTCTGCTGAATATACAGGATATATATGGTGAAGACTAAGCCCTTCTGTTATTGGTCTGAAGTGTTTTAACAGAAGTGTGGCATGCTTGGCTGAAAAGACTGGAGGTTTTAACAGATCAAAACATGTATATTTTGTTCTTGCTGGATATTTTTCTGCTTACCCATTTGCATTGTATTGACCAACTTCATTAACAGGAATTTTATCTGGAGCAAGACTTCCTTTAAGAATCACTAGTGCGTAAAGTAGTGGTACATGGTAGAATTTTGTTTTTGAGTGCTTAAAGCAAAAGCTTTTGAATGGTTTTCTGATTGATTTTTTTTTTCTCTGAGTATTAATTGCCATCTTTAGAGGTGGCTTCAGTCGTCATGGCTCTTGATGAAAAATAAAATGGATAGGAAGCTATTGAAACATGCCATTTTTCTTTTCTCATGTAATTCTCTACTTGCTGCTGCTGTGAGAGATGGAGTCTTATTATTGTCAGAGAATGTAGACTAACTATTGAATATTCAGGGAAATGCAAGCATCATGAGGTATTTCTGCTAGATTGCTTTATTTTTCCTGTGTTTTTTGAGATTTTTCCCAATTTTCAACCCAGCTGTTCAACAGTCAACTTCTTTAGTGGCTATACTGCAATGTACCTTTTTCTCTTCTAACTGTGGTGAGCCTTGAGATTAATGCTTCATGGGAGGGCTTGTGCTGGCTTTTTACAGAGGTACTCAGTAGGAAGAGGTTTTAAGAGAACTTGTGTTTCCTGAAGTCACCTGCAAGTCGCTTTGCTGGAAGGAAGCAGATGAGGTGGCAGCTGTGCCACTTATGCACTTCCAATGAATAGTCCTATTCCGTTTCCCATACAGCTTGTGAAAAGAAAGTGTGTTGTCCAGACTTGGGCAGAAAAGTAAAGCTTTTTAGAATATGTGACAATAAATATTTTCAGTTGTCATTGTTCACAGCTCTGTAATATCCATGTGAAAATATTACCTCAAGAAGGTTAATAGACAACTGTCACATCATTTTCTCTTTCTTCCCCTGCCCCTTCCTAAATTCACAGTAATAATGCAACTTTTTTCCCTTGTTTGTTTGGTTTGTTTATTTTGGGGTTTTGCATGTTTTAATTTTCATTCCCCCTTTCTTTGTAAATAAAGACAATTACTTCATAATACCAAAAGATATATCCTAACAATAGCAAACATATCTTCTATGTGCTGTAAAAGCATAAAAATGTAAAGCAGGAGAAGATGACATATCATTGTCTAGAATACTAGATAAATAATGCATTTGATATGATGGCAAAGAAAATTGCTGGAAAAACAAGGGCAGATTTGACCATAATTTGAAACAGCTATTTGCACTATCTGTTTTTTGCAGAATAGTTGTTTGAGCATTTGACAGTTGTAATATTGCCTTATATAGGTTTTGTTCGTATTATTTAGTACAGGCTGTCTATTTGGTTGGTATAAGTAGACTACAGCTGTTTTTGTCAGAAGTACTGAGTAGCTATGCACCTGTGGTATACAATCCTGTTTCTCTTGGTCTTTCTCTTTTAAGTGAAATTGAAGTCTTTATTGCTTTTCTTACATACTCTGCTTTTTATCAGCTGAGAGGCAAAATTGAAGGCTTTTTTATTGTAGTAGACAAGCTTTAAAAACTTTATAAGTGGATTTAAATTTTCCTTATATGAGGTCATATTAATAAAAAAATTACTCTGTAGTTAGAAAATGGAACATGAAGTATGCCACCTGTATTTTGATCTCTGTTTCATTGGGTAATTACTTCCCTGTTTTGCAGTTTGACAACTGAGGATCAAGGTCACAATGCTTTCCTTTCACTACCAAAAGCTGGGATAGTTGGATAAAATGTTTTCTGACATTGCATTATCCTCTGTGTTGCTGCTTCAGAGAATATGGGATGCTTTGTTCAGTAGTTGCTTAAGCTGGGCAAATCCAAACCTTGGTGTTTGCTTCATGAAAGGCCAGGTTGGGTCTAGCAAGATTTAGTAGCACAGGCTCAGTCCCATGTGAACACAGCAATGGTATTTGTGGGGCCAGCTTTTACCTGTGAAAAGGTTAATATCTTTCTTGACTTTTGTGCAGCAAAGAAACTGAATTCTCTTGTGACTGCATCCGTGGCACAGTTAACTCACACAATAGCAAATCATTCTGCTATAACTGAGAGCTGAGCAAGTTTACTTTTTGTGAAACTCAATAGTTAAAATTCTGAACTAACTGTTAGGGAAAATGAATTCAAATAAGATCCTTCTGTATTAAGTTTCACTGTCTTTTTGTTACCTCTTACTCTTTGACTTCCTTCATTTGAAGAAAAACCCATCGTGCCTTCCTAATCTTGCATCAGGAGTGTATCAGCCTTGTGATAAAATATAACATCATGCATCAAAAACTTGTGGTTCTTTTCTGCTGTTGTCAACAGCAACTGTTTGACCGCTTGTCGTTGTGAAATTAAGCGAACACAGACAAATTGCTCTGTTTTTTCCATTATTATTGCATCTATTTGGGTTCTCCTTCTTTTGCCTTTATCACTAATATAATAAATAGGTGTTTCTCCAGAAGAGATAGGTAATTAATTCAGATAATGTCCACCAGCACCCTTTGAAAAAGGTGTACAAAAACAAGATTTCATGTGGGAGAATTGCATTCACTACTCTGTCAGAAGCATAACACGCACAGATGTGTTGGAACACTGAACTGTGTTACAATTTAAGTGTTACAACAGCTTAGTTTTCAGATTGCAAAGAATATTTTCACAGCTTTTAAGGATTGGAAACCTCTCACCCCTTCCCTTAATGAAAGCATAAATTCTACAAAAATGGAAGTGGTCACCTAAGAAGAAATTGATATTGAGAATACCAGTAACTGCTAATTTAACCTAACCTTCATTCAGATGATTTTCTTGAAGGATCTGACTAATTATTCTCTTACATTTGCAGGGCTAATTACAACCACATCCAGAAAACTAGATCGAGAACAGCAGGGAGAACACATACTGGAGGTAAATAATTTATTTAGGTTGCTGAAAAACAGTGACTGTAAGTTCATTGCTCTTTTACAGAGAATTAAGTTTGCCAGGCTTGATTACTATATGAAGAATTTTTAAAAACTGGATTTCAGAAGTATTTTCCTTCTGTGTTCATTATGTTGCAATGCAGATAACTACCTATCTTATAAAAACAGTGTGTTGAGGCTTTTTTGATAAAAAAGAGTAAAGGCACAGATTGAATGCAATTTTTTTTTCTATATCTCAAAACAAAGATTTACATTCAAATGATACAAAGGCGTGATTGTTAAAAGGAGTGTGATTCCTCTTTTTATCTTCCTGTGTAATTATTGGAATAGCTATTTCAGCCTAACTTTTGCTGAGTATAGGCTTCTGCAAAAGAAGTGCAGAATGTTTTTATAATATGGAGAATACAGAAGGATGGTATGTGAGTAGCCCTATTTTCTGCATAACATGTTTACCAATCACATCAGTTGCAAGACATGCATTGTAGAGCCCCAGTCCAAGAGCATGAAACTTGTGACATAATGCTTTTATTTAACTATATTTAATTAATTGCCTGAGTTTATTTAAGAACTTTGTCATTCTCTGTCAAACAACCTGAAAGGAAAACACATAGAGAACTTTAAGTCATCCAGTTTCACAATGTTGTTGAGCCGTGTAATGGCGTGGTACTTCTCCTGTAGTGAAGACTTAATATTCACAGTGATCCTTATGTCCTAAGATTTATCTGGAATGTTTATTGTGCCTCTTGTCCTGGAAGACAGATAAAAGACTGCAATGGGAGTTGGCCAAATTAATCTTAAAGACTCCTCTAGACTTACTCAAAACTCGTGAAATCCTTAGAAAGGTGTTTCAATAGGAGTGCAATGACTGCAGAGACATGGAGATGAATCTATATATTCCCTGATAGCATAAACTATCCTTTTGCATAATTGCAGTATATGTGCAGTCTTCCTGGGCCTTTTGTATCCCTTTGGTGCATTGCAAACTGGATTAATGCAGCTATTGGACCATTTTTTATCATTATTTTAATGTCTGTTTCAGCTTTGAAAAGAATGCTTTGTACCTAAGTAGCAATGGGGCAGAATTTCCTCTGCAGTGTGTTTCTAGAAGTAACAAAATTAATTAAATGGCAAATCTGATTGAGACATAATAATCCTGTAAATTTTAAAGTAATTATATAATTCTCTTTTCAAATTGCCTCCTCAGATCAGGTTGTCTCAGTTTCCCAAAGTCCATTATGTCTTATTTCTTGACCACTGCTATGTACATTGGTTATAAAATTGGTAAATAATGATTTTTACTTCTCCATTTTTTATACTAGGTTTTTAAAATTAGATTTATACAGTAAAATAAAATGAGCTGTGGATTGTTTTCTGATCCTGAGGCGATATGGCCCATATGGCTTTGATTGCTTACACCTTATCCCTGGAACAGGGTGACCGCATCCAAGTTGCCTGTTGAAAATTGTTTCTAAATTATGTGAATTCTCAGGCTGCAGCTAAGCAATGTGTGTACTACTTGTTCTGGGCCAAAACTTATGCCAGAGGTCATACTCACAGTGTAATATTATGGGCAGTTGTCTTCTAGCAGTAATGCTAATTTAAGCTTAAATTTATAACCTTAAGCTAACATGTACAGAACTCAGAAAGTTTATTTTTAGGATTACAATGTCACGTAATGGTATATAAATCCTTCTGCTTTCATCATTCTGTATAAAATAGCAGTTTAAGCTCATTGCTCTTTAGTTTGTTTATTGTTTAGTGCCTGCTGGTGTAATTTATAATTCTTTGTTCTTTGTTCATTTTGAATCCCAACTGTTTGTTAAAGTTTTAACTAAAAGTCTGTGAAGTATGTGACAGAAGAGCTCTTAACTACAGAGCGATACTGACAGACAGCCTGGCCTAAAGTAGCAGTTTTCCCATGTGTTAATTTTATGTTTACAACTCTGATAATAGGTTGGAAATAAACCCAGAAATGTACAGAGTGGTGGGACAGTATTGTGACCCAAGTGCTAAGCTAATTGATTGAGCATTGAAATGTTGACCAGATGGGTTGGAGGGTTTATTCCTTTTTGCTATTAAATTTGATCTTTGAATGCACTTCTGCTTACATAATAGTAACTAATATGCCCCATTTTTTATTCCCAGTTTGTGTTTTCTGAGTTTCAATTCGCACTTGCTTATGCAGGTATTTTAGATTAGCTTCATGTTATTCTCTCATATCTTAGTATATCTTGGTTATGTCAGTAATGCCTTCAAAACTGATGTTGCATTCAAATCAAAGAGATGTTTCTCAAATTTGCCTTTGTTATTTGCTTGGTTCAGGGCAATGCTAATTTTATGTTAATTGACATGTTATCCCATACCCCTTGTAATTTCCTTATTTGGGATATGTTTTGGTTTTCTCATTGGGTGTGGTTGGGTTTTTTTTGTGAGCTGAAAGGTATGTGATGGTGTTCCATTACAAGTACTAAAGGGAACAGATACTCAAATATGTGCAAATCATACCATCTGTTAGAGATGAGCGTGAATGTTTGCATTTCATGTTGCATTTAATGTGTCAAAATATTAAGAAAATAGCTGAATGTACTTTTGAGTACCTTTTGTAAATGCTCACCTAATAGCTTTTGGCAAGTGCTTTGACTGAAGTTAGGGGATAACTGTACAGTTGTTTAGGCAGTTGTAGGAAAACCTCATTTAGGGAGTTGTTGGAAGGACTATGTTTGAGCTCTAACTTGACCCTTGTTAATAAAAACAGGTAACAGTAACAGACAACGGTACTCCTGCAAAATCAACAATTGCACGGGTGATTGTGAAGGTCTTAGATGAGAATGACAACAAGCCTCAATTCTTGCAAAAATTCTACAAAATTCGGCTTCCAGAACGTGGTAAGCCCGAGCGAGAGAGAACTGCTAGGAGAGAGCCGATCTATCGAGTTATTGCTGCAGATAAAGATGAAGGCCCCAATGCAGAGATCTCCTACAGCATTGAAGATGGGGATGAACATGGCAAATTCTTTATTGAACCAAAAACTGGAGTGGTTTCATCAAAGAAATTTTCTGCAGCAAGGGACTACGATATACTTTCAGTGAGTGAAAATCCTGTATATCATGAATATGTAAAGGGTTCTTTTATCTGTTCATTTCTTATTCAGTGGCTGGCAGGTGAGTGACTGCAGTATCTGAAGGAAGAAAGCCTCAATAAATCCAGAACTATTGTTTTGTGTGTTTGTTTGGTTTTTATTAAGGGATGATTTGAGATGTTTGTATTGTGTACTAAGAACTGCTGTTCTTTCCCAGAACTTGACAGATAATTTTTGTGATGAGGGAACATAAACGATCAGTTTGACTCACCTTCAGGAAGAAAGCAAAATAAGAGTGAATTTATGGTAACAGTTTGTGTTGCTATCAGGTGCTGCATACTTTTTCTCCATTTGCTGCCCAGATAATGAAGGGCAAGTGGCACTTTGAGAGACACTTAACCTTTTTGGAAATATCTCACACGAGCAAACATGCTTGGAGCTTATTACTGCTTTCTATTTATGTGACATAATGATTTATGTGATCCTGTAGCCTAAAAGATGTGTCTGTTTCACAGATTAAAGCTGTAGATAATGGTCGCCCACAAAAATCTTCGACGACACGGCTTCACATAGAATGGATTCCAAAGCCCGCCCCACCCACAGAGCCTATTTATTTTGAGGAATCATTTTTTTCTTTTACGGTGATGGAAAGTGACCCAGTTGCTCACATGATTGGTGTAATAGCTGTTGAACCTCTTGGAACACCACTTTGGTTTGACATAACGGGTAAGGATGCCTTAAGGGCCTTTATTATTAGAAACAAATGCATGGAGTCTGAAATACTGGAGGGCTCATTGCAGCTTGATTTTAATCACTCTTCTAAATAATGCAAGGTTTTGACATTCTTTAAATGCAGATGCGGATTTTATAAGTCAAAATTAGTTAATTTTTATCAATGCTACTCTGTATCAAAGATTAAAATTGCAAAATATCTGCTGTGTTGCAGTTTTAAAATTGATTTCTGAATATTATGTCACTGAAATGAAAACTAATGAAGTCAACCTCATAGACTGATAGGAAAGGAAATAAGAGGCTAGTTTTCTGCAAAGCAGGATAGTACGCTTGAAAAGAGATTTTACTGTTCACATGGATTTCTTCTCCTCTGGGCTGCTTCTCAGTTTGCTGTCCTTTGATTCAGTACTAATAGGAAAGCTTGCAATGTTCCTAACCCCAGCAATCTTCTTCCTGTATAGATTCTTTCTACTAAATCATATCTTAACCTTTACCATTGAAGGGGGATTTCTAACCAGTATTATGACTATATGTTGATGTCATGGTAACAAA
Source organism: Ploceus nigricollis (assembly GCA_013399945.1). NCBI lineage: Eukaryota > Metazoa > Chordata > Aves > Passeriformes > Ploceidae > Ploceus > Ploceus nigricollis. Next base: position 2,591,482 of record VXBC01009835.1, read on the forward strand.
ATTAATAGTACTTTTTTTTGAAGTTTAGACTTAGTCGCTAGACTTATGAGCACCAGAATACACAGAGTGTTCACTGCATAGCTGACAGTAAAACCAGTTTCTGTTGTGTGTTAAGTGTGTTAGAATCAAGGAGAATGGCATGGCTTTGTTGCAAGAGAGGTGTCTTGTAGTGAACTGCTTCTAGTCTTAACTCTTTCTGTCAGTGTATCAGATTTTTGATAGACTTGTGATTTGATAGATTTGTGATTTTTCTACTACATTCACAAGAGAAGGATCTTTTTCATCTTGGTTACTACTGAAAACTTTAGCCATGATTATGATGTTAAATTGCTGGGAAGAGCATGTTTTAAATTATTTCTCAATAATTTAAGTATTTTAAACATCTCTTTTGACAGTATGTATTTCCTGAGGTGTACTGAGAACAGCAACAGTTAAAAATAAAGTTTATGAAACTAACACAAGTAGCAGGAATATACAAATACCAAATACTTGAGGGTGTTTTCAGAAAATTTTCAGGCACATGCAAACAGATACAATTCTTCCCCAAAATCATGCGTCATGCATGAACAATCTATGATGACAGTGATAGTCATTGCTAATGCATTAAATACTTACATAGAATTTTTAAATGGTTCTTTCTAATATATTCTTGGGAAAAAAAAAAGTTCCTGTCCAAATAGATTATAATTGATAAAAAGTGTTGGCGTTTAGACAAACCTAGGGGTTACAGATCTGTACAACTCTCCAGAGGGACTGAAAAGTTGAGGATGCTTTCTTGCATTCTCATAGGAGCAAAGTTCTGCATTCAAGGTATTTTGGAACTGAGGCTGCTCTTTCACTGTTCTCCCAAACACGCTCAGGGATATGGGAGTAGAAAAGCAGAAAGTATAAAAGTAAGTGAGCAGGAAAAATGAGAAGGTATTGTGTACTCCAATTCAAATTAGGGTTATCCATCCACAGCAAACAAATATCTGTAGACTGAAATGAGTCCATTAAAGGAAAGGTTAAGAAAGTGACATTGCCAGGGAAAGGTGAGCAGTTCATGGACATGAAAGAGAGTAGATAGAATAGGCCTCAGAGGTTTTTTGGAGTCTGAACACAGTACAGCAGTGATGTTTTCTGGGGCCTTTTATTAGCAAAATTTGTTAATTAGATTGGGGGTGTACTTTCCTATTGTTCTTAGCGTGCTTCAGTTGCTATGCACTCTGAACAGTGTGTACATCTGAAAGAATTCTGATAGTATTATTTTGATCTGCTCCTTCTAAGTATGCAGCACAGTTAGACATTTACATACTATTATTGTATGCCTAATGCAGAAAATGAATGATCTTTTCCTGCTCTTTTTAGAAAGACATATGCAAAAAATTCTATGGGGAAATAAACCATTTTATTTTGACGGTTTTCTTAGTAAAAGTGTTTTGGAAAATTTGATATGTGATCATGTTTTGAAGTTATGGGCTACTCTTACAGGTGGTCACTTTACTACCCTCTTTTACTGTTTCTAATAGCATGAATGAATTTGATTGACAGCTTTCCTTTGTGTTCTGTGCTTGCTTTCCATGCTTTCTTTCTTTTTGGCTGAGCCAGGAGACAAGCTTGCTAGTGAAGTATTTTACATCTTACAGATGGCTTGTGACCTGAACTGTACAGCAGAAGGTATCTGCTGAGATCACATAATTTATTACCAGATTATGAGATCTGAAATGAAAGCGTACATTTATAAACTATTTATTTTATTAACCCTTCGGAAATCAAAGTGCTCACGGTTGCATTTGTGACAGGTTCGTTTTTGTTTTGTTTTGTCATCATTACATTTATACAGCATCAATTCTGAGCATCCAGTTTTGGCTTTGGCCAAAACTGTTGCTGTTACACTTTCAGTGTACTAGATGCAGAAGTTTGGGTTGAGTTCTGCTTCAGCGGATCACCAGATATCACTGCTACTACAAATATAGGCAAGGTCCTGGTGATTTTCTTGATAAGTAAGGGAAAAATGTTGGTTAGAGAGCTTGTCCTCGTGTCAGGAAAACTGATTGTACCAATTCATGCTCATTCACTTCACTCTTCCCATAAAATGTAGAGAACTTCATTGAAACTTTTGAGAAAATGGTTTTGCCTGCCAGCTATAAAAGGAAAAACTAGATTCACCTTCTAAAACTGACATAGTGCACAAAGCCAATTGAAAAAATTCATGTACCTCTGTTAAGAAAAAAGCTGCTGCCTTTCATGATGTCCAGTTTCTAGCCATTTGAGTGATTCAGAAACTGCTGCTGGGCCAGTAAGAGGAGTTGGCTTTCTATTGAACTAGAGAAGTTATGCAATGTTGGTAATTATCAAATATCTCAAATCCAGTGAAGCAGAATCCAGCCCATCTTTCCTAAACTGATATGTTTGTCATGCAGTGGAACCTTCTAAAGGTGAAATCGTTTTACATGTGAATGGGGGCTCATTTCAGTATTTACTGTTTTTTTCTTGGACTAAGTTCAAATTTGCAACCTTTGGGACTTCACCCTTTCACTTCTAACCTTGGCTTTTCATAAAATGCATTTACTGATTTGCAAAGCTTAGCATGTATAATCTTGTTAAAGGAAAAAAAAAACTCTCAGATGATATCTGACTGCTATCTGCTATCCTTGTAACATATAATTAGAAAAACACATGCCCATAATTAGGAAAAATTGGTTTGCCAAATCTAGCACTGACTTGACCAAAATAAGAATTGATTCTTCAATTTTAGGCAGTTTATTGAGAGGTGTAAAGCAATTGTAGTTAAATGGCAGTATTCATCATCGCTAATAGTATTTGGACTTAGTGGACATTGCATTCTCAGGACAGTCTGCTCCAGGTGGCAGGATGATGATCAATTAAATGTTTAAGCAACTGAGTGTAGCTATTGATCTACACAGTTATTTAACTATATTGAAAAGAGTAATTTGAAAGTTTCACAAGGGAAATTAAGATAATTTGCTTCAGAAAAGGAACTTGGCCGTATTTAAACATTGGGCATTTAAACATTTAGCACTATTCTGAATCCTGTCTATCTCAATAAGACTGAGATAGTGAATTCCTTAGATACTCAACGTTAAGATGATAATTCTTTGGAGGTACTGCAGCTTTTTCAGCCTTATCTATAGTCATATATGAATATGATACTCCAAAAGACAAAAATTTGACTGTATGTCAAATGGGATTTTAATGTATTTTGATAAAAAGTATGTTTTTCACTTATTAGCTGATAATCTGCCCAAAAGGAACTACTGCATTTGATGCAGTAATTCTCAATTTCCTGCTATATGGAATCATTAAATTCCATGGATTTTTTTTTTTTTTAAAAAGTAGAGAATCTTGCTAATAAGAATGTCCCTGCTGACTTTCCATGAGCTGGGCAAGTCAGCTTTGTCCAAAACTACCCAGTTTTAAATATCTATTAGCAGCATATCATGTTACCAGGAAAAAAACCTAAAGTACTTAAACTAAATGTATGTATAAATATATGTATATATAGTTCCACCTTCATTAAGCATTGGAAGACAGAACATTATCATACATAAAAACGATGATGCAATAATGTGTTTTATTAACTTCTCCCTCTCACAATTTCCTGAACAAGGTGGCAACTATGACAGTCGATTTGATGTGGACAAGGGCACAGGAACTATCATTGTTGCAAGACCTCTTGATGCGGAACAGAAATCAAATTACAACTTGACAGTAGAAGCAACAGATGGAACCAGATCTATCAGCACTCAGGTAATGAACTTTCTGATGAAGCACTTATAAAAAGAGTTTGTAGACATGGTTTGTTTCAATTAAGGTCTTTGTCTAAAATAGAAGTGAATTCTGATATTCACAGAGCCATGTTATTTGGTGGCTTAGGTGTAAAGGTAGTGTGTTACTATACTGTAGCCTGAACCAACAGCTTTTAAGTTATAACATGTTCCTACAGCTAAATAAATGAAAACAGAAACTAAGCCACTGCATGCACGACTTTCTTACAAGAAAAGGATTAATACTACTCATCTGAATTACTCCTCTTTACAAGCTCCCCCAAAATCACTACATAAATTGATTACTGTACTTGGAATTTAAAGACAACCATTTTAAAATTTTGTGGTTCCCCTCTCCGTGGAAGATCTGTAGATGACCAGCTGTACAATGTCGAAGTAATTTATATGAAACTAAGCTGCTTTTTCTGCATAGTGTACATATAGAAACAAGGTTTAGATTATAACATCTCTTTGTATTGTCCCAAATACTTTATTTTTGTTTTGGTGAAAATGAGATTGTTTAGCAATCTCCAAAAAGCAGCAACCTCAGACAAACCAATGTTTTAAAATTACCTTTTTCCTAAGGCTCTCTGATGGTGGCAATTCTTTGCTGCTGAACTAATAAGTTCACTTAAAGGTCAACTGCCTTTTGTGACAGTATTGTCTAATTCATAGTAAAGTAGTTCATGATGTATATCCCACCTGTTTTCCCCATCTAGTTTCTTTCCCCAGCCCAGAACCTGAATATATTTGAAAGTACAGTTTAGCTGAGGTTGGTGTGAAGAGAGCCATGATTATAGAGGAGCTTCTCTTTTCTTCCAGATAGAAGGGAAAAGCTTTATTTACTGATTAAAGGCTGTTGGACTTCGACAGTGATGTGTCTGTATTACCTACCCCTATCATTGACCAACCCTTCAGGCACTCAAAGAGCAATAAGTGGGTTGCTGCCGTCTTCTCTGTACATAGAGATCTGTGCTACAAATGCAATTTCTTCTTTTTCAGCTTCTGTGCAGTGCATATATTTTTCTGTTATCTTTTCTTGTGTCTTATATGTTGTCTTCTGATTTTAGCCAGAAGAAAAGACGTTTCTTATCAATGTTCAGGATTTTAAACAGAATCTTTATTGAGCTGACTGCATGTCTGGAGGCTTGATAGGTCAAATAGAGTAAATTTAATAGTAGAAGGTGACCAAGTTTAGCAGTTTCCTTTGAGAACTGCCTTTTCCTTTAGAGGTGACAATTGTGAGTGATTTTTCCTAGACCATGAATCTTTAAAGACAGCAACATGTTTCCTAGTAGGAACTTGCTGCAATCATAGCTGTGGTGCCATTGCCTCTGGTGCTGATAACCACCATAAAAGATTTGGAGAATCCTGCTGTAAATTTATTAAATTTGCCTACTTGTAGTAAAAGTATTGAGCAGATTCACTTCTAGCAATTACAGAATGCTGGATAGAAGGCAGGAATTACTTAGGACAAAAAACAGAGGAAACATAAATTCAGCTACATGTCAGAAAGACAGCAAGAGGCTTTTCCATACACACTTCCCACCCCGCCTCCCAAAAATGCATTCAAAATGCTATCATACAGTGTGTTGGGGTAGCCTGGGGACTAGGCAAAGCTTAATATGGGGCCTTGGTGAATGCAGATAGCCTGTCCAGTGCTGCTGCTTGCATAGCTGAATTTATGCAGATGTCCTGAGCTGTCACAGTTGAACCATAATCTGCTTTGTCTTTTAGAACAACCAGGAATGGGAAGGTCAAAAAATTACTTTAACCCTTACCCCTTCTCTTCCTCTGAGTTATGTGATTCATTTAGTTCTTCTTGGGAATGCACAGTGTACTTTTTGTTCCTTAAATGAATTTGTTATTGTAACATTTTGTAAAGCTAAGTGATCATTATAAACATTTACCCCACAGCACTCTTCTCCAGAGGAACTGGAGTAGTAATCTCACATTTGTCATTTCCGTAATTGCTTTTTCTGTGATTGTTTTTCATATTTTTCTCTTCCTCTCTCAGTTAGGCTTGGCAGGATCAGAATTTGTGGTTTCTGTTACAAACAAGCACAAAGACTTCCTTTGGGTTGTCTTCCTTTGCCCTGCATGTGGGATAAGCACAAGTTATGCTGTTGCTGTTAGAGTCTCACTGTGGTGTATTAGATTGAGAAGTGTGGATGAGTTCCAACTCTGCAACTTCTGGTGCATGATCCTGATTTTAATTTATTCTCTTGCCTCCCTCATAACTCCTGGCCCACCCAAATGCACCAATCTCAGGACCAATCAAATCAAATTTGGCCCACCAATCAAATCACCAATCTCAGGACTATCCCTCAAAAGATGCATTTCAGATCAGGCTTAAATTAGGGTGTTAAAAATGGTGATACAAAATCAAAATTGAAGGTGTGATTTATGGCTGCCAGCATGTAAACTCCAATACTCACTACTGAAATACTGATGATTGAAGTTTAAATGCTGATGTGGCATTGGATTCTTCTAAGGGCTGATAAACAGTTAAAATGGAGTGACAGGCAAAAGAAATTCTGAATTCTGTGTGCATACGTGAGGAACAATAATATGCTATACTGAGCTTTTAGCTTACAAAGTAATTGCTATAAACACTGGATATAACCAATTTAACAGATCTTGATTAACAGCAGAGTAAGTAATTTTACATTTAATTTGAAAAAGGAGATGGCATTTGCAAGAAATTGGGGAGGGGCACAAGAAATGAAAATCTTACTGTGTAAAAGTAGTGTATTGAATCTGACTTTAAACTGGAAGGCATTTGCTGGCCTTGGGCCATTAACATCTGTAGAGCATTTGACTCTTTCAGGACTTCAGTTAAATAGCTTTTTTGAAAAATAAAGCAATAGTAGGCGTGGAGGCTATTAGAATTTTGCATGCATCTAAATGCCAAATGCATGAGGCAAAACAAGGACGAACAAATTCCAGGCCTACAGTAGTGATGTTTGACATGATGTTAGAAATTGCTAGTGTCAGGCTTGGAAGGATTATGATTAAAAATAAAATAAAAATACAGAAACTAATCCCACAAGTCTGTACCTCTGTACTGAAACAAAAAAGGTTATTCACAGGCTCTAAGTAGTGATAAATGAACTATTGAATTAATTTTTGGGGGAAAACAAAAAGAAACAGACCTGTTTCTAGCTATAGCCACTTGCAGTCATTGCTATGTATATCAATTTTTTTTCTTTGAAAGTAATATTTCAGATGGTTTACAGCTAATTGCAGCATTTTACCTATTGCTTTACTATTGCAGAATATTTAATCTTGCTTTTTGCAAAATCTATATGGACATGATACTTTGGGAATGAGGTATAGAAAAATCTTAATTTAGTACATCTTTGCATGTAATTTTGCTTGCAATTACACTGCTCTACAGAGACATTTAGAGCTGGAATGAAGTTATATCATCTCTGGATAATACAACTTTTTATTTATGAAAATTATATAAACATGTCAATGTAACTATAATGTAATTGTGGGACAGGAGTAGATTTTAAACTTCACACAGAATCAGTAAATGAAAAATGATATTAATCTAAAATCTAAACATTATGTTTAAATATTGCATATTAAGTATGTTTTGTCAATGGCAAGTATCTCCTCTTAGTAGCAATCAATACATCCCTATGCAAATTTAGGTTTCATCTGTCAGATTATTAATAGATTTGAAGTCCTTCCTCAAAGTAATCCTGGGCTGCTTTGTTCTGTTTATAACCAGTGTACATTGCTCTCAGTGGGATCTGTGGGCAGAAGGCAGCTGTGCAACACAGCCCTTGCATATTTTTACAAAATGAGTGAAGTTTCTTTATTTCCAGAGCACTTTGTTTCAAAGATCATATTATGGTCTGCTGATGTGAAGCTTTTCTATATTGTGCCTCTTTAATGTGCAACTCTTTCTTAAGAGATAATATTAGCATATTTCATTTGAATTAAATCTTGTCGTTTCATTGAGAAAGGTCCAAAAGCTAGTTTTATTTTGTGCTGCATTTTTTATTGGAATAACACAAGTTCTTCCTGTGTTTTGTTCTCAGACACACTTAACCATATTTTTCTGTATGGGTCTTTAAAACTGCACTCACAATTATTTCTGCAAGTGCTTTCCATTTAACTTCAAGGTCTTTACATGAAAATTTGGTCCTCTTACAATTAAAAGGTAATTGCACATCTAGCATCTGTCACTCAGCCTCAGTAAGAATTCCTGAATTGAAAATGGGGTTTCCTTAGTAAATTTATTTAATATTTATTTAATAGTTCACATTGGAAAGAGCCCTAGAGTTCTAGTTAAAACTCCTGGTCAAAGCAGAGCAAACTGCGAAGTTGAACAAGTTTTTCAGTGACTCATCAGGTTCTAACTACCTGGGATGACTAGGTACAACACTTCTCCCTTGGACTTGCTTTTATGCTGGTGTTTAACAATTCTCCTTAAAAATTTTTTTTCTTATGTCTAGTTATATTTTCTCTTATTGGAGCTTGTGAATGTCACCTCCTGTCCTTTCACTGTGCATCTCTGAGAAGAGAATGGCTCTCTTTCCTGCACACCTCCTGTGGACAGATTGCTTTTCAATCCCCACTGATTTTAATGACCTCTCATTGGATTTGTTTCATTTTGTCAAGGTCTTTCCTGTACTGCAGGGCTTAAAACTGTAGTGGATCTACCTTCCCACCAGCGAGTGTCAAACAGAAGGGGGTAATTCCTTCCCCCTGCCCTTATTAAAACACAGCCCAGTGTGCAGAGTTAGGCAAGTTACCCAAAGGGAGCCCATCAGGTCACATTATGCTTGTCTACAAGAATTTGTGCAGGGACGTAAAGTAATAACATCACTGAGAGAAAAATGAATCCTAGAGTATGTAGGTAAAACACTTTTCACTTGAGTTTAAGATAAACTTTGAATTTTGTGTACATTTAAAATGATTGCACTGATTTATGAAGTTGTGTATTTGTAGTTGTGTTTACCAGTGTGGAGGAAAACTGCAGCCTGAGCAGCTAATGTGACAAGTAATGAAATACCTGAGCTAACCATTTGTAGTGACTGAGTCACTATGTTTATTTCTTAGCAATATTTTTTTTAATAATTCATATTTAATAATGCTGTGCATTTTGAGGTGCTAACTCCTTATCTGTTTAGCCCAACAGTACTTTTTGGAGGATTTCTCCTTTTGTGTCATTTTAATTGCTTCGCTAGCTAATAGCAGAGTTGATTCTAAATCCTGGTGCTATAATCAACGACTCACTTTTCAGTTAAGCTGGTTCACTGGATATATGGTTAGTCCTGCAGGTACTGATGTTGCTTTTACAGTCACTACATCCCTGGCATTTAACTTTGTCATTTGCATGGGGGTTTTTGTGGTGCTCCGTTCTAGTAATGCTGGTTTTCTTTATTTGTTTTGTGTACTACCAACAGCACAGGTGGCCATGTCTTATGCTCCAAAGATTTGCTTAACAGAATTGCTCTGTAGTTGCATACCTTCTCACTTCCAATTTTAACCTAAGTTTCTGTGTTTCCTCATTTGGGAGTGGAAATAGACATGAACTTAAATAGAAATTTTAATTTAAACTTATTGTATTTGACACCTCATCTTTTCACTTTTTTTTTATGAGTCTGACCTTAATAATTTCTTGGGGGTGGAAATTTAATTAAAAAATTGGTGATGAGTTCAATTTGAAACCATAGTATCCGTTAATGAAGTGTTGTAATTGTATATGGCCTTTAAAACTTTCCTTTATGCAAAAGTTTTTTTATAGTTTGATTTGTATTGAGTGTTGGGATTTTATATTTTTTAATTGTTTCTTCATCTTCATTTGGTATAATTTTTAATTTTCCTGAGCACAATTGTTCAGTGAGCAGCGGTTTTTACTCAAATACTTTGTGAGTCTGTTAGACCCTTCTGTCTTACTTCTTCCAAGAGGCATTAAAATGTATTTTATTTACACAAAATTTTAAAAGAAACTAACAGCTATGCTTGTGTTGTTTTATTGCAGCCTGTTTAATCATGACAATGTAAAAAGATCACATTTTTAACATAGTACTTACTCTTCCTTTTCATTTCTGATTTAATTTGTTAGTTAATGTATTTAAAAACTTGTCCTAATATGTATCCTGGGTCACGTACCATTAATATTTCTCCCCACCGAAAGTCAATATTTAGTCTAACTCTTTGTTTCTTTTCTTTAATCTGTTTCTAATCCGTGACAAAACCAAACTCCTTAGTCTCCATAGCAACATCTTGCAAGGGATTTTATCAGTGTGCCAAACGATTCAGTTTTAGAGTAAGATGCTAGTTTTGCAAGGTTGACATTTCTTCTTCCTGTAGCAAGAGGTATGGCATTTCCTAATTATTTGCCACCATCAGGATTCATCTAATTTAGTTTCTACTGCATGCAGTTTGGTACCTTGTCTAAATTGCATCTGTAGACTCCAGTCTACCAGTTACCAATGGAAAGCAGTAAGTGTCTTCAAAGAGCAATTTAACCCACTTACAATACTGTAAGTAGCTATTTTAAAAACCTGTTTATATATAGCCCTTAACAAATTTATACAAAACTCCTAACCTTTGGATGGATAAAAGCATGGCTGTATGTGCAGCACATAAAGAACCTGACTTTAGCTGTGTGCTACTGGAGCTTTGCTGTCTCCAGTTGCCAACTGGAGCTTTGCTGTCTACTTGCCAACTCCTTTGCATTACTGTTACTTGTCTGATGTTATCACTGTTGAAGGAACAGGATAGTAGCTGTCTCTCTTACCCTTTTGATACAAAACTTTGGTGCTGTGTAAAGCAAGTGGGGGTGCAGGGATCTCGTGTGGTTCCAGTGAGCAGTATTATACAAAGACTCAATTTGAAGCATCAGATGTAATTTAACTGTAACTTCAGAGAAATCGTGTTGGTGACCAGTGAGCTATGCTGAAATTGTGCTCCATTGCTGGAGAATAGTAAACAAAACCACCTGCAGTTCTTCGAAATAATGCACTTTTGTGGCAATTCCACCACTTTTCTATTCTTGCCTAGGCTTGCAGATGTGAGGGGCTGAAAGAGGTCAAGGGCAAGGAGGAGTATTATGCATGCACCACCTTGAAAAAACATTGCTGAAAATTGTAAATTTGCACCCCAAAACAGTATTTTTACCCACTCTAGGATCTATATTGTATATTTTAAATTTTTAATTCCAAAATTAACAAGGAATTTTTTTTTGTCTTGCTTTGGTCAAATATCATTCCCTTTAAGATGTCTTATCTAAGATGTTTCTGGTTGTACAGATTCTGGTTTGACTTTGGGGAAGGTGAGGCAGATTTGGCTTTAGTGACATTCTTCCCTACACGTCTTGGATCTCTCCTCCTCCCAGCAAAATAAAATTGTCTTGAGGTGGTATTACTTCAGTATTATGGTCTGATTTTTAATGAAATATCCTCCTTTTATTTCTTTTTACCAAATATCATCAATGTTTTTCCCTTCCCATTGTATCATTTCAGGTGTACATCAAAGTTATAGACACAAATAATCACAGACCTCAGTTTTCTTCTTCAAAATATGAAGTTGTTATACCTGAGGATACCTTACCAGAGACAGAAATTCTGCAAGTCAGTGCCACAGACAGAGATGAGAAGAATAAACTGATTTATACTATGCAGGGCAGCACCGATCCCATCAGTCTTAAAAAATTTCGTCTGGACCCTGCAACTGGCTCCCTTTATACCTCAGAAAAACTGGATCATGAGACCAAGAACCAGCATATTCTCACAATAATGGTAAGTATGCATGAGATTTCTTCTGTTGTGAATTACACACAGATACTTTTTAATGTCATTTTAGTTTGTCCCCATAATTCAGAGATTTATTTGTATATTTAATTTTATGCAGTCTTTGTGTCTGACTGCACCTTGAATTATTACTAATATCTGGTGAACTACTGAAATACTAGTCCTAATGGCTAGTGATGTGCTGACTGGCAGGTTCGAGATCAAGATGTTCCTGTGAAGCGCAACTACGCCAGAGTCGTCGTTAATGTCAGCGACACAAACGATCATGCTCCGTGGTTCACCAGCTCTTCCTATGAAGGACGAGTGTATGAGTCAGCAGCTGTTGGATCAGCAGTACTCCAGGTTACAGCATTAGATAAGGACAAAGGAAAAAATGCAGAAATTGTCTACTCTATTGAATCAGGTATCTTCACTTTCTTACATTTTCAGTCCGTTGAACTCACTGGTACTTTTTCAGCTGTAGATGTGTGAAAACATATTTGTGAAAAAAGGGGGCAGTGCAGGTTTATGTGCCATATTCTGAGAGATGTATTGAAGATACAGCCTCAGAGTATTTAAAAGAAAACTACAAATATTCATCTATATCCTTTAGCTATTTATGTTATCCAATATACATTTGCCATATTTTAGTAGTTGGGGAAGAAAAAGCCATCTTGAAACACTCAAAAGGAATAATTTCTTTAGAAATTACAGATTCATTCCATTCAGGTCTAAAAAATGCATTCTGTTTTCGTATTGTAAGTCTTATTTTTTGTGGCATAGGCAAAGCAAGGATTTGATAAATAGAGTAAGAGCCTGAGACAAGTGCTTTTGTGTTTAATATAATGCAAAAGTAAGGAGCTCAAAAATAACTTAAATATGCATGTACCAAACTCCTAAATAATCCCAGCTTTTAAGCCCAAAAATCTGATAGATGCAGCAAAGAAGGGGTTGCTTTCCATACTTCCCTCTGGCTGATTTTAGTAGTGGGACTGCTATTCTAGCTTATTAAAATATTTGAGAAATTCCTTAAGAGTTGGTCAATTTGGCATTAAGACTCCTTCCAGATTGCAGGCCAGGAAAGAACTGCTCCTTATTTTTAACCTCAAAGCATCTTTCAAGCATGAACTTGCCTACATTTGTGCCAATGGTGCCAATTTTTAATATTAGAAATCAGGATGACATTGATAGAGTTCACTTAACATACAGAAGTGGGTTTTGATTCAGTCCATTAAATCTGAATTAATACAAGTTTGCCATTATCAAGGTCCTGAGCTTTGTAGGCACCATGACTAGAAAAAGAAAGTTATTTAAATTTCATTCCTTATGTGAAGTACTGCTTTCAAGGAAAAAAATAATTTAAAATAATAATTTAAAATCCCAGTAACAAGCATAATAGACTATATATTAAAGAGAACAACAGACAAAAAGTTACTCAGTTTCTGTTGCATACAAAGTGATATGTGCTTTTTTTTATTTTACATAAATTGCTGTGTAAAGGATAGGAATTATTTACTATAAATATTTTATTTTTCTTCCCCAAAGTGCTGTTTTCATATGAAAGCATACTTTAACACTGTATTAAAACAAAGCTGTGATTATGATACTCTGACAAGAATGAGTGTTTTTGAGTGTCTCATAACTTGCTTAAACTACATGAGATTTTTCTGTCATTTCTAGAAATACGACATTTACTAAGCAGGACACCAGCGTCCATGAAATTTTTCTCTTGCCTTTCCCATTTTGTTAGTGCTTGTTTTATGAATGCCAAACAATGACAAGAAAAACGTGTGTGTGCCTGCAGTCTAGAATGAAGTGACATGCTGTTCTGTTCCTTTCTTCTAGCTTTTTGTAGGAGTAAATGTAAGACCTGTAAGGTTTATTTTATAGGATTGTGATCTACTGGGAGGTTAAAGCATTATAATTGATATTCTAAGCAAATGGAAGGAACATTCCTTAAATGCTTGTAATGGCTGCTTAGATTTGTAATGGGATATTCTAAGAATGCCACTGTGTTTAGAGCCTCCTCTAAAAACCCAAAAATACCCAACCAAAAAAAAAAACAACACTAAAAAAACACAAACAAAACACAAAACCTCCTTATTGCCTACTTGTGTGCAGAACTCAGAAGTTTTAAAAGATTTTTTTTCATGCTGAGATCATGGCTTTAGTAATGTAATTTTTTAGGTAAGTAAAATGTTAAATCTTAGCATATTTAATACATGAGCAGAGTCTTGTATGCAGTGTAGTTTCATCTGTATATTTCAAAATTTGAAGCAAACAAGTGTTTATATTAAATGGCATCTGGTTCTTCTCAGCAGGCTTTATTTTTCTTTTAATACAATCACAGGGAATAACTTGTCTGTGTATCAATAGGAAATTAAGAGAGAGGTAACTATTTGTCCAATTTAAAAATTTTGTTTTTGAAGCAGTCATTTAAACAATACTTGTATAAACAGTTAAGATTCACAAGGGTTTGCTACAACCCTTCTTTTTTTTTTTTTGTCCAAAACATTCCAGTTGTTGTAGATTATAAAATGTAACATTTATTCCACTAATGTTAACTTCTGAATATAAGTTCCTTTCAGCTACAGTTGATATTTAAGTTTGCTAAAAGAAAACTTTTGCATTTATTTTCAAGTCTTGGATGGCTTTGCTAACTATATTTTATGCAGTATTTCCACAAGTAAAGTTAGAATTACTGCCAACTCTTGATTACAGAAAACATTCCAGACAGGCTAACAAATGTTTATCAAGCAAAACTAAGAAATTTTGTTAGTGTCTGTTCCGTCTACGTCTCTTAAAGTATAGAGCTAAATAAGCAGTCATCCCTTAAATTCTGTATACCTCTTTCTTAATTACTTTTTCTTTCTTCACAGGGAATATTGGAAATTCCTTCCTTATTGATCCCATTTTGGGTATGATTAAAATTGCAAAGGAATTAGATCGTAGTAACCAGGAAGAATACAACCTGGTGGTAAAAGCTACAGATAAAGGACATCCTCCAATGAGTGAAGTGACCTCTGTGCATATATTTGTTACAGTTTCTGATAATGCCTCACCAAAATTCACAGCCAAAGAATATTCTACAGAAATCAGCGAAAGTGCCAACATTGGCAGTTTTGTTGGAATGGTTACAGCATACAGTCAGTCTTCTGTAGTTTATGAAATAAAAGATGGTAATACAGATGATGCCTTTGCTATCAACCCCAACTCAGGTGTCATTGTTACTCAGAAGATACTTGATTTTGAGACTTTGCCTTTTTATGCTCTAACTGTGCAAGGAACAAACATGGCCGGCTTGTCCAGTAATGCAACAGTTTTGGTACATCTTCGGGATGAGAATGACAATGCACCAATTTTTATGCAGGCTGAATATATAGGACTCATCAGTGAATCAGCTTCAATTAACAGTGTGGTTCTGACTGACAAGAATATCCCCTTAGTAATTCGAGCTACAGATGCTGATAAAGAATCTAATGCTTTGCTTGTTTATCAAATTGTTGAACCATCTGTCCGCCAGTATTTTGCCATTGATTCTAGCACTGGTGCCATTCGGACAGTAATGAGTCTGGACTATGAGGAGACAAATATTTTCCACTTTTCAGTGCAAGTACATGATACAGGGATACCACGTCTATATGCGGAATATGCAGCTAATGTTACTATTTATGTGATTGACATCAATGATTGCCCTCCTGTGTTTTCAAGAGAACTATATGAGACATCCCTTCTGGTTCCAACTTATAAAGGCGTGAAAGTCATCAGCGTTAATGCCACTGATGCAGATTCAGGCATTTTTTCCCAATTAATTTATTCCATTATTGAAGGCAACATTGGAGAAAAATTTTCAATAAACCCTAAAACTGGAGATATAACAGTACAAAACACAACTCAGTTAAGAAGCAGGTATGAATTAACAGTGAGAGCGTCTGATGGCAGATTTGCAAGCACTGCATCTGTAAAAATTAATGTGAAAGAAAGCAAAGCAAGCCAGCTGAAGTTCACACAGAGTTCTTATTCTGCAACAGTGCAGGAGAATTCCACAGAGGCAAAAATAATAGCTGTTGTTACTGCTATAGGGAACCAAATAAATAAGCCTCTGTTTTACCATATTCTAAATCCAGACAGCAGATTTAAAATAAGCCAAACTTCAGGAGTCCTTTCAACAACGGGAATACCATTTGATCGTGAACAGCAAGAATCTTTTGATGTGGTCGTGGAAGTGACAGAGGAAAATAAACCATCAGTTGTTGCACACATTGTAGTTAAAGTCACAGTAGAAGATGTAAATGATAATGTTCCATTTTTTGTCAATCTTCCATATTATGCTGCTGTTAAAGTAGACTCTGAAGCAGGCCATGTTATTCAACGTGTGACAGCAGTAGATAAAGATACAGGCAAAAATGGAGAGGTGCGTTACTATCTGAAAGAACATCATGAACATTTCCAAATTGATCCCACTGGTGAAATCTCCCTGAAGAAGAAGTTTGAACCAGACACACTAAATAAGGAATATCTAGTCACAGTAGTGGCAAAAGATGGAGGAGACCCTGCATTTTCAGCTGAAGTTACAGTCCCA
The DNA here is from genome assembly GCA_013399945.1 of Ploceus nigricollis. Lineage (NCBI taxonomy): Eukaryota > Metazoa > Chordata > Aves > Passeriformes > Ploceidae > Ploceus > Ploceus nigricollis. The sequence goes on from VXBC01009835.1 coordinate 2,607,588, forward strand.
ATTACAATTATGAGTAAAGCTATGCCAGTGTTCGAAAAGCCTTTCTACAGTGCAGAGATACCAGAAAACATTCAGCTCCATAGCCCTGTGGTACATGTACAAGCAAACAGCCCTGAAGGACTCAAGGTGTTTTACAGCATCACAGGTGGAGATCCTTTCAATCAGTTCACTATCAACTTCAACACTGGAGTTATAAATGTTGTTGCCCCTCTTGACTTTGAGTCTCATCCAGCCTATAAACTGAGTGTCCGAGCAACTGACTCCCTAAATGGGGCGCATGCTGATGTTTTTGTAGACATAATAGTGGAAGACATCAATGATAATCCTCCTGTGTTTACAGAGCAGTCTTACATTGTAACACTTTCTGAAGCATCTGTTGTTGGAACATCTGTTGCACAAGTGAGCGCTACAGATACCGATTCTGGAACCAACAGGGGAATTTCCTATCACTTGGTTGAGGATAATAGTGAAAGTCATGACTACTTTCACATAGATAGCAGCACTGGACTCATTCTTACAGCAAGAACTTTGGACTATGAACAAATTAAGCAACACAAGTTACTAATAAGGGCCATAGATGGTGGCATGCTGCCCTTGAGCAGTGATACTGTTGTAACTGTGGATGTAACTGATCTCAATGATAACCCCCCTCTTTTTAGCCAATTGCTTTATGAAGCCAAAATTAGTGAACTGGCTGCTCGAGGACATTTTGTGACATGTGTGCAAGCCTCAGATGCAGATAGTTCAGATGTTGACAAGCTGGAGTACTCCATTCTGACAGGAAATGATCAGAAGAATTTTGTGATTAATAGTAAAACTGGCATTATCACCATCTCAAACCTACGCAGACAGACACTGAAGTCACATTATAATCTTAATGTGTCAGTTTCTGATGGCGTCTTCAGAAGTTCAGCCCAAGTCCATATAACTGTAATCAGTGCCAACATGCACAGTCCTGTTTTCAGCCAGAATGAGTATGAGGTTGAACTAGCTGAAAATGCTCCATTGCATACTTTGGTTACTGAAGTTAAAGCAACAGATGAAGACTCTGGTACGCATGGCCACATCACTTACCATATTGTAAATGACTTTGCCAAAGACAGATTTTATACAAATGAGAGAGGGCAGATATTTACCTCTGAAAAGCTTGACCGTGAAACACAAGCAGAAAAAGTAATTGCCATTAGTTTAATGGCCAAAGATTCAGGAGGGAAAGTTGCTTTCTGCACTGTTAATGTAATACTTACAGATGACAATGATAATGCTCCTCAATTCCGAGCAACAGAGTACGAAGTAAATATTGGGACTGATGTTCCACGGGGTACTTCGGTCATTAAAGTCTGGGCATCTGATGCTGATGAAGGTACAAATGCAGACATCACATATTCTTTTGAAGCAGAGTCTGAAAATGTAGAAGAGAATTTAGAAATCGATTCATTGTCTGGTATAATTACTACAAAAGAAAGCTTAATTGGTTTGGAAAATGAGTTTCTTACTTTCCTTGTTAGAGCAATTGATGGTGGATCCCCCCAAAAAGAGTCAGTTGTTCCTGTCTATGCTAGAATACTCCCACCAGAAGTGCCTACTCCAAAATTTTCAGAACCATTTTATTCTTACACTGTTTCTGAGGACATTCCAATTGGAACTGTGATAGATGTTATCAAAGCAGAGCATAATCAGACTTTAGTATATAGTCTGATTAAAGGGAACACTCCTGAAAGCAACAGAGATGACTTTTTTGTGATTGACCGACAGACTGGAGAGTTGAAACTTGAGAAGAATCTTGATCATGAAACAACTAAGTGGTACCAGTTCTCAGTTCAAGCACAGTATACAAATGAAGATTATAATGTTGTTTCCTCAGTAGAGGTTAGCATTCAAGTAAAAGACACAAATGATAACAAACCCATTTTGGAGTCCAACCCATATGAAGCATTCATTGTAGAAAACACACCAGCTGGAACAAGAGTCATACAGGTTAAAGGAACTGACTTAGATTCAGGACTCAATGGACAGGTTACTTACAGCTTGGATCCTTCTCAAGAGCCAGACATTATAGAATCTTTTACCATAAACATGGAAACTGGCTGGATTACCACTCTGAAAGAACTCGATCACGAGAAACGAGACAAGTACAAAATCACAGTGGTTGCATCTGACCGGGGTGAAAAAATTCAACTGTCTTCTATGGCTGTGGTTGAAGTTACTGTCACAGATGTGAATGACAATCCTCCACGGTTTACTGCAGAGATATATAAAGGAACAGTCAGTGAGGATGACCCTCCTGGTGGGGTAATTGCCATCCTGAGTACAACAGATGCTGATACAGAAGAAACCAATAGACAAGTCTTTTATTACATCACAGGTAATTCTTTTTGGGTAATGTCAGAATATCTATTTGAGTGGTGCTGGAATGATGGGAGATAGAGCTTAATCTTTGAAGAGATTCGAAAGCGTTTGAAACCCTAGAGCTGCAAAGAAAGAATGTGTGTGTCTTAATATGAATATTAAACTTCAGTGGAAAAATGAATTTTAGTTGGCTTTGTTTCATGTGTGCCTTGCTTAAGATGCCTTTCTCTGTATATTATTTATATATCAAATTTTATTTAAAAAACTATACTTAGATTAGTGATGCAGTTAAAGAACAAATGAAAGAAATTTCACAAAATAATAGGCTGTTAGTTTCCAGCAGAGTATTTTATTGTTTCTATTTAGCGTATGTCATGATATGATGTTTTCTATAATGCTACATGAATTTCTAAATTAATTTTTATGGATTCTGTTGGCCACAGTTGAATTGGTTGTGTGAGCATCTACTGGCAATTTCTACCTGGGAAATGAAGCTGTTTCCTCATAAAGCCACAGAAAATGCCTGCTTTTTTTTTTTTTTTNTAGTACAAATCTCCATCTTTAAATAAATACTTCTTTTCATATTTCAGGAGGTGATCCTTTGGGACAGTTTGCTATTGAATATATACAGAATGAATGGAAGGTCTATGTCAAAAAGCCTCTGGACAGGGAAGAAAAGGATAATTATCTTCTAAATATTACAGCTACTGATGGGACCTTTGCAGCTAAAGCTGTGGTGGAGGTTAAAGTCCTCGATGCTAATGATAATAGCCCTGTTTGTGAAAAGGTAGGCAGTGTCTTGTATCTTCCATTACCAGCTGCTTTCATACATAAAATTTACATTTTCTCTGAAATTGCTTCTCAGGAGACTAACAAATAGCTTTTCCTTTTAAACCAGTAACAAAAATTTGGACTACTAAGATAGAATGCTGTCAAATAAAAGATACTTCACAGACAGATTTTTTTAAAAATCCAAAGACAATTCATTGACACTCAGTGGGTATTTGAGAGATATAAGGAGAATTGTAGTACACTTCTCCTATGTTAATTCTTTTTCAAAAAGAATCATTTTGAAGCTGCGGCCATCATTGTTTATATGCTCTATTTTATGAAAGAAGCAAAGTTTTAAAGAAAGCTGAATCCCATTGCTTAGTTGAAATATGTGTGTATTTCCTGTGATAAAAGAGTTGAAAAGAGTGGAACATTAGTCTGCAATTGCAGTCAACAGCGCCAAAAATCTGTAAGCCATAAATGTTTTCTTGTTTCAAAGCTGTCTACCTTACCAGATTTTTATAGTCTGCAAAAATGGATGTGAAAAATAAGGAATGGGAAAAACTCAGGAAGATAGCCCCTGCAGAATGTGTTATTGCCTCTTTTGGACTTTTCACAGTTGAACACAGATTTCATATTACTAGGTTGAAATCTTCCCTTGTACTAGGAAGGACAAGTATACAGTGAACATAGGATTCTTTTTCTTAGTTGATGTTTATGTTGGTTACTTCTGTGTAAATGATTGCAGTTATACACAGACTTTTTCACTTTTTTCCTTTTATTTTCCCCTTTGTTAATATTGTTGTTACAAGGCTTAGTGCTTCTAATGTAGTGCACATTCCTGACATGGTTGGGCTGTAAGAGTGCTTAGTGGCAATAAATTCTGAATCCTTATTCTTAATTTAATCTAGAAGCTTTTGTGTAATTAAAAGGGCAGATATCAATTTCTTGTAGATTGAGGCAGACCTAGAAAAGATGATCCACCAAAAGAGAGAAAAATGAAATTAGCAAAAATTTATAAATCCTATTTTGGGAACACATTTCACTATTAGTTAATCAGTTACAAGTGTTTCGAGTTCTGAGCAATGGTCTAATGTTCAAAAATCCCTGTGGTTGCAGTATTAAATACCTTTCTGAATAATCAAATAAATGTGAAGTAATTAATTAGAAAATCATAACTTCTTTTAATTTTCAGTTATTTCATCCTCTGGTTCACATGATATGTTACCAGACATTCAAACAGAATATTATTTCCTCTATCGTTCCTTCTTCCCTTCCCCTTTCCAAGCTCTGCTTATTTCATATGTTTAGTTTTTGAATGTAACTTTGAAATCTTGCAGACTTTATATGCTGATTCAGTTCCTGAAGATGCCCTTCCTGGCAAGCTGATAATGCAGGTGTCTGCTACAGATGCAGATATTCGTTCCAATGCAGAAATTACTTACACACTGCATGGCACAGGAGCAGAAAAATTCAGACTCGCTTCAGACACAGGTAATAATACTTTATACATTATACAAGATTCCAGTCACCTCGTTTTATAAAATGCTTTGCTATTACATTAAGACATAAATGTCAGTCGTTAAAACTTTCCACTAAGGATTGGTTTACTGTACATAGGTTTAAAATGTGTTTCTGCTACACAAATACTAATAATATATTGAATAAAGTCAGGCAAAAGGCAAGGAGGAATTAAATTTATGAGGAACTAAAGCGTAACAGGGTAATTGCCCTGAAGGCAGAAACTTCCATGCTGAAGTGACTGGAATAAAAGTATGCCATAAATTTTGTTCTTTTTATATTCACTGTAGTAGCAGCAATAATGGTTTGTAACTGTGAAATATCTTCATTCAGATTCTCTTTGCCATCTTTTGTTTTGGAAAATTAAATGGGATGAGGTTAGATGGAGCAACAAATTTCCTTTCCATAGCAAGCACCAGAAGTGTCCCCAGTTTTGTTGGAATGAGGTTAACTCAAAAGTATAAATGGGATCAGCTTTTAACTTGCTTCACTTTGGTCTTCATGGCATTTTTGTGTTTTGTATTACAGTATAGGTCACAGCTATTGCCAATATCCTATACTGTGCAGGCTGCAGTAGACAAGCAGTAGGAAGGTAAACAGTGTAGAAAAAATGGAATAAGATGAATACAAAAATGTAATGCAAGTAGAAGAGATTAGAAAACTTCAGTGACAAAATAAATGAGAAGGACCTTACTTCATGGGTTTGGGGGTTTTTTCTGACTTCGAATGTCACCTGTGTGACATGCTACTGTGTTGTTACATAAATTAAGAATTGGTAGGGCTAGGATACTCACAAAAAGTGTTTCATGATACTTTTTTGAACTGTTTATAAGCTGACAATGACTACACATAGTAGTAGCCTCTCATGTTTTCTGTCACTTTAGAAAGAAAGTATGTGTTAAGAGGTCTACAGGTTTATCTGTAGTAGCAGTTAAGACCTCATTGTGAATAGCTGTGTTTATTCATGGAATGTTAGAGGAAGAAATACCAATACCTATGGAAGGAATACAACTAAATAGCTGAGAAAAACCAGACATGGATTTAACCTTGCATTTTTTTAAAGCCAGAGTTCTAATACTTTAATTTACTTTGCACAAACACACATGGATTTTTGCATGTATACACATTCTCTCTCTGCACTATCAGAGTTTAGTTAATTTCTGTTTCAAAAGCATTAGAAAAAAATAAAGTGTTTTAGTTCTTAATCTTTTCAAGCTGAAAAGGCAGGTCACTTACATGCTTTGCCCAAAGTGGAGTTCATTAATACAGTACAGCTGTTGATTTAGCCACTGATGAAATTACTGTAAACAAGAAAATTGTTGTTTCGCTATTCTGATTTTAGGGGAAAACACGTTAGGGGTACTTAAGCCTTGCAATTTGCATCAACTTATGTGTTATGCTGTTTGTAGGTGAACTGAAAACATTAATGGCACTTGATCGTGAGCAGCAAGCAGTTTATCATCTTCTAGTGAAAGCCACAGATGGAGGAGGAAGATTCTGCCAAGCTAACATTATCCTAACTCTGGAAGATGTGAATGATAATGCCCCAGAGTTTACAACTGACACTTACTCCATTACAGTATTTGAAAACACAGAGCCTGGAACCCTTTTGACAAGAGTGCAGGCAACAGATGCAGATGCAGGTATGCATTCTTTGACTGATACTTTTGTCATGTTCTCAGACTTACAGTATTATTTCTTTAGTTTTATACTGAGAGGTGTCAGTGTTTCAGTAGAGCTGACAGATGTTCAATACCATTCAGGATTAGACTCCTGAAAGATATATTTTGGTCTTCTAAATCATTTAACACCTGACTTTCATGTGTGAGTAGCTTGGAAGACATCCCTATAGTGTCTTTGCAAAAAAGACGTGAGGGGGGGAGAGACAAAATGTAGGGAATTTTAACTGTCATAAAGTATTAATGTTATGATCGATTAGGTTCATCCTTTTCCTCCTGGTGTAAGTAATAGGACTATCAAGCCATGTCTGTTCATGTAAATGGGCATTCATGGATTTTAGAATGTGTGCTTCTCAGGCCAGCCATCGATGATCATACCATCAAGAGAACACTGGTCAGCTGTAGCTTTATGTATATGCTGTTAAGATTTTTACTGTCTCTTTGTCTTCATTGTTCAGTTACCAGTATTTAAGTGAACAGGAACTGAAAATGACATTAGAAAGAGTTTGTTCATAGGCTTTGTTGTAAGGAACACAACATTATAAAGTTTTTTTAAAAGTGTATGATTCCACATCAATTTTTTAATCAAACAGTACTAATGAATAGTTGCCTCAGTTTTCTAAAACAACTGACCTGCTTTGTGCTATGATAAAGCTAGGTTGCTCATTTGGAAGGTAACAGACCGTTACTTTCATACTTCACTAGTCTTTGAGGCTCAGGCAGACCAAAATACTTGCCCCTGAAATCTATAAGGTTTTTGTTTGTTTTATAAAGGAATGTTGCTAGAAATTATGCTCCTGTTAATTTGGGGGCATGATTCTTAAAAAATGTACTGGTTTTGAGTCTAGTTAATTGATGCAACCTAACTCTCCCATATCCTCCTCTGTTATTATAAGCTTGCTAAGGAGAGTCTGTTGTTCTAAAGGTACATTTATATTAACAATTGTTTCATATTAACTAGTGTTGTAACCGAAGCAGAACCATGGTTCATGTTTTCTGTATGACAGAAAATCAGTGCAGTGAAGTGTTAGCTTAATGTCTCTTTGGAAGTAATTCTGCCCCTCACAAGAGACTTTAACTCTTTCTGAAATTTACTTTTAACAGGAATGATAATATTTAGCATGCATGTCTTATTTTCATAGCTATCAGATGGATTATTCTGTTGTTGTGTATTTTAATGGCCGCTTCATACTTGAAAATTGTTTTCAAAATGCAGGGTTGAACCGTAAAATCCGTTATGCACTGGTGAACTCTGCAGAGGGGCAGTTCTCTATTGATGAATTCTCTGGAATCATTCGTTTGGAGAAGCCTTTGGATCGGGAATTACAAGCTGTGTACACGTTAACTTTGAAGGCTACAGATGAAGGCTTACCTCGAAGACTGTCTTCAACAAGTAGTCTTATAGTTTCTGTTTTGGATATTAATGACAATCCACCTGTATTTGAGCATAGGGAGTATAGTGCCAGTGTATCAGAGGACATTTTGGTTGGAACTGAAGTTCTCCAGATCTATGCTGCAAGCAGAGACATTGAAGCCAATGCTGAAATCACATACTCAATAGTCAGTGGGAATGAACATGGAAAATTCAGCATCGATTCAACAACAGGTAACAGGTTACACTGTGAATATTACTTCAGGCCAAGACAGCACCATGCCATACTGACTGCCTCCATAGTTCAGCCCAGTTATGTATAATCTATGTGCATTATCCCAGCTGTAAAGTTGCTGCTGCTGTCTTTTCACCCATGCTTACTAGAGAAGTGCAGTAAAATGTAGAATGGGAACTTTTATTTGTTGCTTCTATTTATTGGATTATTACTTGGATTAGGTTCATTTAACTGGCAAGAGTAAGGGTTTCCTAACTGGAAATTCCCCTCTGGGGGCAGGCAGGTGGAAAAACATAGATCTGTAATGAGAAGCATAATAGTCTTTCCACAAAAGGTATATAATCAGAAGGAATGGCTAGGCTTGGCAAAAGAAGGATTAGAAATAAAATTGGTTGGGAAGACTAGTCATTGGTCCACAAAGGCAGTAATCCTAGAGAAGTTTAATATGGCATTAAAGAGAGCTTGGAATGAGATATTTGTGTTCAACCATACGTCCAGCATGACAGTGGAGATTTTAGGCTTGTGTGATAGTCAGATTTAGTCTCAGGGACTATTTAGGTTATGTTGAGAATTTTTCCCTATTAATGACAATTCTTTGTTAAAAATCAATAAACACCTTAACTTTAGTTTTGTTTATTTATATAGTCCTTTTTCTAGAGCTAATTTCTGGTAAAATTGTTTGGGTTTGGGGTTTGTTTTGTTTTGTTTTTAGTAAGATTTCTACCCAAAAATTAATTCTAATTGACTTTTAGTAGTTAATTAAATAGTTTAGTAGTTAGTTGTACTAGTGTAGTGGAAATTGCAATTGCCAAATAAACTTCATATATTTGAAAGGAATAGAAAGGTTCCAGAAAATCTCATCCAGCAAATCAATGTGTATGCTAGGGACTGCACTATCTTAACTAGGTCAGTTAAAAACTCACATTGCAAAATGTAAGCCAGGTTGTTTTTAACTGTGAATCTTTTTGTGGTAATGGCAGGAACTTTGCATCATTTTACTTACAAGTGTAAAGCAGAATCATTTCACTGGGTAGCTCTAGCTTTACAGTGACAAATCAAGCCCTGAAGAAGCTGAGTATTTGTAAGGTCAAAATAAAAAGTTGCAACACATAATACTAGAGCAGTAGCAGAGTTCGTGTGAAGATTTTTTTTTCTTCTTCCCTAGGAGCCATTTTTGTAATTGAGAGTTTGGATTATGAAAGTTCTCATGAGTACTACTTGACAGTGGAAGCCACAGATGGAGGCACACCTTCATTAAGTGATGTTGTAACAGTGAATATTAATGTCACGGATATCAATGACAATTCTCCAGTGTTTAGCCAAGACACTTACACAGCAGTAATCAGTGAAGATGCTATGCTTGAACAATCAGTTATTACAGTACGTATTGGTTTCTTACTTTGAAATACTCTGTCATGATGATCATGCTTTCAGTCTTGAAGGAATAAGTATTGATTTGAAGGTGAACATCAATGAATACATGTTTGCCACTGAGTGAATTGAAAATTTACTTTGAAAAAGTTTCAGAAGTAGGGACTTCGGATGCTATGGGAAAGTAGACAATATTTTGTGATATGTTTATGTTCTCCTCATGAGACCGTGACTTAACTTTCAGAAGAAATTTGTTAGACCAAAAGAGCTCATCTTCAGGATGAGTTTATCTAAAAGATGCTAGAGTCTGTTTCAACCATTTTAAATGAGACTGTAATGTCCTTTAGGTTATGGCAGATGATGCTGATGGACCTTCCAACAACCGCATTCACTACACAATTATAGATGGCAATCAAGGAAATCCTTTTACAATTGACCCTACCAGGGGTGAAATAAAAGTGACTAAGCTTCTAGACAGAGAAAAGGTGAGTTTTTTGTGGTTTTAGGGCAGCTGGGATTAATTTACCTATACATAATTGATGACCACCATTTTCTTACTCTATTTCTAAGTTACCGTTTCATGTTCCAAAAGTAATATTGCTGTAATAAAATGCAAGCATCTGTTTTTATCAGTACTTTAGGGAGGAAGAGAGAGGATTAAATATATGAAGGAAAGCTGCACTGGGAATTGTGCTAAAATAATTCTTCCACAAAACAACATCTGAATTTTTTACTTTTTTCCTTTTCAGTAAATGATTTTAATTTTTTTTATTAAATTTTTAGATTTCAGGATATACCTTGACAGTTCAAGCTTCAGATAATGGAAGCCCACCTAAGCTTAACACAACTACAGTTAACATTGATGTTTCTGATGTAAATGATAATCCTCCAGTGTTCTCAAAAGGAAACTATAGTGTTATCATCCAGGTAAATACAACTAGTGAAGTAGTTAAATCTATGTTATTGGACTGCAAATTTGTGGCTTGTATGTTTCTGTATTTTTAATTTTTTAAGGTCACCAGTGAGACTGCTTATCAAATAAGTGTTGAGGTTTATAAAATTCCTGTTTGCATGTTATGTAGAGACTTGCAAGTTGTAAGAATCACAGAATGTATGAGGTTGGGAGGGACCACAGTGAGTCATCTGGTCCAACCTCCCTACTAAAGCAGGCTCATCCTAGAGCACATGATTGAGTCCAGTCCTGGACACAAGATTGAGTCCAGAATGTTCTTGAATATTTACAGTGAGGGAGACTGCATAACCTCTCTGGGTTCTTTTTCAGATTCCTTGTGTGTGTACATGTACTATATATTATAAATTCCTTTCATGCATAGAACAATCTTAGAATCATACAGGGATGTTAAAATACATAATAATTTTGCTATTTCTTTTTAGTCTTAAGAGTTACTGCTTAAAAAAAGATCCTTTAGGTACCTGTTACTATGAAGCTAGTGTTCTGCACCATGGCACATAGGTTAAGCCCTAATTCCCATTGGCCTCCTCTGGGATCAGTAGCAGTTAGAACAAGAGTGGAATTTCATATGGCTGCATACCAATCCATTGACTAGTTTTACACTGTAGGATGGTAGCAGTAGGCCACATTCTCAGTGTCTGGCATGTACTTGCCTGATTCAGAAAACTGCTAAAGCAAAGACAGCAGAGTCAGTGTCTGTACTTCTTGTCTTCCCAAATCCAATAGGAAATAAATGGAAGTCAACAAAGGAATTACATTAAGACCTTCGTAGACTAGTAATGTAAATGAGCTCAATCCCTTATGTCCTTCTGCTGTTTCCTGGCCTGGTACAGTAGATCTGTGAGGATCAGACAATGTTACCTGATGCACTGCGCCATCCTAACATACCACTTGTGTTTGAGACAAGTGTGCATCATTTGTAAAGGCAGCTTTCCAAAATAGGACAAAGTGAATATATACAATATGCACACAGTATGCAAATAAGATGTCCTGGATCTTGCTTTTAAAAAAACGCAACCAATCAAAAAAACTCAAAAAGAACCAACCAAAACAAACCAAAAAAAACCCACCAAAAAAAAAAAACACTCAAAAAACCCCCACCAAATAAAAAACCAAACCCAAAACAACAGATTCTTGTTTGTGTGCTGTCAAATGTATCTTCTTTTCCCCTATTATAGTCTTTCTTGAAATAAATGTTAATTAATATCTCACTTAAACTGCAGAGTGTGTAGCCAATGTCTGTACTATTTCCCTTACTCAATTAAAAAGGAAGACCTCTTGTTTTATAGTCGTTCATATGGGCCTGCCCCAGTTGAAGGTAGCAGAGAAAAAGCTGGAGGAGTTGCCCAAGAATGCTGGTGTGCATTTCCTCTTGTCTTGGAGATGGATATATTTGGACACAGTAGAAAATGTGCTTAGCTTTTAGGAAAGTGAAATTACTTTGGATGTCTGACTGTAAATATTTGTATTTTAAAGCAATGGTCTTTGTTTTGCTGAAAGGGAAAAAGCTTCCGTTTTTTTCAGTATCTGATAGCTAAATTGACTTACTCTCTCAGAAACAGAGTATTGTTATCAGGAATTTTTACATCTGCGAAACGGATAGCATTTTGTTATCGTTGTACTTCAAAATAATGTTTCTGCTTTTCTTGCTTTTCAAATAAGTATGTATATAGAGAAATCTGGCTGATACAGTAGAGCACAAGTATTCTGGGAGAGATGTTACAAGTGTCAGATAAGGTCATATGTGTGTGTAACATACGTGATAAACCAACGTATGTGAAGTGTCTGTGAAACCTCAGACATCCACATGATGCAAACTTGAAGGGATTTTATGATGCAAATTTTAAAACCTGGATTTCATATTTTAACTGGATGGTGCCTGTAGCAGCCACAGCTGTAGACAGAACTCTTAATTAGGGGCACAAGGGGTCAGATGGAGGAGTGTATTTTTCTAGTCCTCCCAACAAAGGCGTTAGATATTCTTAACAGGTGTTTTCTCTAAATTTCAAATCTTTGATGACTTGGTAATTAGGCTACAGTAATACTTATTCAGACCAGAAGTGGAAAACGTAAAGTGTCAAGGCTGAGCTACCTTCAAAATACATACGATATGAAGTTTAAAAAACTGCCTTTCTCCTTTTACTGTTTTTGAGTCTTATTCTCGGAGTGTAGTAGTTTCCCTGAAGCAGTATTGTCATTCTGCTTTCTCTTGTACTGATTAACTTGTTTGACAATAATTTTTTGGGGTTTCTGTTGCAAAGAAGAAATCAGCATCAGACCATATCCTCAATTATAACAAAACCAATGTGTATTATATATCTATAGGAAAATAAGCCTATTGGATTCAGTGCGCTGCAGCTAGTGGTGACAGACAGGGATTCTTCTCACAATGGCCCTCCTTTTCTCTTCACCATCCTGACTGGAAACGAAGAGAGAACTTTTCAGATTACCCAGCAGGGAGTTCTGACCACAAGTGCTGCACTGAATCGCAAAGTGAGAGATCACTATTTGCTTCATGTTAAGGTAGGATGTTTCTGTCATGTTCCTCTTACTGTTTTGCATTGTAAGTATTTGATTAACTTTTCCCACTCATGTTCGCTCCACCACTTGTCTTTCTGTTAGGAGATCCTGGCATGCCAGGTAGTCATTTGAGGCATGTCCCATGAGGTGATGTCTTCATAGACAAAATCTGTTGGTTTAAATGCTAATCTACACAGATGCAATGAGAAGTTCAGTTAAACTCACAGTTAGACATCAGGTGTAAGTGAAATGTTAACTGGGTGAGTGGTCTTAATAAGCCCTTTGCCTTCTGGCTGGAATGTTGAAAAACCAGCAGGGGACAGGTCCCTTGAGCCATTTTCTATTGACTGCAGAATTCCTCTTGCTGCTATCGTTTTGACCCTTGAAGCCGTGTGCTGGACTAAACTCACATGATGAAAGCAGGGATATTGCACAACATAGCAGTAATGGAAAATTTTCATGTAGCGCCACATTCTTTTTTTAATGGCAATTGAAAACATCTTTTTTTAAGTTTGGACGTTTTTTCATAGTATTTTCAGTAGACCTTTTTTCATAGCATTGAAACTTGCAATGCAGTAGTTTGGGATCTCAGGATCCTGCAGTGGAAACCACAGCATAAAACTCAAAAAATGACCCTGAAGTGCTATAATACATGCTACATTTGCCATTGTTGTGCAAAAAGACCAGACCATGTCCAAGGTTTCATTAAACTACCTAAGTTCTCTCAAACACTTTTTGTAACCTAATGTGAGAAAAGTTCAAACCAATTGTTTTAATCTTATCTAGTCCTTTTAAATTCAGTTATAAATTAAGCATCTGGGAACAGAGGACTTAAAATTAGTAGGCTAAAAGTAGATGCCCTTAATTCTTGAACTTCATTTCCAGATTCAGTTTTTAAGAAAAATTCTTACCTTCATTTTCATATGAGGAATGTCTTTTAATCTCCAAATTATTCTTATGCATACTATTGCAGATAATTTATGAGTAAACATGCAGTTGCAGTATTTTCGAGTAATACTGTTTATAACAGTGTATGCTGAATTCTGTCCACATTGGGATAATTGTGACATATTAACCCAAAGTCTGTTTTCTTTGGGAAAAGAAGAAAAAATTCACACAGATACTGTAATTTGCTGTTTGAGTCACTGAAATGTTAGCAACCAGGAGCCATCAATATAAGGACAGATATATTTTCATTTAAATGTAGTTTAGTTTAGGGTTTAAGAATTGGGATGAAAATGGGGGCAGGTATATCATTCCTCTGTTAGCCATTTTTTCCTCCATAGTGATATGCCAATTCCCCCAAAGCCACCTTTTTGTTTTTGTGGATGTTTTTCCTGCATATGGAATCAGTGTAGTGCAAGATTCATATGTTTTCCTTTAGATCTTCTCTAACAGTAACTAATTTCTATTTATTTTGCTTTTTAAATATATTCTTATAAATGCATGTACAGGCAGTTATATTTGTTCTGTATAAATTGTTACACTGACTTTGTCACATTTCATGATATAGCTGCACTTTTGGCCCTTCCTGATGTACCTAGCTTGTTTTAAGTGTGAGATGCCTGTCTAACATCTTCCTCTGGATGGAATCTTGCAATTCTTTCATTTCTAAGCCACTTTCTGGTCTCTAGTCTGCTTGTAAACAGCCTGTCAGTACTTCAGCTATCTTGTCTTCAGCACAGCAGCTGAAAAGTGCCTTTTTATTAGGGAATGAATATGGGCTATTTTAATGGCATCCAGTAGCTAAACAAGTGTCTTAAAACAAATCTACTCATTTAGAACAAAGACTTCTCAGAGACTGTAAATCATTAAAGCAGACTTTACTAATGTGCCTCTTTTTGTCAGTATTTGGAAACCAACCAATCTGTTGGTTTCCAAGTTTCTTGACTGGATTCTTGAAATATATCACTGTCTTTTAATTGCCGTTTGTCATTTTGTATTTTGCTAGCTTTTTCAATAGACATACTGCTATTATTTGCTATTATCTTACAATCCATGGGTATGAAGGCATCCAAGACTAAAACTAGCATTTCCCTAACACAAGACTCCAGTTCCAATGATACACACAAAATTACAGGCATGGCTGTTGAGGAAAAATATTCTTCCTCTGTTCCTTTAAAATTATTTTTTTAAAGTCTGTAAGAAGGCATTTTCTCAAGTTTGCATTATGTTTAATTTCTGCATTTTGATCTTGCAAATCACAAGTTAATGGCTGTGTATGATCTCTTGATACCCATTTTCAGTTTTTAGCTGACCTTTACTGGTGTGCTTTTCAGTATTGACAGCTTTCACCTTAGTTGCTTTCTGAATGGATTGCTGAGGTAGTCACGTTTTTAATTTACAGGCATACTTTCATTTTAAAAAACTCATAACCAAAAAAAACCCCACTAAAACTACACAAACTTTCCCCACATTCACTCTACGCACCCACTACCTCCAAAAGACTTTACTTTTGTTATTTTAATAGAAATAAGGATTTTTTTCCCCCCAATGGTCACCTTATATGGGCATGCCAGTTGTATTTGCTTGTGCTCTCTCCAAAGGAAATAGATTATCCATTAACAAATGTCTCACAGCATTAGTGTGCGAAATCTTCAGCTATGAGTCATGCACTCCTTTGTGCCACACTCTGAAGTCTTCAGTTTAAAACCACAGCACATTTTTAAATATCTGTACTATTAAAAACCATTTCTCCTGGGACTCTTCTTTCCTACTTGCTGTCCATTTGTTATAATTTTGCTTGTCTGTTTGTTTTGACCCTTTTCTTGTTTCCCTTGGGCGTTTCTTCTGTAGCTAAACTGCCTGCCTTGTCTTGTTTCCAGGCAGAGATCTAGGCAAAACAAAACTTTGCCAACTTGAGCTAAAGCTCTCGTTATTTATTTGGGTAACTGGAGGACAAGTTTCTAGCCATGCCTGTCTTTTGGAGTTAACAGAAACAGATGAAGACATGTAGTTCTATGAGACACGCATTACCTTTTAAAAATGCCACATTTATGTGCCCATCAACAGATAATCTTATGCCTGGGGTTACTCCTCTTTTGCTTAAATTTGTATAAAAAAATCAAAAGCAGCCATTCCACATAGATCTTCAAAGTGTACTCTGTAAAATTATTGCAAAATCTTTTAAACAATGCAGAATATCTTCTACTTTCTGAGCCCTGTGTATCCCCTCTGTACTTTCACATGTCTCCAATTCTTTAACTATTTCTTCAATGTCACTTTCAGTAACTGAGAGAGAGTTCTGGAAAAAGTAGATGGGAAATAAGTGGTGAGAAATAGAAAGAAAAAAGGGAACCCAAGGGAATGCTCTTAACTCACTTTTCCACTCTTTTTTTTTTTACTGTCCTCAAACAACAACAGTCTTTGTCCAAAAGGGGTGGAGAGCAGGGTGTTCAAAAAGGCTTTAAAGTTGAATTAGGCTGATACAGTTAAAGATAGTTGATTAAGTGTCTGAAGCAAATAGCACTACAGGTACACATCTCTTGTTTTCCTCTCTGTGACCAAAAATCATGAAAGGCAACATATTAACTTTCTGCATGCATTTTTTTCCTTTTGAAGTACTGTTTGGCACAGTACATTTACTTTATCTTCCAGATTACCTCCTAATTGTAGTGAAGCATGTTATACATTTCTAGTGCATGACTCATTTCAAGTTTGTAATGTGTTTCCATGCTTGATATAAAAATGCTTCAAGCACCATCTGCTGTCTGAAATCAGCTACTGTGCATTTCCTCTGTATTTGCTACTAGTGTTAATAGCTTCCTGGCATTTTCAGGTAATAAGAGCACTGTAGGATTTTAATCTTGGGAGAAGTGAAAACATGTTTGTGTGTGCTTGCTTATATAAGCTTTTTAAATTTTCAGTGTTAATGTTTATGTTAGGAATTGTGTTACGGAATTTATGTAAAGCATTTTCCTATAGGACTTTTTGGTGGGTTTTTTTGGGTACAAAAGTACAGCTCAACTGTATACCGGATAAATATCTACAGTAGAATTTGAGATAAAGCAAAAATGTAAATCTGTCCTCATCTTTCCTTTAGGTGGCAGATAATGGAAAACCACCATTGTCATCTTTGACTTACATTGATATTAGAGTTATTGAGGAAAGCATTTATTCTCCAGCAATACTGCCTCTGGAAATCTTTATCACAGCCTTTGGGGAAGAATATTCAGGTGGTGTCATTGGAAAAATTCACGCAACCGATCAAGATGTTTATGATACCTTGACATATAGTCTGGACCCCAAAATGGAATCCCTGTTCTCTGTTTCCAGTACTGGTGGAAAACTAATAGCACACAAAAGGTTGGATGTAGGACAGTACCTCCTAAATGTCACTGTTACAGATGGAAAATTTACAACTGCAGCTGATATTACTGTACACATCAGACAAATCACACAAGAGGTATTAAATCACAGTATCGCAATACGCTTTGCAAACCTGTCCCCTGAAGAATTCATTGGTGATTACTGGCGCAATTTCCAGAGAGCATTGAGAAACATTTTGGGCGTGAGGAGAAATGACATCCAGATTGTTAGTTTGCAGCCTTCTGATCCTCCTTCTAATCTGGATGTCCTCCTGAATATTGAAAAGTCTGGTAGCTCTCACCACCCAACGAGAATTTTGCTCCACAAGATAAACTCTTCTGTGCCTGACCTAGAGGAGATTTTAGGTGTCCGGATAATTGATGTGTTTCATAAGCTCTGTGCAGGCCTAGATTGTCCTTTGAAATTTTGTGAAGAAAAAGTAACAGTGGATGAGAACATCATGTCAACCCACAGCACAGCCAGGCTGAGCTTCGTCACTCCCCGTCATCACAGAGCAGCAGTTTGTCTTTGTAAAGGTAAGAAACACAGTAAGGGAAACTATCCTTGAAAAGATTGTTCTGGTTTTAAAAAGCAGTAATCCACAGATGGAAATTTATATTACAGGACAAGATCAGGAATGTTCTGTAACTCTCTCCATAGTATTTACCTAATTTTATTTGTAGTAAAGAGTAATTTTTTCTTATCTTATTACCTCATTTCAAGAGTTCACATAATGCAAGTTTGTGGGAGTGGATATTTATTCTTTTTTTATAGCTACACTTTCATTTTCCATTTTATGAAATAAGTTATTTTTTTGTTGTTGTTGCCTATCCTATTTTGATGGCCATTTTCAGTCTTGTATGCACAAAAGTAAGTTCCTGCAAAGTACCTGAATACCTCCTTGTTTCTGCTTAGAGGAGTACCCCACACAATTTCCAAACTTGTTTGGGAATAAGAGGGTAATGTGGTAAATAAATGTTCATTAAAATATATATATGTAAGGATAAAGATTTCTGACAGAAGATTAATTTATCTTTATCTCCGAGGAAAACTTTGCTTTTTAAACATTGCTTTTTAAAATCAGGACTTAACCTTGCTGGGTGAACTTGCACATATGAAGTAAATATTTAAAGCCCGTTCCTTTTCTGTCTTAAATACAGACTTGCTTTTCTCTGCTCTCCCCAGCCTACTCTGTCCATGTTTAATATCTACATGTTGGGGTTTGTGGTGAATGATTCTAATGGTAAGCCTTAAACCACACCACCCGTTTCCCAATTTTACCAATTGAATTTAGTAATCCAGATAAAGATGAGCATCAGCCACTCTATATGCTATTTGTCTAGTCTGTGCCAGTCATGCTCCATAACTGTTATTCACTTCCTTGTCTGATAGTTAGGAATATCATTTGGGACACTTTCAGCTACTATACTTAAGAGTCCCTTTTCACAAAATACCATCACCACCAACAGAAAAGAAATAATGGGTTTGATTTTACAGAAGGGAAATGCCCCCTGGTGAACAGTGTGTGTGAAGGAAACCCATGTCCTGAAGGTACTGAATGTTTAGGAGATCCAAAGGAAGGAAAATACACCTGTGTTTGCCAAGACAGCAAAGCTGGACAATGTCCTGGTAAGGAATTAACTTTAAAAAACTGTGTAAAACTATATTAGTTTCCAAATATAAATTTGATTCCAGTCCTGTGCTAATACTTTTTATGCTTTTCTGTATTCCTAAGCATCAGCTGGCTCTGCTGTGACATTTACTGGGAGCAGCTATGTAAAATATCGTCTCATGGAAAATGAGAACAAAGAGGAAATGAAGCTGACAATGAGACTTAGAACTTACTCTGCTCATGCAGTTGTTATGTATGCTCGAGGAACAGACTACAGTATCTTAGAGGTATATTAAAATCTCCTAGTGCATATCTCCTCCTTTCTTCCTACCTTCGTCTTACTATTTTTGTCAGACTAAGAGATTGAGTCATAACATCTCTGTAGAATGGTTATAATTGAAAATTGCCTTAAAGGTAGGGTGTGTTACACATCCAGGTGACAAACTTGTACAGAATTTTTTACATGTGTAAACAAACAAAGCTTCCTGAATCATATATTTTAAACAACTTTAAATTTATTTGCTTATAATACTGAAGTCCATACAGGAAAAGTTACTTAAAGCACAAGATGAAAAGTATTGAAGTATTGTAATATTTTGATGATGATCTGTGACTGCTTTACTAGAGGAACAAAATGTACAAAGTGTATGGTTCAATTAAAACAACCATATAGAATAAATCACAGTTGCCGTGACTGGAAAATGGTGTTATTAAACTGCTTTTCATGAACACCACCATCATCCTGTCTCTCCAGCAAACATAAACTTTTATAGGCATCAGTATTTTATACTCTTTAAGTGTGTGACCATTTATTGATGTTGTGGCTTTCCTCTGTAGATCCATCATGGAAGACTGCAATATAAATTTGATTGTGGCAGTGGACCCGGGATTGTCTCTGTTCAGAGCACTCAGATAAATGATGGCCAGTGGCATTCCGTATCTCTTGAAGTGGACGGAAACTACGCACGACTTGTTCTGGACAGGGTGCATACTGCATCTGGTACTGCTCCTGGTACTCTTAGAACACTAAACCTAGACAATCATGTGTTTTTTGGCGGTCATATTCGTCAGCAAGGTACAAGACATGGTAGAAGTCCTCAGGTTAGCAATGGTTTCAGAGGCTGTATGGATTCC
This sequence comes from Ploceus nigricollis, assembly GCA_013399945.1. NCBI lineage: Eukaryota > Metazoa > Chordata > Aves > Passeriformes > Ploceidae > Ploceus > Ploceus nigricollis. Next base: position 2,627,433 of record VXBC01009835.1, read on the forward strand.
ATTGTACTAAATGGACAAGAGCTGCCCCTAAACAGCAAGCCACGAAACTATGCACACATGGAAGAATCTGTAGATGTCACTCCTGGATGCTTACTGACTGCCACAGATGGCTGTTCAAGCAGCCCATGTCAGAATGGAGGCATCTGCAACGCACTGTCAAATGGAGGTAAGCTGCTCTTTATTCTTCTGCTTTTAGTTTTCAAAACTGCTTTTCAACTTCTCTGCTTTGAAGGACAAAACAACTTCGTGCATAATTCTTGGTATCCCAGAGTTGTAGAAGGTCAGTTGTTGAATAGATAGGAAGGCAGTGTGTGCCTTCTAGATTCAACTCCTTGGGATATAAGGTAGACAAAGTACATCTGGCAAAGTGGGGACTTAATCTTCAGTGCTGACATCTGAGGTCCATCCTCTTAACAGCCTACTTTGGAGTCTTTCTTTAAAAATTCTGAAATCATTGGGACAACTTGTGTTTTGTGAGAAAAATGTTTAAGAAAACTCTTACTGTTAAACTTTGCCTCATCTTTCAATAAAAACATTTCTATTTTTTCCCATCCTTTCTCTCTTGTACAATCTTGGTGGGTAGGGAGGAATTTAGCTTAAATCTGTAGGTGGGCAGGGAGGATTTTATCTCAAATCCAGTAAAGCCGTGTGCAACTTTGAAAAAGACTGTATTTGATTTCAGGTTACTACTGCAAGTGTGCACCTTTGTTTATGGGAACTCACTGCGATGTAAGCGTCAACCCATGTGCTTCCAACCCCTGCCTTTATGGTGGGACTTGCATCCCAGTCAGTGATGATTTTATCTGCCAGTGCCGAGGACAATACACAGGTCAAAGGTATGTTTATATGGTTCATTGTATCAATGAACCCCTTAGAAAACAGGATATAAATGTAACTCTTTTTCTGTTTCTTTTGTTATGTTTTTCCTACTTAAAGCTCAGATTTGAGACGTACTGGAGCTGGCTGAAGTTAACAGCAGCCCCTGTGTTACAGCTCTGAATCCCACATTATAAACTCGCTCGCAGTAGGGTAATGTTCAGCTGTTTTTGTTTGTTTTGCCTTTGCAGATGTCAGCTGGGTCCATATTGCAAAGACAATCCTTGCAAAAACAGTGGCAAGTGTATTGACAGTTTGGATGGCCCTGTTTGTGAGTGTGAAGCAGGCTTTCGTGGAGAAAGGTAGGTAGCATTCCACATATATTGAATTTTAGTAGTATTAATTAAGAGATTAACAGTTCAAACTGGTTGAAATCTGGGATGTTGATAAAACAGCAAAATGCATGTTAGTGTGCAGTACCTTATAATAAATAAATCTAAAATGGTTGAGAACAAGATTACAACAAAAACTACTGATGTAAACTAAACATCATTGCTGTGCTCTGTTTCTGATAGGTGCCTGACTGATGTCGATGAGTGCGTAGAAAACCCATGTCTCAATGGTGCCCTTTGTGAGAATACTTACGGTTCATATCACTGCAACTGTAGTCGTGGATTTGGAGGCAAACACTGCACAGACATTGTTCTCAATAAATATGTTTCAACATCTTGGAACATTAGCTTAGCTGAAGTGATTGGGATTATTGTTTTCGTCGCGGGAATCTTCTTGTTAGTTGTGGTTTTTGTTGTTTGCCGCAAAGTGGTTGGTAGAAAGAAGAAGCACCAGCCAGAACCTGAAGACAAGCAACTGGGAGCTACGACAGCCTTCTTGCAAAGACCGTGTTTTGATGCAAAATTGAATAAGAACATCTATTCTGACATCCCACCACAGGTTCCTGTTCGTCCCATTTCATACACTCCAAGCATTCCAAGCGACTCCAGGAACAATCTTGACAGGAATTCTTTTGAAGGGTCTGCTATCCCTGAGCACCCCGAGTTTAGTACTTTTAACCCAGATTCTGTACATGGTCACCGGAAAGCTGTAGCTGTTTGCAGTGTTGCACCAAATTTGCCACCTCCACCTCCTTCCAACTCACCTTCAGACAGTGATTCAATACAGAAACCCAGCTGGGATTTTGACTATGACAGTAAGAGATCTTATTTTTTACTTTCCTGTTAAATGTGTGTGCTGGTACAATTTTGATACGAGTACAAAGTCTCTGTCTATACCTCTTAGAGTACAAAAGGCATTATGACTTTATTGGGTTTTGTCTCTGATCGGCCTTCATGCTCTACTAAGTTTTGTAAAAATGTGCAGGTCTCAACTTTAAATTGTATTAATTTTTTAATCTGGAATCTATTCATTGTCTGACTTGAAACTTTTTCTTTCAGCTAAAGTAGTAGATCTTGACCCCTGCCTTTCAAAGAAGCCTCTGGATGAAAAAAACTCCCATCCCTACAGTGCGAGAGAAAGCATGTCTGAGGTCCAGTCTCTCAGCTCCTTCCAGTCTGAATCATGTGATGACAATGGTACGTAAAAGGCAATCATTCTGTACCACTGCTGATTTTCATTTGTTCTGTCTTTGCATCTGTATCTCTTAGTAACAATAGGATTTACAAATATTGAATATATATTAAATAGTAGCTTATTTAATATATATTTGTATTTACTTAGGTTAATACAAAATCTGTTAATTTTTAAAAAATATTTTACCTATCTCTACACCAACTGTTAATTACTTTACCTTAAAGTTATATATAATCATTCTGCTGTTAGAATATTACAGTGAAAATGCAGCTCAGGTTGCTCAGAGCCTTGTGTTTAAAACGTATTAGAATTTGGTAAACTCTTCTAGGTTATCCTTAGTTATCACCTTATGCAAGAATACAGTGAATGTAAAAATGGCCTCTGCACAAATATAACTTTCACTTTGCTGTTCAGCTCACAGTAAAAAAGCTTTCTGGTGTTACAGTTTCATTTGTTTCCTTCTCTTTTTCTTGCTGCGACCTCAGCTCCCATATGGATCAGATCAGTTCTGAGTGAGAGCAGAGTTTAAGGGACTGCTTGTAAGTTTGATTACTTTAGTAATGAAGGAAACTGCACAAAAAGGAATTTTGTTATAGTAGAACAGTATATTTGGCTTTCACCATGATTGAAATGAATTAATAAAAACATTTCATACATTGAAAAAAGCCAATATAAAAATATAAATATTTTGATCACACCTCAAGTCCATCAAAATATAATCAGCATACATACTTGTGGGTTTGATTATTATTAATTGGATGTCTTTTCCATTGTGATGACAGATGCCTTTACAGTTGATATGAATGCATCTATGTATATGTCATACTGATCGGACAAAGCCACAGTTGTCTCATAACTTAATTTGCTAAGTTAAGGTGTGCTTTGAGTCTTTATTCCATTTTCTGCTTTTGTCTCTGCCTGGTAAAAAAGAATTTGAAATTCCTTTAGCTTAGGAATAAAGAACATTCTGCTTCTTAATGAAGTAGAGTGATTTGTTGTTAACAGCATGAAAAAAACCTATCTGGTTTAATGATTGGTGAAAGTAAAATGGTATGCTCATCATTTTATCAGTAGACCTGATACCAACTTCCAACTTCTTTTCCTGTGGTTTTAAATGTCGTGTTGTACATGTTGTTCTCCCCTCCTCACCGTCTCATATGTTTAGTATATTATTCTTTTTCCCATTTCCTGTCCTGTATTGATTACTCATTAATACATCATTTTTAGATAAATAGCTGTAGCATCATAGATACTGTCCCTTCCTTCCATTTTGGTAGATTTAGAATTTATTAGCTTGATATTTAATCCGTGAGCTGTGCAAACAAGTTGCATGTGCTTACTTCATTTTACCCTCTAAGAATAAATCCTTCTCCATTCCAAAACTATCTTGAGGGAAAGAGAAGACATAAAAAATACATTCATTTAAGTTTGGTTTTTTTAAAATAAGTATCTAACAGCCTGAATTTGGTATTCCTACTGTGATATCTCTACTTCATACAAAACTTAAATAGATCAGTAAGAGACATTTTCAGTAGATATTTTTCATATTCTATCCTTTTAGTTCATTTCAGGGAAAATTTCTTTCCCATATCTTTCATTGGTAGGGAGGCAATATAGTTTACATCTTTAAAGGAGAGTCTAATGCAATAATCCTTAATTCACCCACACAAGCCTTGAGAAAAGTCTAGTTTGTTGCTATGTAGATAAAGTATTATGCAAATTAGTATATTTAGGCAGCATTTCAGAAATTCTAACACAACTTAAGCAGCCTTGTGCTCATGCAAAATGTACTTCATGAGTAGTTACAAGTACTTCTGTATGTTTAGCAAGAAAAAAATTGAGCTTTAGATATGTGTTTTATGTATTACATGCAACTACTCTCTAGATTGAGAGTAAATGTGCATGTACACTAATGTTGCTCTATAAAACAGTAACGAACTGCAATTTCACAGTGTTGATGGGGGTTTTTTATGTATGTCTGCTGTTTAAAGTGATACTAACTATAGGTTTGTTTTAATTTGCTTCTTTTATACCTTTTACAAGCTTCCGTAGTGACTGTAATACACCTTGTCAATGCTGTTGTTGACTCGGTGGAAAAAGAAGGTATATACATGTTTTCATATTTATTTACTGCTTTGGCAGCGTAATGCACGTTTGTCTTCTTACATTGTCTGCTAGTAATGTAGTCCTAGCCAGATGCGAGTTATAAAATATTATTTACTTAGACTTTCTGATAAGTTAAAGCAAAAAATATATTTATATTGTATATCTGTTAATATTTTCTTGCATATGCTGTAGATGCCTTGTGAACAAGTTTCAAAGTGTGTTTTCATGGGAAAAACAGGATTGGCATAAAAAGATTGGTGCTTACTCCCTTCTGAAAATATTCATACTAAAGCTGCCAGCAGAATTGAGACAACATCAAAGGCAAATACATGCAGTACTGTAGATGAAACAGCAGCAGCCTCTGCTTCCTTTTCTTCTCCCACCCACACCTGTTGATACCTTGTCCAGCTGAGCAGAATCAAAATGGTCTGGTATCAGTACTCACTTCCTTGGTCTTCAGATCAATCTGTCTCTTGGGCAGAAAAAAAAATATTTTTGTCTGCAGCTGAGATATATAGCCATATACATCCTCGTCAGTTTAAGTAGCTTGTTACTATGCAGCCTTACAACAGTACCTAAAATGTATGTTTGGGTATATGTACACACACATATATTTGTGTGTGTGTATTGTGTGTAGTATGTATTTGGAAGTAGAAAGTGGCAAGATAGGCATTTTCAATGGTATTTTATTTCATTTCTGCTAACATTTAAGAACTAACCACTCTGGGAAACACAAACTCTTTGCAAAATAATAGTAGTAATAAAAGTGCCAATGAGTCTATACAAATGCTAGCTGTTATTTTAATTGACTAAATACTACTTTAAGTTCCAGTAAAAGGCAAATGATTCACTCCATGACCATGAGTTTGCAGAGGTTTCTTCTGAAACATCCAGCCTATGCTTTCAATTTCTAGATAAAGACTAGGAAACATAATGTTTTTTACTAAGTCCTACTTAAAATGAAGCCATTGTAAAAACATAAAATCGATTATAATAGCTAAAGTTTCACTTTGGTTTGTTATCTGTTATCACAAAAGAAAGTAGATGAATGCAAAGACTTCCAATTACTTGAGAGTATTTCATTAATGAGAGTGCCATTTCATTAATGTGTACCTATAAACAGTAGTCCTCAGTGCAGAAAAATTGCAATGCACAGTACTTGGAAATGGGAGAATTACAAGACTAAAAGAGGCCAGATCTACCAGGATCTATTTAATAACTGATTCAGATTTTCTCTAAGATTTTAATTGGTAGAATCTAAAAATTATAGATGTAGTTCTCAAGTCAAAGACAAAAATATTGCTTGGTGTCTTAGTATCACCATAAAATAAATACAAACATTGTATGCATTGCAATTGTGGAGAGATTAAATATGTCCTACTCCAGCTGCGTCTTAACATTTGAGAGCTTCTGCTCCTAATAAGCATTTCTTCTTTCAAAGCATCTTAGGTAAGGAGCTCTGCTCTTGAGCACCCTCAGGGAGGGTGTCAGTTCAAGCAGCAGAAATCCCTACTCAAGCCTGCAGCAAGGTCATGTTCTGGGACAGATGGTCCTTACCTTTATTCTCCCCAAGTGTTTTTGTCCAACAGGCATCCTGGAAGCATGAACTGTAGCTAATCTCATCGTAGCACAGTTTTAGGCTTGTATTCTCTGCACTGCTCCTCAGGTTGTAGCTTGATGCAAATCAGCAATGCTGAGTGCAAGAGAAAATATAGCTCCAATCTAGCAGATTGTCACATAAAGATGGGCACGTCCACTTCGAGTTTGTGTTTCTGCCATTTACGTTAAATGGTCTTTGACTCAGAAGAGGAAAACCAAGATCTCTCCATTCCTTGGTGAAAGTGCTCTAAATCACAAAGGCTTTAGTTTTGCACCCAATTTGCCAGGAAAAATAAAGAATGTTGTCTTCTAAGCAAACTAATGATCAGAACCTTCTCCTGGAGTTGAGGCCAGAGATGTTTTAAGAGTCTCAGAGCTCAGAGTGACATCTCCATTAGTCTGAACAGTATTTTTCTTGTCTGGGCTAGGCAAGCTTAAAAAAATAGGAACTTCTCTCTGAAGAGTCAACCTCTGTCCCTTCAGTCTTCCAACAGATGAAAGTATGAATTCTTAGGAGAAGATTCTGCCATTAAGATAGGCATCACTCATCCTTAGAGACTTTAATAAGGAATATAGATTCCTAAAGAGAGAAACGTTTGATATTTGTCAGGGCAGTTCTCTGCTGAATGTGAGTTGTTGGAATTGCTGTACAAAGGGAGGCAGGTTTCCAGTATTTATGTATGGAAGCCAGACACTAAAGGAAGAGTTACCTTGATACTCAAGATACTTCAAAGTGTAAGTGCCAATAGATGGAGCCCTGTATCAAAACACAAGGGTAGATACAAGGAAAGAAAAAAATCAGATCAAGTCCTACTACCCTGTGTAGCAGAAGTCCTGAATATACTGATAAAAAGATCTCCATAAACTCCAGACTTCAGATTTTACCACAAGACAGCTATGTCCCAGATGGGCTGTACATTAATTCAGTAGCTGTCCTACAGTTCGAGTCTTAACAAATAAGGAGCCCAGGAGAAAATTTTAAAAAAACTTTAGTATTGCTAATTAAACTGTACAAACCCGGTGTGAATGTCGTAGTGATTAGTCATTGTTTGTCTTCATATTGGTTCTACTATTTGATTCCTAACTACAGATGTTTTCTCCTTTTTCTTCTTATTCTGCCACCTAAAGAATCTTTTGCTGTTCCTGACCTCAGCAATTCAAGAGGTGACTTCTGCATGCAGTTCATTGATGTTGACCAAAATTTCTGTTAATATTTGGTTTTAACACTGACTTATTATCAGTTGCTTGCTGTGCATTTGTCTGCAGTGATTTCTCTTTACTAGATTTGCACTATATTTCAACAGTGTATTTTTTAATTGGTGTTCAGATGAGAGAAATTACTGGGTTTTAGTTAGTTTAGGCTTACATCTAGTTTCCAGCAAATACAAACTTATTCAAAGGAAGTTTGCAAGAGAGGATCAAGTCCAGTCATTTTTGCATGATTAAGCTTGATTTTCGTGTTTTGTTCTTGTAGTTGAATGTGGAATGTGTTTACTAATAACGAAAGATTTTTATCAGAGGTGTTCCTGTAGAGCTAACAGCAATTTGTGAAACTAACTTTATAATGTGCTTGAGCGGCAGAGTCACTTTAAATGAGCTGAAATACTTTACCAAATAGAAATTGCTTCTTTTATGTAAGAAAGTCATGGGTTATATATGCTAAATATATTCTTAAGAAAAATAGGCCATTGTTATCACCCTAACTAATTACTCAGCAACAATTAAGTATTTAGCTGCACCAGGTAGAGTGTTGATTCTTTGCTATCCACTGAACAACTGTGTATTGTGACAGCACATTCCATAGGTGACTACAGCTCTTCCCATGTTAGGTGTGATGTCTGAGAAAATGTAAAAATTCAAGTGTGAATGATGCACTATTTCATGCATGGCATAAAGTAGTGTTGTGTTGAAAGTCTGTTGTGCACCCAGGGCAAACTGCTGATTAACAAGTAGCGTCCTAATCACAGTGATTGCATTGTCTTAATACATGTGTTGATTTCTCAGTTCAGACTGACTTGAACACAAGATAGTAATACTATTTTTTTCTTTAATTAACTTTTCAGGTTATCACTGGGATACATCAGATTGGATGCCAAGTGTTCAGTTGCCAGGTATCCAAGAATATCCAAATTACGAAGTGGTTGAGGAGTCAGCTCCCCTCTACACAGATCCAAATGCCATCGATACAGACTATTACCCTGGTGGTTATGACATAGAAAGTGATTTTCCACCTCCACCTGATGATTTCCCTGCACCTGATGAGCTTCCACCGTTACCACCTGAATACAGCGACCAGTTTGAGTCAATACAGCCACCCAGAGACATGCCAGCCGTAGGTAGCTTGGGTTCTTCTACAAGGAGCAGGCAGAGATTTAACCTTAATCAGTACCTTCCCCATCACTACCCTGCAGACATGTCAGAACCTCAGACCACCCCCAGTGGCGGCAGCGGCAGCTACAGAGAACCGTACGCTCCGTACTCACTGGGGTTCAACCCAGACTTTGAAGCACCCACTGTAGACAACATGTCCATGTCTGTGTACGCTTCCACAGCCTCCTGCTCGGATGTGTCGGCATGCTGTGAAATGGAGTCTGAAGTCATGATGAGTGACTATGAGAGTGGAGACGATGGTCACTTCGAAGATGTGAAAATTCCTCCGCTTGATTCCCAGCAACATACAGAAGTCTGACACACTCAACAAAAGTGCCTGGACTCTAACAAACTTTATCAAATCTAGAACAATTTTCAAGAGCTTTTTTATTTTTTCTTTTTTTTTTTCCAGCCACGGTGAATGCTTTTGTTTCAGTGAGCTAAACTGGCATGGCAACATTGGATCATGCAATTTATTTCACTAAATGAACCTCTTTCCATTTCCTGACCTACTGTATTTGGAAAGTTCTAAGATTTCCATTGGCTGTGCCATTTCTGAACATCCTTTATGTACTTACATTGTTCTATGTTTAAAAAAAATCACATACCACTTCTCCATGTTAGCATGATGCATATATTTATATAGTTCCAATGCAATTAATTTTCTCCTATTTTTTTGTAAATTTTATGTACAGTTTTGATTTTAATAGTTTTAACTAGATTTTGTAGATATTTTGTGAATTTGTTTTCCACTGAAACTAGTGGTGTTAGTGTGCCATTAAAAATGAGCACCCTGACTTATAATCAGGGCATCACTGTATGTATTCCCCTGAAAACTGAGGTTTGACATTTCATTGTAAAACATTCAACATATTCACACAATTTCAATTGTACATACATTAGGTCTGATATTTTTCTGGGTCAGCTATATGGAAATGTCTTAAATGGGTTGCTGTATTTTAGAACTGTAAACATATTTTTTCCCTTCTTGGAAAGTGTGTTGGGGACCCTCTGCATACCAGTTTAGAACCAAAACCACCATGACACAGTTTTTATAGTGTCTGTATATTTGTGATCCAATGGTCTTGTAAAGGTTTTTACTGAAAATTACCATTAGCCAGTCTTTCTTACTGACAATAAATTATTAATAAAATACTTTAGCTTTGCTCTGTGTATCTCTATTATATAATATACCATTGACAAAGCATTCAGTGCAGCATTTTTTAAGTCTGTATATGTTTTGTACTGTATTAAGTTACTTGCTCCAAGCAACTCCTTTTCCTCTCCTCTGAAATCAGCCTGCAGCTGTGTTAGAGATGCTCACGAGATGGCAGTGTGTGTCTGCTTAATGGTGTTTTTACAAGTAATCGGGCCAGTCTGAATAAAGATTGATGGGTATCAAACTGCAGTAGCCTTCTCGGTAGTTTGCATTTTTCTTTAAACATATAATATCAGCTATTTAAATTGCTGAATATTTTTTTCTCAAGTCACAAAAATATATACAAAAAAAAAAATCCCCAAGATCTTTAAAGCAGTTTCTCCCCTCCTTTATCACCTGAATACTTACTTTCATGATTAGTTGCCCCATGATTGTGCACCTGCATGCTGAAATGGCTGTGCCATTGTCTTTGTGCTTAATAGTTGGTGATTTCCTGCAATTATATTTCAATTGCAATTTCTTACATTAAGTTCACACTAGAAGTTCATCTTGAAGAAGTAAAGGTGGAATACAGTTTTCCTGTGTATTACCCAGCTGCTTTTCTGACTAGAAAAGAACAAAGCCTTTAACAGAGTTCTCTAGCATAAATTTGGCCTGATGGTAAGCTAAAGGAATAATGTAACTGTCTTCTGCCTCTTGCTTGAGGGATGCTTTTTAAGTTCAGAACAGATTTCTTGGCACATTAGTGAATTTTTAATATAGCCTGGAATCCTTTCAGTTCCACCTCCATTTTGTTCCTACTGTCATAAAGTTCTGTAGCCTAGAAATATACAATATTAGATTCTCTCCCATCATGAGAGCTAAGCCTCAGCCTTCTACCATCTAGGGAACAGGGTACTGTATTTGGAATGCTATTTATATACAAAATGGAACAACTCCCAGCTTGGCAGCTGTATAATGGAAATTGGGTGGATTACAGGACACAGCCAGGCACTGACATTCCTTGTTAACTTGCCCATATGCAGGTTAAGAATCTCATGACTTACGTAAAAAGACTAAAAAATCAGCAGGTTTAAACCCACATTCTGGCTGTGCACTGTAATATTCACCCTGATAACTAAGAGCCTTTTGTATGTCAGACTGTTAGAATTTTCTTAATAGCTTTAGAAGAATCTTACAGAACTGTGAGCCAAGGGTGTCACACACTGTAGTAGTTCACATCACTGATTAAGGCCCATCTTGAGCAAGGAAGGTTAAGCTTCGTGGAAGTTCTGCTCAAGATTCTTTAATATCTGCTACTTGGTAGGAATGAGTCTGAGGAGACAGCAAGAGGAAGACACTGCACAAATTTGCATCATTTCTCAGTTGATAAGGATTCCCAGAAAAGATGAAGTCCTGCCCTACAAATACATTTTATAAAGTTACTCATTTACAGAAGGGCCTTAAGACAGATTTTTAAAATTGAGAGGTGTGAAGGACAGAAATGTTAACACTTAAATATACTTTTATTTGTTTTACTGTGAGCTGAAGGCTAACACAGAACATCAAACTGAAAAGGAACAATGTCTCATTATTCTACAATGAAATTCCACATAGGTGTAAGAGAATGCTTTGTTGAAAGTATAAGAATGTATATACATATATGTATGTGGTTTTTTTTTACCTTTTCACAAGAATTGTGCTGCTAGGCAACACACAACACCAAGGTTATACTTCACAGCAGAAAACAAGGCTGCATCGTAACACTCACTTATGGAAATAGCAGGCATTTTCAACTCCACAGCTTTCAACAGCTTTGCTGTTGGTGTGTAAAGCAAGGACATGTTGGACAAATGCTCCCTTTGTGGGGAGCTCTTATTGCCTAATTCAGGTCCAGTAAGTGCAATCAAACCTATTTTCCCACACAGAGCTACAGCAATACACCAGATGAAGCCGGTGACATTTTAAACCCAATTAAAACTGATACAGCTGAGCATTGCTGTTCAACTCAACAGTAGTCCAGCACATCCAAAAACATTGGCCATGTGATTTATTTTACAAGACAAACATTTTAAAGTAAGGAATTTCAGTGAAGTTACACATTCACTATTCCAGTGTTTATCTGTCCTCATGTTGTCACTGCAAGTGGTTTATGTTGAGATGTAGTTTCATGTGCTTCAATTTGTGCCCATTCCAAAGGGTACCACTGAGAAAAGCCTCTCTGTGTCTTTACAGCTTCACATCAAGTATTTATAAACATTATCAAGTTCCCCACTGAGCCTTCTTTTTTCCTCAGATTGATCAACCTCAGTTCTCTCAACCTCTCATATAAAAGCAGCTCCAGTCTTAATCATCTCACTGGCCCTTTGCTGAACTGTGGTTAAGTCCCCCATGGAAGTTTTTTTTTTTCTATTTTAAAATACTTATGAGCTAGTAGAATTTAAAATTTTATTGAGCAGATTTGAGTCAAGCTCATTGCTGCTTTGTCCATTTATGTTTTGAGTGAATGAAATGTCACTTAGTCTTGAAGCAGAGAACAAACTGCAACTCTACCTGATTAAGAGTAATTGAGGCAGAAAAAACAGACAACAGTATGAAACTTCTTTTATTCAATATTTAACACACCTGGTCTGAGAACTCCAGGATGCAGACATATATGCTTAGTAGAATGAGCATGACCAGAGTACCAGATTAGGGCTCTTTTTCCAAGGATATTTACTCAGATGGTTTTGCCACTGTTCCCTGTTCTACCTGTGGCTTCCATGAAACAAGTACTGTCCCAAGAAACCACATCTAAGGAGAGTTCTTGCACTGCCCAAGAGGTGAATCCACCCCTTGGTGGATCCCACAAATCTGAATCCACTCAAGCCAAAGAAGGTATGAAATCTGTTTTGAACTGCAAGCTCCGTTTTGGAGTAGAGGGGTAAGAAAAAATGCTCTATTTCCACCTTGAATCTACCTGTAAAGCCCTTGAAGGAAGACAGCTGCAGGAATTAGTCCATGTTGTATGAAGGGGTCATGACTGACACCTGTCTGCAGACAGACCATTGCTGAATAAGTGTGGTTCACAAAGTGCCTCACATGACTCCTGACTCAGCTTTGCCCCTGCAGAAGCCATGCTGATTGCCTTGAATCACCTCCCTGTGCCTTTATCACGGCTTCTAGTATGATCTCTTCCATGACCTTCCCAGACACAGAGGTGAGGCTGACAGGTTGGTAATTCCCAGGGTCCTTCTTTTTACCCTTTCTAAAGATGGGCACCATTGTTTCCCTTTTTCTAGTCACCTGGGACTTCACCTGGCTGCCATGACTTTTTAAATGTCATGGAGAGTGCCTTGGCAATTACATCAGCCAATTCCCTCAGGACTCTGGGATGTACCTCATTGGGTCCCACAGGCTTATGTACATTCAGGTTCCTCAGAAGGTCATGAACTTGATCTTTACTTACAGTTGGAGGGGCTTTGCTCCTCCAGATCCCATCCTGCTGTCCATCCTCTTAAGAGATGTAGGAAAAGAGGTTTCTAGTGAAGACTGAGGCAAAAAAGCTCTTGAGTAACTCAGCCTTTTCTTCATCCTTCTGTGCTGGACTGACTATATCAATGGACAAAGCAAGAGCTACAGATGTCATTTATCTAGACTTCTGTAAAGCCTTTGACA
>VXBC01009835.1:2640788-2663696 GCA_013399945.1 Ploceus nigricollis
TGGATAAGGAATTGGTTGGATGGTCACATCCAGAGGGTAGTGGTCAACAGCTCAGAGTCATGAAGGACATCAGAAGTGGTGTCTCTTAGGGGTCCAAACTGGGACCAGGGCTATTTAATATTTAAGTAATAAATAATAATGTAATATTTAACATTTAATAATACTTAATATTTAAATAATTATTAATATATTTTTAAATATGATTAATTTGATATCTTCATTACACAGATGAAGGCACCAAGTGCACTCTCAGCAAGCTGAGTGGTGCTGTTGACACACCTGAAGGATGGGATGCCATCCAGAGAGACCTGGACAAGCTCCAGAAGTCAGGTCATGGGAGTTTCATGAGGTTTAAGGAGACCAAGTGCAAGATGCTGCACTTGGGTTGGAGCAAACCCCAGTATCAACACAGGCTGGGTGGGGATGAATAGATCAAGAGCAGCCCTGCCAAGAAGGACTTGGAGGTGCTGGTGGATGACAAGCTGGATATGAGCCATCCACGTATGGACTTGCAGCCCAGGAAGCTACACAGGTCCTGGGCTGCATCCAAAGCAGCATGGGCAGCAGGGCAAGGGAGGGCATTCTGCCCCTCTGCTGAGACCAGAATGTACTCCCTGTGTCCAGCTCTGGGGTCCAAAACACATGAAGGACATTGACCTGATGGAGCAAGTCCAGAGGAGGCCACCAAGTTGATCAGAGGGACGGAGCACCTCTTCTGTGACAAAAGGCTGAGAGAACTTGGATTGTTTAACCTGTAAAAGAGAAGGCTTTGGGGTGACCTAATTGTGGCCTTCCAGTACCTGAAGGGTGCGGAATGCCCCTAACTCATTAAGTAAAAATGTATTCATTTAATCAAGTATCATCATCTCTGTTACTTCATCCTCTGTAATTAAGTCTGAAATGCTTTTCTATTCCTTGTTAATTTAGCTTAATAATATTCATTTTGGTTTTGTAAACTATTAAGTCATATTCCCAAGAATCCCCTTATAATAAGCTATTCAGCATGCATTGATCAGTTTAAAGACAGGGGAAGTGTGGAATGCCCCTGTTCCTAAGAGACAGGAATTTGATCCTACCCCTCTTGTGTTGCTACTAATTCCTCCCTTGACCCGAACCCTAACTCCACCCCAGCAATACCCTATAAAAACCCCACGACCGTGCCTTTGCCTGGTTTTTCCTCTCCATCCCACCCCTCCTCCCCAGGGGTAATAAATGGATTCTCCAGCTCTCTGAAACAAAGATCTGGCTCGTTTATTCCCATGCCTGGTGCCAGCAGCTGCACCCTCCCTGGACACAAGGAACCCAGTCGCAACACACAATGCAACAGAAGGGGGCCTACAAGGAAGATGGAGAGAGACTATTTACAAGAGCCTGTAGTGACAGGACAAGAGGTAATGGCTTCAAACTGAAAGAGAGCAGGCTTAGATGAATTATTAGAAAACAATTTTTTTTTTCCTACTGTGAGGATGATAACAGACTGGAAGGGGTTGCCCAGAGAAGTTGCGGATGCCCCATGTCTAGATTTGTTCAAAGCCAGACTGGATGGGCTCTGAGCAACCTGGTCTAGTGGAAAGTGTCCCAGCCCATGGCAAGGGCTTGTAACTGGATGATCTTTTAGGTGTCTTCCAACCCAAACCATTCTATGATTCACAAGCACTATCTGGATCACAGCTCTGCACACATCAGTTGTGAACATCCACACCAAGGTACCTGCAGGCTCCACACAAGGAGTCTACATGTTTCACGAAAGCTCTGCACACACTCCACACATGTCACACAAGCAAGAGGTGGGTACCCCAGTTTCTTTTCATAGCTCTTGCCAATTTTTAGCATTAAATGGCTTTTAAGCCCTCACAAGCCTTCATAAAAATACTAAATAGATGAAGTCTCCATTAAACCAAGCATGCTGAAGTAGACATAAATTCTGGCAGCATTACTCATTCTTCCACAGCTGCACTGGGGTTGAGTAAAAATCAGAGCATAGCACAATATCCAGTGCAGTTTCAAAGCAGGAAAATGGGATCTTTGTTTTGCTCTTACAGAAAAAAACATTTAAGAGAAACATAATTACAATTATTTCCCCTCATTTAAGGAGGAAACTTGCTGATAATCAAAAGCTTATTAATTACCAATGCCCAACATCCATTGCTAACCCTGGTAACACACATCTAAAACTTCACACACAAACAAATTAGGCACAGGAAGCAGTCACCCAGAAGTAAAGGCTATCAGGAACATGACCTTAGAACAAGAACAAACAGTCTCATTTAGTATTATCAAAGCTGAGCCATATGCCTTCCTAGATTTTTTGCTGCAGATGGTCATTTCTCAGTTTCTTACATGCTTTGAGTTGAAACCTTCAATGTGAGGAAAAAGCACTGAGAAGCCCAATTATGTGAATGAGTCATTCTATCCTTAATCCCCAGGGTCCCAATTGCAAAACATGCTAAGCAAGATTAATTGCTTTCAGAGCTTGAATTTAACTTTGAAGGAATACATAGGGAAAGATTATGCTGCTGCATCAAAAGAATTATTTTGTAATTTCATCTTTTTCTAGAGAACTTGAGCACCGACAGTAATTTATAGCATAAAAGTTTAAGGGCCTCCTCTTTAAACAAGTAATACTTCATGATGGCCATTTAGGTAACAAAAACTTCTGCTTTGACTTTCACTAGGGAAAAAATACCTCAAGTCACAGAGAAAAAGGCTAAAAATACAATCAGGCTCCAGTTGTCAGGCTAATTATATGCATTGAGCTTATTTTGGTTTAAAGCCAAACACTGTTCAGTACCACTTGCGTAAAATTTCACAGAACTCGCCTCCAAAAACTTAGTCTAGCTGTTCAGAAACACCTAGAAAGCATAAGAACAAAGTTCACTTTGTCAGAGTTGGATTAGACACTTAAAGTGTCGAATGTCCACATCTTTCAGAGATTGAGAAACCTCAAGAGCTGGAGGAGGCTGAGGAAGCCAGAAAGCCATCTAACCTGGGCAACAGAAAAGATAAAGACAAAAGATGCACCTGATGTCCCAAGAAAACAAAAGCAACTACAGAAAAAGAAACCACCAAAACCACACAAACAGACAGCCAACAACAACAGGAATTTACCAGCTCAGAGTCAGGTATGCATAGAAGGAAAATGTGAGGAATTTTGAAAATCAGAAGATAGCTACTAAAAGTAGAGAGCAGCTGAGGAAGAGAGAGGTTTTGCTTTAAGTCCAAGAAAGTATATCCTAATAAAGTTTTCAAAGTCTTTTAGTAGACAATGTCTTAAGTACTTTAGACACTTAAATTCATAGCCTTGAGGCTTCCTCTGATTCAGTGTAGGCTAATTCTTGCTCAGTGTGGAAGCTTTTCCAAGAGCTAGATGTGAAGATGTGTTCCCCAAGTTAAAGTCCCATCTTACTTGGGAGATAGCAAACCTTTCTAAGCTGTCCTCAATAGCCTTCTTAAAGGGAAAATATTTTCGTTCTTAAAAGGGCTACTAGAATCCATATGCATCACTATCGCTGCCATGAATTTTCTACTGGCCACCCTAAAAATCCCACAATCAATACTTTAGCACTATGAGGAAGTGAATCAGACTCAACATTAAGCCTCCTCAGCCCCACACGGACAGCAGCTCATTTCTCCTCCATTTCTTCAGCTCTAGTTGAGGTTAATAAATTCTGTTGCCAAAGCCCTGCTAAACAGCCTACAGCCACTTTGCTCCGCAGCACAAGCACACAGGAAGGAGGGTTGGATTTGTATCTCCAGAAGGCAATGGTAATCACACTTATTGTTGAAACAAGTGGAGAAAAGGTCTTGCATTAAGGGGCTGCCATTCAGGTCCAGCTGTATCTGAATTCAGATATTACTGAGTCACCTCTCAAACAAGGAAAATGTATCGTTATGCTGTGTTTTAAATGCTAGAGATTATTTTCTTGGACCTGGAGTGAAGCATGTTATTTTAAGCACCCCTGAGGTTTAGAGTATTTGTTTGGGGCTCTTTGTTGGGGGGGGGCATTTGGCTATAATTAGTCAATTTTCTTGTGAAAAGGCAGAAATATCCTCCCCCATATTCATATTTGCTTTAACCACTCTGCCAAAAATTTGTTCAAAATTTACCTGAATGATCTTCAGGTAAAATACTCAGGAGAGTCTAATTTGGCCAACCTCTCACAAGAGGGTTAGAGTCTAAAGGAAAGCTTGTAACAAACAGGTTTTGTCTATCTCTTTTTACAGAGTTAAAGAGAAAAAGATGTTCTAAGCATGAAGGGTATATTGAACAGTTCCATCCAGGGACCAGTGTAAAAAGTTAAAAAATATTTTATTCCTATACTGTGTTTAAGTAGGCTTTACAACTGAGAATGGCTAGATCTGTTGATATCCATTAACAGACACAAATACAGATTCTCAAAGACAACAAAACTTAAGAAGGAATCCTCTGAACAGAACTTTTCAGGATAATTCAAAGTTAATGGCTTTATTTCACCATATTTCCCTTGTATTGTTCATTTACCACAAGTTTAACTCTACGGTAGCTTGCCTCAGGACCAGCAGGGTCCTGATGGTCTCCCCTGATCCCAGCTGTGTGGGTATTTCATGTCCACCCACACAATGTACCACACCTTTCAGCAGCTCCTTCACTGCAGAAAACACACCGTAAGCCCCTAAGAGCCAAATCGGTTTTTTGACTTGTGCCTTGTGATTGGTTCACAGTACCCAATGACTACTGACACTGACCAAGAAACAGCATTTAACAAAAGAGTTTAAAAATGAAGCTTTGAAGGAGCATCAAAAGCCAAAACTTGTAACTGCCGTGATCAAAACCATCTAAACAACACAGAAGTGAACAAACTTTTTAAAGAGAGCCAAGAGAGGCAGCTAAAAAGGCAATTCTTAGAATGAAGCACAGAGTGTACAAAGATGTCATATTGGCAAGCTTGTACCATTTATTTCAGCAAGAGCTGAAAGACAAAAAAGGAGAATGGCACAGTACAACAGGAAAGCAAGGAAGGTTATGAACTCCAGGAGGTGGAAATCATACAAAAATGAGGAAAAGAAGGAGCAAACTCTGGCAAGTAAGATAATCCAGAAGTGTTCGAGGACCAATTTACAGACATCAAAAATTAAAGTTTATTTTAAAATACATTAAAAGCAGAAAGTTCTGCCAGAGAAACTATAAATATGAAACTAGTGGAAGATCAAGGTGTAACAGGAACCTTCGAGAATTCAGAACTAGGAGATACCTTCCCCACTGGGCCTGTGTCCACTGAGGGAAAAGTTGAGATGTTTCACTGCTTTCCAAATGGCTTAACACGTAAATCACACAACAAAAAGATACTAGTGAACAGAAATAAACAGTATCAAAGTCAATATAGCACTAGCTCAACTATTGGTGTTACCAATATTCCTGACGGAAGCACGTCCGGACTTGTCCAGCTGCTGAGCCCAACGGTGGCAGCTGGGGTGGTTTCACCCCAGAGACACTTTTAGCTCACCAAGAAGCTGCAAGCGGTATTCCTCAGTGGAAAGACTTTAGGCAAGCATCTGCCCTTCTTGTTCTTCAGCCCAACCTTTTATACCCTCATTGTTCATGCACTGCACCTGTGTGGCCTCTGTTCCCTTTGGTGGTTGGTCAGTGCACCTGGGCACTCCATGGCTCATTGCTTTCAATGCTGCTCACCTGCTTCTCACAGCTGTAGCACACTGGGGATGAGGCTCGGCTGCAGCCCCACTCCCAATCACCACAAACTGTGTGCCTACACCCAGGTCTTCAGAGTCATAGCCAACTCTTCAGGACCACATGACTAAAAACGGGCAAAGACAGAATACCGAGCAAGATGAACCAAGTAGCAGCTTCTCACAGATGCATATTCTCTTAAGAAAGAATGAAAACACTAATAGCAGAAGCAGCAGCAAGCAAGTGAGACAATCAAGGCTGTTAAACTGAGATTGTTAAACCATCAATGTGGTCCACTGCTTGTAAAATGAAAACTGAATCATATCACATGGCACCAGTTTGGGCATTTGCACATTCTCTGTACAATCTTTTAATGTTTTCTTTGTTACCAAACATAAGAGACAAAAGAGCACCTGCCAATATGACCATTATCAAAAATATTCATCCAAACAGCTTGGTCTTATCTAAGAAAAAAGCAGATCTCCCATGGGCACTGTGACATTAGGAGTACAATCAACATCAGGGGACAAAAGCTATTCATTTCTGCTGTCAACCAGACAGTTATAGAACAGGGACAGAAATTCAGGTTCAGGTAGAAAAAGTAGATTAGAATTACTGCCTAAACATAACCAGATTAGTATTTCCTGAAACACAGGTTTACACAGCAGCCAGTTCTAGAAAAAAAAAAAAAGAAAAGAGGGGGGGAAAGTGTCCTTTATGTAAAACAGGGTTTTTACCAAGACTTTCCACAAAAAGGAAAACCATTTTAGCAATTTGGAGCAGTCAATAAAGGTGTAGAAGAGTTGTACTAGTGCCTTCTCCCAATTTTTTTGAATTATTTTAGTTCTGCTCCTTCACTGCTTTGTTAAAGAAATGAAAAGGATGTTTTCAAGATGGACTAAAAGTTCACTTGACCCAAAGGTGTTTTGGATTGGTTTTGTCCAGGGTTCATTTCAGCAAGATACAGGAGATTTCATACAGGAGCATACATACAGGAGCTGTACTGAAGGAAGTTTTCAGTTTGGTGTCTGAACAAGGGAGAAGTTATTTTTACTGCCCTGTTTCTGAAACTGCTCTTCATCTTTTTTACTATATGGCAGTGCTGTCAGCTGTGTCCTACAATGAAGTTCCTTCTATGCTTTTTTAAGCAAAGGCAACCCAACACTGAAGAAATGTTATTTTCTCCAGTGGAAATCACTGTTGCTGGAGCACTCTGGCATAGTTTCCTCAATGTTTTAATTTGCACTGTCAAATCTTAAAAGAAAGTCATGGGCAGCAAAGTATTGGTTGTAATTGAAAACATCTGTTAGTACTTCAGGGCTCTAATCACACCTTCTACTACCCCTCCTTTGTCTAATTTTAAACATTACATGGGCAAAATAATATAAAACAGTACATGGGCAAAAAACCCAGGTGAAGTTCATATCAAACTACAGCCTGAAGTTAGCAATGCAGTCTCTCAAAAACATATGGACTATGAGAATGCATAAAATAAAACTGAATTATGTCTGCTTCCCCTTTCAGGGAATGTCATAGGTGAAAGGAAGAGTTTTCCTACTCATAATATTCCTTCTAAGTATTTCTATTTCTATGTAGTAGAAATTAATCCAAACTCAGTGAAGTGTCTTTTCATTGGGATTTACAAAAAGTCAAATATACCTTCTATTCTATACTTACAATAAATAACTACTGTGTTACATACACTTATGACTCGATAAGATCTTATTTCTCAATATCTTTATATTTCAGATCCACTGTCATTCAAAGGAATGATGTGACAAATGCAGATCAACACACGACAGCCACACAGGGCAGTGGAGCAGCACTAACAGCACAGGTTTGGAAACCACTGGCAATCCTAATACTGGCACTCAAGCCAGAAGACATTCCTACCTTTTCAAATTCCAATTCTTTTGTGATCTACTGCTACTGCTTCCTCCTGAGTATTTCAGAAGCATCTCACACAGCACAAAACACACAGTATGTGGAAAAATATTTATTGCACTTGGTAAGGTGGGACATTTCTCCAACACCATCCTCCTTTGATGCAGAATTTCTACAAAATACACTACTGGACCAGCCAACCCACCAACAAAAGAGCCCAACAGGAATCTTGGAGATTTTTCAAGGGTTCAGTTCTAGGTGTGACACTAACTGTGCATGTTCCTGGAGGGGTCAGGACCCCAAAGCAGCCCTTGCTGCTGGCCAGTCACTGCCTTCCAAAACATTCCTCTTTGTGACACTAGATAATCATAGAAGGAACTAAGTCTGAAGGAGGATAGATTTACACTAGATATTAGTAAGAAATTTACTGTGAGGGTGGTGATACACTGGAACAGGTTGCCCAGAGAGGGTGGAGGTGCTCAAGAACAGGCTGGATGGTGCTCTATGTAACCTAGTCTAGTGGAAGATTTCCTGCCCATGGAAGGGAGGTTAGAACTAGGTGATCTTTAAGCTCCGTTCCAAACCAAACCATTCTATGAGACTTATGCTCACATTTCTCCCCTCTAGAACTCCAGTTAAGCCTCTCCTTTAGGTATTTCACTTCCCTAATTCTACCTCTAGGCTCTTTTCCAGAGCAGATCAGCATGTGGGGAACAGCTGGGGGTCTGGCATTGATATAATCCCTTCCCTTTCCACTCTGACCCATACTGCGGCCCCTAACTCAGCTGTGGATTTTGCAAACAGCAAGAAGAGCTATCTCCCAGAGCTCATCCTGCTTTCCATCCAGCAGCAGCTTGGGAGCCCGTTTAACCAGCGCTGCTCATACGGAGACCCTGAGTGCCAAAACCTCTTCTCGCGGTCACAAGGGGCCGCTGTTAGCTGTTCTAATCCAGACAAGAGTTTGGGAAGCCTTCCATGCGTCAGCATCAAGCAAAATTCTCAGAGCAATGAAACTGAGCGTTCAAAAATGCAGGAATAGCTCCTGAACTAGAAGACATATAGGTTTCTGCAAGGCGAGAAATGTCTTTTTTTGCTTTTTTTGGTACAGGATTTAGATTACTGCTACTGTTATCAGGGAATGGAACCAGCGTAAAACTATGCTGCTTATTAAGAAGCCACAGAATTACAATACTTGAACTAAGCTTTAGATAGTGCAGATGGCGTGCCAGGCTGAATTAGTGAAACTGGATATTGCCATGGTTGCCCAGTATACAAATTAGTGAGGAAAACTCTTCCCTGGGGAAAACAAGCACATAATGACTTTAAAGGAATGTGCATGCAAGCTTCAGTCATAGCCAAAATATAGGATATGATGCAGAATGACACTGGACAGACAAAAGAAACCCAGGGGATCGCTGTATTTCAGATCTTAGGATGGCATCAAACTGTACAGCTGAGAAATCATCCCCTATTCTGACACACCTAGAGCAATACTACCCTTATGATTATTTGTATTTACTAAAGCAGCAAGACAATAAGAGAACCTCAGTCTGAACCTGATTCATCATTATTCTCTGAAGCATCTAAAAAAAGTATGTATTCCTAGCTCAAATTAAAATATAAATGGATTTTAAAATGACTGCAATTTCTCTTCAGCTTGTGATCACAACACCAGCCTGGTTTCTTGTGCTTAAAGGACCTGTTCAAAAATGTCTCTGCTATTCTGGTTATACTATTAACTTCAGAACTTGCCCAAATGAACTGTCAGCCTCTCAGGCTGAAGGAGCCTGCACCCAGCCTTTTGGACTACATTTCTGGTTGTGCTCACTGTTGTTTGGGTAGAAATACCCAAGACAGTACTCACAAGAACTAGGATTACAGAACATTGTTTGGTTTGAACTTCAGTGCATGTAGCTGTTCACATACCAGTAAACTTCTGGTTTAAGCTGCAGAGAGGGGTCCCCCCTCCCATTTTAGAACCAGGAATCAGTAAGGGTGAAAGAAACGATCACATTATTCCTCCGAGGTAACAAGGATCTAAACTGAAAAGCAAATTAGTAAAGACTTGTCTTATATAAAATTGCCACACGGTCCTGACTGCTCCACAAACTGACTGGAGGTGGGCATTAGAAGGAGCAATAGTCAGTCCAGAATCTGCATTAGTAAACAGTATCAAAAAAATGTGGTGAACTTTCTTCTCCAGGACAATAATAAAACCAATACAAGGAAATCACAATGAGACCTGGACTAATATATGTTCTTTCATCATGCTTACACACATCTTCTCCACCTCCTTTTCAGGAAACTGTATTAGAATATTGAGATTTTTATCCCTTGGTCAGTCTGGCCTTTCATACAGGCTCATGTCCCCTCAAGTCAGCCCCCAGAGCAGCTCAACTCTTTGCAGGATTCCCACTTCCCACACAGCTCCTGCCAGACAAGCGGTCCTTTTGCATCTCACTTCTGTTGGAGGCATTACCCCCAACAAAACTTCTCCTCCCTGCCTGTTCTCAAATGAAGGCTGTGCCAGCCTTCCCATATCCTCACCTTGATCCTGCCCAAGCCTCAGGTGCAATGCAGGACACTGAGGACAGACACTCTAATTAACCCCTTCATATCAACATGCAATACTTCATGCAAAGCTTCATAGGAGTAAATTTTCCGCAAGGATCTGAAGAAAATTCACATGACAATCTGGATGGGGGGGCAAGAAAGGCAAACAAGGATTTCAGGAGTTTGTGGCTTCAATTACAAAGGGAAGAAATAACAGGCCTTTTACAATTAGGATTGTGTACAAGCAGCTCAAAAACAACTGTAAGATAAAAGTGTAGCCCTTTGCTTTATTAGTCATCTAGTCATCAGACAGAAGCTGAAGTCAGAATGAGACAGACTAATTCCCTTCCAAATATATGCACTGCAGCTTGCTTAAAGCCTCTATGCATTCCCTTTAACCATGACCCCACTGTTCAAATTCCCACTCTGGCTAATCTCCAGCTTGAACACATCCTTCTTGCCACTGTGTATTTGCAGTCTTCACAGAACAATAAGCAACATCACATTATCCTTGAAGGTTTACCCCCTGGTAAATCCCCTTGTTAGACTCATCTAGCTTGTTAAAGAAATTATGTTCCTACATTAACTGCAGATAAGTTTGTGTCAGCAATAACAACATTTTTTATGTGCATATTTGTTTGTTTAGAATTCCTTTTTTTAAATTGTTCACCTTTGTCCTTGTTTACTCATCACCATATATACTGACTCTTATAATCAGGTTGAAAGTTCACAGTTTTCCAGTTCTGTCAGCCAGCAAATAAACCTCCAAAATCTTAATACCAATTCTCTTGTGACTGATTCAGCTTCTAAAACATACAGTTCATTGGTTTTAACAGCATATTTTCTTTCACACCAGATATGCTGTACAGCTGCACATGACACTAAATGCAGAACGGTTTTCCTGAAACAGGAAAATAATAGTTGTAAACAACATAGTATTTGTATAGTATGTGCTCTGAAGATGTTGCTTTATTTAGAAGACAAAAAGTACACAAAATCTTTCTGGAGGTCTTTTCTTGTCCATGCATATTTGTGTGTGTGTGCATGAGGGCATTTCTTTGGTCTGTACATTGTTTGTTTGTCCATATCATTTTTTAAACATGCTGCATTGCTGAGTGAGAGGCACCTCAGGGTTTCATCAGCTCTTTGCTGTAATTGCTGTAATTGCTAATACTCTGTTCCACCATGAAGGATATCTGTTTACTGTATTGTAACAGCATCCTTAAGGGTGCACAGTGAATACATATTTAGAGAGAGAGAAAATTACCTTGAACAGCAAATACAAAGATGGAGGTGGACAAAAGGCTACAGTAATGAGACAGTCCATTAAAAACACAGTTAAATCAATAGAAAAAGACAGAAAAATGGGATAAGTTTCTAGAGCACCCACCAACACTTAATAACGTGGTTGCAGGGGACAACTACATCAACTAGGGAAAAACATCCTTTTTTTTAAGCTTTTCACTATTATGTAACTTCTTTACAGTTAAGTTGTGCCCAAAGGCCTTTGCCTGTAAGAAAGGATACAGAACTATTCTAGGAGACAGTCTTGCAAGACACATGGATCCTACATTTTCAGGGACACCTTAAAGTCAGTAAAAAAATCCCATAACTGATAAAAAAACCCAAAGAAATAAACCTACAAACAAAATAAACCAAAGAAAAAAACAACCACCCAAACAGGCAAAAAGCCAACCAAAAAAAATCCCCAAGCAACCAAATGACAAACAAAACAAGAAANAGAACTCCAGTTCTGAATGTGTTCAGACAATGTAATCAAGAAGAGCAGACACGTGCAGTGGACTGTGCTGGAGTACAGTCTGTCCTGGCCAGCACTGGCCAGCTCTGCTGCCCTTTCCCTCACCTTCTTCTGAGAAATCCAGCTCCTCACCCCTCCACTATCTTCTGCTCTTACAGCCTTTAGAACCAAACCAAGGAGTCCATGTGACACAGCAGTTGAACTTACCCACAAAAAGCAAGTACTTCAAAGGGCTGAACGAACAAGAGTGATTAGAAGGCCAAAGGTTAATTCCCATTTTTCTCTAAGAAGAGCAATATTGTGGTTTTGGCACTCTCTAAACCAGTGAAGCATTGCTATGATTCTATAACCCACTGAGAATTTTTACCTTTCATAAGTATTTGATCAGAAAAGACACATTCTCTTCTCCGCCCCACATCTACCTTGCTTCAAGCACTCATTCCTCCTTCTAACTTGTAACTACTGAGAGGTCTTTGTCACACTTTCTACTGTGGAGGATGAGATCTTCTTTTTCCTTACACACAGCATCTGCAAATCATGGGTTGCTTCACCTCTCCAAGAAAAAGTGTGTCTTCTAGTACATGTCATAATAGGGCTAAGGCTCAGTTTAAGAATTGTTCTTAAGAACTCTGTTGTGTGTACTGATCCAAGCTTTAAGGTGCATCTTATGTACTTTAAATTTTCTTCCTTAGCCCTGGAGAAAAATGCAAAGCTAACAACACCCAGGGTAATAAGAGATGGAAAATGCTTTCTTTATGATTAAATATATATTTATACTAGGGTTTATCTCCCTGATTCAGCCGTTTTCTTGGTTTAAGTAGGAAGTTATTCTCCTTGATTCATCTACTTTATTTTTTTTTCTCCAGGACTTAAGAAATGCATAAATACAATAGCTGTCCAGAGTGAGATGCATAAATGCATCTAGTATTTAAACTGCCTCTCACACAGCACAGGATTTTCTTTTCCAACTCAGCTATCTACTTCTTTGTTTTTCAGTTCCCAAAGCACAAGAGGGGCCTTAGAGGAGATGATTACAAGATCCATATACCCAGCATATCCAAATGCCACTTTAAATCCAAATTCCATTTTAAAAATCCTTCATTCTCGTCAAAACCAGAACACAACTAGCTTACTAAGGAAGAGCCATAACAAGGCTCTCACAATGGTACCAAGAACATTTTATTAAAGCCATAAATCATCACACAGAAGATGAACTTCATGATGATTATTTCATTTGCTATTACCTAAACTAACAGGATAGGTGTTAGGAATAATACAACAGGAAAGGCAGAAAGATCAAAGAGGATGTGACATCTATACAGGGCTTATCCTTCCTCTTCTACCTCACTGGGTGGTTTCCCTTGCAATACTGACATCAGGACAATTGACTCCCTGATGGAGTTGTGCCAGGGTCTCCAATACTACACCTGTCCAGACAGATTCCACTCCTTTAAGCATGACAGGAATTGCGTATTTTGACAGTAGATCTGCCTCCTTTCCTTCTAGAGTAGGTTCTCCATGTAGCAGTGTCCACAGAGTAGTCACCTTAAGGTCCAGTCACCTAAACCATATTACTTTATCTTTTTTTTAGATATCTGCTTTTCCTGAGCATAGCTTTACACTCATTCAAACACAACAGGAACATGTAGCACAGCTGGCAAGTTTGAAGAGGCTACAGTAATCAGAAAGGAGTAAGAGAAGAAAGGAAGAAAATAGCTGGATCTTGTCTAGCCAATGACAAAGATGGTTTTGTTACGTAATTGAGCACTCTCTTTTTCATACCCATTTGAAAAGAGTATTTGTCTCCCAAAAGAAAATTATTGTATGTCAGAGTGATTTCAAATGGAAACACAAGGCATATGACAGAGGGACAAAGGGCTCATGTGAGAAGAAAGCTTTCCCAGATTTTTTAACCTGCCTCTCCTGACAGATTTTGAAAAGCAGGAAGGACCTTAAAAAGAGAATTTACCTTGATTTGGTGCTTTCTCATATCCATCAACTCCATACATGAAATAAGAAGACTCAAGCAAAACTTCCAGGCTCTGGCACCTAGGTCTAGAACAGATCTTGCCTAGAAGCACAAGCAAAGCATCTGGAAATACACGTTCTCTATTTTGAGACAAAATTTCATTTAAGAACAAAACATGCACTCCTCAAGAAATCTTGACAAAACTCAGATATCCTTTCCTAGAATGGGGACACCAGCCATTGCTTCAGTGTGGGCTGAGTCACTTCTCACAGGAAGGGTATGGTTGTGGAGTTCAGCATCTCAGAGCTCCCATGCAATCCTACAGCTCCCCTATGAAGCTCTATAAACATTATTTCACTCTTTAATAGGGGAAGGCACCAGGCTTTACACTGACCTGGCAGTGCAGGGTCTCAGGGCTGTCTGTGCCTTGACCCTGGTTGTATCTGCAGGGGACAGTAACTCCTCCTTCCCTGATCTCCAGTCAACACCAGGCTCTACAGCCTGTCCTGCATAACCCCGGGGATCCCTTCTGTTTGCTGGTCTACATCTATGTCCAAATCCCAGTTACCCACTGTGTTCTTAATGTCTAAACTCAGAATGGAATTTGTAGAAAACAACCATACACAAAACAATAAGAGGCCCCTCCTCCCCCAGCCTTCTGTAGTGCCCACTGCAGACAGTATGTATGCCTCCTTGGTTTTTCAGCAGACTGGGAATATATGCTATCAGTTTCATTCTAAGTTTTAATTCCACTACACTGAAGTTCATCTTGCACTTCAATGACAACTTATTTTCTGGGCTGTGTCCTCCAGCTTTGCTCTTAAATTAGCCAGTATCGTGCAACTACAGCTCACAAGGCCTGTCCATTAAAGGCAATGTCACACATGCACCTGACATGGTCATGCAAATACAGGCTAACCTGAACAGTCACACAGAAAAGAGACATTAGACAGCTGCTGACTCAATGGGGAAAAAAAACCCAACAAAAACAACAACAACNCAAAACAAACAAAAAACCAAAACAAACAAACAAACAAGAAACCCACAGACACCAAAAAAAAAAAAGAAAATTAAAAAACCCAACTTATTTTCAAGTGTGAAGTTCGATCACACATTGGAACATGTCTTACAATACTGGAAAAACACACACATGACTTCACTAGACAGCCCTCTAAATTTAGGTTGTCTCTCCTATGCACAGACTAAAATAAGGTTCAGATTGTTTCTGGACTCATCAGTAGCATGTATGCCTGTGAGGAAAGCCTAACAATTTAATTTTGTCCTGTTTTCTCAAGACTTTTCAGTTTCCTGTTTCTGTGCTTCATGGCAGACGTGTACCTTACATTCAGTGTTTGCCATTGCTGGAAAAAACATATGAGGAAGACACTGTGGGAGAAAATGGCTCTGCTCTCTTCCTTAAGGGCCACCCATGTTTTAGCCCCACTTCTGTGAGGTAGTGATCAATTCCATCAGATTTATTGGTATTTTTTATGCAGACCTCACTAGATTGGAAAGAGATTACACTTGAGCTTTCAGATTCAAAAATATTTAAATAAAAATGTTCTTTTTTTGCTACTGCCCATATTTTTATTTGCATTCAAGAAAATGCATGACAATGGAACACACCTGAAAACAATTCTAGTAATCACTGAAAGGGGGACAGCAAAATTTGGAAAGGAATTTGCCTTTGAAAAAATCTCTTTATAGATGACAAACCCCACTGAAATAAGAAAAAACACTATGAAATCAAATACATTTTGTTTTCTTTTACTCTCAATATACCTGCTGCCTACATACAACAGGCATCCAACAATGAAGTAAGAAAATCCAAAACTGTGCTAAGGATTTCATGAGTAATTTAAATTACAGATCTGTTTCTGCTGTTTCTTTCCTTTACTCCTCAAAAAATTTTAAATCAAAAGATCTGGCAGTCCATACAGTAAGATAGCTCAGCACTACATGCTGAATTTTCTCAGTGGTTCTTGAGGCTTTAGTAGCACTGACAAAAACTTTACTAAGAGTGCATAAGACAAAAGCAGCATAAACAAAGCCTCACACTTGTTTTACATGCAGATCACAGAGCTATATCAAATTAAGGTAAAATAGTAAATAATAGAAAAATCTCAGCCCATAACTTAGTGAACATTGCTGTTCTTAGTAGGAACAGACGTGGAAAAAAAGAGTACCTTCAACCTACTATATAACTTACAAATTATTTCAGCAGGTTAATCAGTAAGAGAAAAAAAGACCATCATTTTACTAACTATGGATCCTCTCTCTGTACTGACAGTTACAGGTAATTACAACAGATTAGAATTTTTTTGTTCATTTTCTTATCTGGGATACTTTGTTACATGCAAACAAAACTCATCATAAAGCACATGCTGATCCCATGAAATACCACTCAGATCAGGGCCTAAATGTCTGGAGAGAATCAAAGCAAGAGATGCAAACATATCCTCTTGTATGAAGGGAGAGACAGTTCTTCATAACTAACAACCCACATGACAGGCAAAATGACAGATGTATTTCTGTATGATAGGGCAACCTGGCAATCCATTTTCTCATATGAGGAAAACCCTTCAGCACCTGAAAAATAATAGACAAAAATAGAAGGGATAGTTAATAGCAGTGAAAGAAGCTCATGGAGATTATATGGAAATATAAATGAATACATCATGAAAGACTTTAAAATTGTGATTCAAAAAAAAAAAAAAACATTTTGCAAACTTCTCTCAGAAAATAAAAAGAAAAAGAAAAAAAAATCCACACAAATCTCCAAACTTGTACTGGAAGGTATTGTACCATGTATTTTGTTTATTTTACTTTATTCAGCAGACAGCTTTTTTTGCTGCTTTGTATGTTGGGTAATTTCCTCCAGATATAAAAATGTACTCTAATTGAACAAAACCAGTCAATAATGCTACATAAACTTTGCCAAGAAAAATTTTATTGTGTTCAAATTATCCCACATCATTTGAAAAGTAAAAGACTCAGGAACTGGCTTTTAGATTACTTCTTCCCCATAAAATCACAAGAGTCCTTCAGTTATAATGAAATAGCTGCAAGTTCAACCACCATCTCAATTAAAACATTTTAAGTATTATATCTGGATTCTTTATTACTCAGGTAGTTATTTACCAAAGATAATTTTAAGTGGATTCAGTTACAAATAAATTGTTGGGTCACTAGCTATAGAATAGAAAATTTCTCAACAGATTAATTAAAAAATATTAATAACTACCACTCACACATGCTAGGTGTAACCTTGAGTTACATTCACAGATAAAAGAGCAAGTCATTTTCCACCTCTATTGCTTTCTTATTGTGTCAGCTGAATTTGCTACAAAATGCTAATAAAAGGAGTTTTTCTTCTTTGAACATTGCTTTGATCCATTAACGAGATGAAAAACACTAGTTTATTTTATATAAAACACTGAATGGTAAACATTTATCAAATAAGTCAGATAGAAGATAAGGAAAATAAGTCTTTTTAGGGGATGATATGTTTATATGATGTCACAGCTACTGGAGTTTAGAAAAACTTAAGAGTTTAATACCACTCAGGTGTTATTTTTATTCCCCCCCACTTTATATATAATTAAAAAATATACAACTTTGGAAATTTTCTGTCTTATTAACAGCTCCACTGTTTCCTCCTCTCTTGAAGAAATAATAAATATGATTGGCATCACTGACATTTATCTCTTACAACAGGCTGCAGACCAGTTCCTCACACATAAACAAGGGAATATCACAGGAATCGCAGTCAAAATATTGGTCACCCATTTTCAGCAATGAAATTACACACTTGTTCCAAAATAAATCCAAAGGATATGTGCACCTGTCTAAGAAATCACAATTATATAAATATAGGTAAAATCTGCTATGAAATTCTAAATCCAAAAAGCTTCTCTGAAATAGATTACTATACCAATTTCAGTAATAATTCAGATAAATTCAACAAAGTCAATGCACAGTAACAAAGCGACAGCCTTTATGTCCCAGATCACATAAAAAGTATATGACAACTTTATATGATGTTTTATTATATTTAGATTTAAAAACAAGCCTAAAAGGAGCATATCTTTTCATAATGGAGATCAAAATTATACAAAAAGTTCTAGAGATTTTATCAATGGCAGAAAATTCAAACTTTCGAGACAACATACCTTCAGCAGACCTTGTAGCAAAACACTGCTGAAATTAATCACTCATGTCAACAAAGAAGATGTGGATCTAATCAACATAATTGAAATTGATGGTACTAAAAATTGCTGGCTAATATGTAACTTTACCTAGCATAGATGACTTTTGAACACGTCTGCACTTTCGTATGTAGTTTATTGCTGCAGAATTTTTCACAGTTGAAGTCTCAGAAGGTAAAAAATGTAGATAAGGTGAAATTGGCAACACAAAACTGATCAAACACTTCACCCAGTACATCACAGAATCATAGAATGGTTTGGGTTGGCAGGGACTTTGAAGATCATCCAGTTCCAATTCCCCACCATGGGCAGGGACACCTTCCACTATACCCCATCCAGCTTGGCCTTGAGCACTTCCAGGGATGGGGTATCCACAGCTTCCCCGGACATCCTGTGCCAGTGCCTCACTACACTCATAGTGAAGAAAATTACTAAGAAATTCTCCATTAGCACTTTATCTATGTGCATGCTCTAAATTTAAGTAATTCCCTAAGTTTTTTCATAACTTCGATGTTTTCCACCAAGAGTGAAGTAACTGTTCATATCTGTTTTTCAAGAGCTGTAAAAAAACATCATTTGACCATGTCAGACAGACTAATAGGTATTAAATCACAGGTTGAGTTACAAATATTATAAATTCTTATTTTATATAAAAGTTTAAAATAACTTAGCCCAGAAGCCTGGTGCATATAAATAATTACACTCTTGTGAATAATTTCTAGCATTTTCATGACTAGAAGCTAACTGGGCACCTTTTTTTAATAAACTAATGAGAATAAATACACTTTATGGTAACCAGTACAATTCTCAAGGAGTAAAGGTTTTTATATTACTTTTGAGTCTTTCATTATGCATGCTGTCTTCTCATGCAGTTTTGATTTGCATTTTGTCACTTTTTCCATTTTGTTTTAGAATGAAAAACAGTTTCAGCAAAACAAGAATTTTTATTTTCAAAAATTAATAATGGATTAATGATGTCAGATTTCTAAGCCAATAGATTTAAATGGTATGTGAGGAATCACAAGACACAGGTCATGTTACCTGGAACAAGCTGGACCAAGTGACAGAGTGATGTAGCGCTGACCACTGACTTCAAGAATATCTTACAGCCTCCCGTCACCACTTCAGATTTTTTCTGAGCAGATACAGGAATAGAGACATGTCTTACATGTTCTGAATAATATTAACTATCTCAATATAGCAGGTGTCCTGGTTGCAGTTTCAAAAAAAATAGCAAATTCTTCCTCTGAAGGCAGAATTGCCCTCTCACGCCTCATTGCCTCTGAAATATATATTCAAGTACAAGAGTAATAGAGACGGCATTTCTATTCCCTGGATGTATTGTACCTTTTCCACATAGAGGAAACATTTCTCAGAGCTGTTAGTTGTCTCTTTGAAGAGCACTGTATTGAAAACACAAAAGTGTTTTTTGATTACTGAGCAACACTAAATGTGTTCAGTCCTTTCTAAAGAACCTCTGATGTGCCACTCATTTTGTCTTTGAGGAAAACATCAAACTTTGAGATCCCTGAGAAGATTAAGTAACCTTTGTTGAACTCATGGTTTATTTAGTGACTAGGTTTTATATTGACACAACTCTTAACTACCCGAGGAGTTATACTAATATGGATGAAGTCTAGTATACTACACTGAGAGGGAATTAAAAGGTTGCAGCAGAAATTGTCACGAAATCCATTTTTGTTTATTAGTGAAACGAAAAGAGTAGAAAATAAATTAGATAAAGTATGAAATAACCTGTTGAAAGAAGTAAGGAAAATTAATATAAAGAGCTGCTGAGCAGTACACAATTGCCAGCTTAGAAAAATTATTTGCTTGGCTTTTCTAGCCTCTATTTCTTCATAAACATTCTCTCCTTCTAGGATTCAAGTTTAGAAACTGCTCACAGTGGCATGTCATCTGGATGATTTAGTGGGACTTTCGTAATTTTCATAGGCAAATGGGGAAGGTAAATCACTGTCATGAACCCTATTATAGAAACAAACAAATGAAAAGCCCCCAAACCTCGAAGTTGTAATTTGTAGACTCAAGCCGGAAAAGATTTCTGGAAACACTGCAGATCAGGCAAACTGTTTAAAAATCTCTTCCTGGACTTGCTGGTGATACTCTAATTGAAGAAAATGGCTCAGCCCATATTTGCTGAATAAAAAATAAAAAGCAACTATGTTGCTGATTCTTTATTTTTTTGTGAGATTCTATAGTAACAAAATTATTCAATAGCTAGTACAGCATCTGAGGATTTCAATTCAGATTAAATTTTTGTGTTTTTCCATCAATTCTAATTACAAATGATTCCACATTTCTTAAAGGGCCCATTGTGAAGTGCTCCTTAGCATTACATCATGGAATTGTGTCATCACTGTTTCAACTAAGTTTTATTCCACTGATTTCAGTTCATTAATAACAGCCTAAAACTAGAATATTGACTATGCACATCAATCCTATGCTTCTCCATTTTAAGCATTTTAACCTATTCCAATCCCCCAGACTCAGCACCCCACCCTACCCCACCCTTGGCTCATTCTCATCTAGTTTCATGTCAAAGACTACCAATTTCAAGATTACCAATTTCAATTTTTCCCATTCATTTCAGCCATTTCCATTGTAACTTCTCCATGCATTCCCTGAGGTGTAAGCATTTTTCTGCTTTTCTACACTTGGTAAGAACTGCAATGGCTAGATTTTAATACTTAAGCTATACTACAGTCAATTCATTTTGTAGTACCTTTCCAGTTCAGTGATTTCAATTCAAGACATGTTCCCTCTATTCCCCATATTTAAACAAAAGGAAAGCCAAAGAAAACATTCACTCAGACTGACAAAAGAGTCATATAAAAGAATACAAGAAGATATTGAAAGGTTTTAAAGTTGCTGCCAAGGAGGAAAAAAATAAACACACAATGGCAGAATATTCAAAGGTAAATATAAAAATATACAACAAGAAAGTGAATGCTATTTCTCTTTTAAACCATTCTGTATGCTTTGTTAAAGGAATATGCTATTTCCCTGACTATAATAGATTCCTGTATAGAAAAAAAAAATACAAAGCAAATTTAAATGTTAAGTAGACAGGCTGAATTTGGTCAGCATAGTGAGAACACCAGAGAAATGGGTGGACTGGAATCGGTGCAGATTTCTGAGTTTGCTTAATAAAAAAGCACTGTAACAGCATATAAAAACAGGCTACAGCCTTGCAAGAAAAGAATGCTAACTAACAATCTGAATGTGCAGGTACATTCTGGCTTTTGGCAGAGCTTTTATTTTATTGCAGGAGTATTTAAACCTCTATAGTTAATGCAATTAAATGGTATCTACCAGGAACTGTAGATCTGTGCTCAGAGGGCAGGGCAGAAGAGTGACATGTTGTCATGACACTATAAAATGCTAGTGCCATGGAAATCCTTATTCTTAACATTTTAAATGCAGACTTGAAGGAAGCAGAAGGCAACCAAATAATAGGACAGTTCTGTTTCCTTGGTGCACGTGTGGTAATCCAGAGTGCCTTCTCTTCAGCAGCCTTGCTTGTTACTGGACTGCTCACATTGTGGAACAATCTATGCCAATCATCTCTCAAAAGCAGTGGCTGGGGACTAATATCCTGAAGAATCACAGGACAAAGAAATGCACATGGCAAACAAATAGGCCAGAAAAACAGTCCGTGGTAAGCAACCTCACTCTATATAACCTCACACAAGGTAGGTATCTTAGTGTGATCTGCCACTAGATGCACTGATTTAGAAGTCTTGGAGCCACTGAAGACAAAGCTGAGTATTAACTCACCTACCTCATCAACTGTGGTGTGTGACTGGGCTTCAAAAAGTATCACTTTCTGATCAGGATTTATAGCCCTGAACCTGACCCACTCTCATCCCCCCAAATTCAAAATCAGCTCCAAATTAATCTTTAAAATCAAAATTATGAGGTAGCATGTGGAAGTCAGGGATGGGAACAGCAGAACAGGGATGCCATGGGAAGATTCATATGTGCAAGTTAGGGTGAGAAAGTGGTGCAATCCCCCAAGGTCCCTCGCTCCCAGGTGTAAATGAATGTATGTTCATCACTCCCCTGTTCTAGAAAGTTCGGTGTTCCCAGCCTTCTCATTGGTTTTCCAGTCATAACCGCTCCCCTCCTGCTCCCCATTGGTTCTCTGCATGTCACCCCATCCCAGCTCCTCCCTCATCCCCATTGGCCCAATTGCACCCTGTCCCGTCCTACCTTTTCCCCCGTTCATATACCCTAAACCCGCCCCTGCTCGGGGCATTTTGCCACAGCTCTTTGCCACGGCACTCTGCTGCTGCGCAGTCTGCCACTTGCTCTCTGTCCCTAACCTCCTTCAACAGTAGCTGTGCTCCCATCCTGCCTGCCCTCCATCTTCCATCCCTCCAGCCTTCCTGCCTTCCTCGAGTTTTCCTGGACCCTTGGATTTACCTACAATAAACCCTGTTGGAGCTGTTATACGGAGTGCGCTCCCGTCATTCCTGGTGAGGACAAATATTACTACATCTGGGCACGGCCATCTGGTCGGCTGGGGGAGCCGGCCAGAGCCCCAGGGTGGAGGAGACGCTCTTGGACCCGCGGACACCCCGACAGGACCTGCCCGGGGTGGCCCGCAGTAGCATGCTTAAAACAGTCAATTACAATATATAGCATTTCACTTTCCTACCCTAAAATACAGATAAGCCGAGATTAGTTATCTTTTCTGCTTGCAAAGTTTCAAATATAATTTTCTAATCATCCTGGAGAATGCTTTAACAATTACATAATATGCCATTCTACTGTGAGAAGCTACAATTTCTTCCTTTTGAGGCCATTTCATATTGGATGAGAAGAGAGTATTAATGCAGAGAAGAGT
>VXBC01009835.1:2672488-2834259 GCA_013399945.1 Ploceus nigricollis
TTCCCCGAGCGCGTAATTCCGGGGTTGGGCTCTTTGTCTCCATCCCCAGCTGGCGGTTATAGGCTGTGACAGATGCCAAGAGCTCCGTCTTTCCTGCCGAGTCGGTAATCGAGCGGGAAAGGGTATTTTTAGCTCCCGCCACTGAATCCTGGTGCTATTTTTAGCTCTCGGCAGTTCCCACCTAGCAAAAGAGAATGGCAAGGAAGTCTTATTTAAGAATTAAATTTAGACATGGTACCGGGAATGCTGCCTTGGCATACAGTGTGTGTCTGTGCATGCTGGATGCTATTCTTCTGATTGATTTTCTTTGAGTTACAGAAATGTCTTCAGTAACAAATTCTATGGTTGGAGCTTCAAATCAAGAGAATACGAAGTTATAAGCATTGCAGGATTCAGACAATTCCCTCCCCCCACCTTTGTTCGCCTCCTACTTGCTGTCTAGGTCTTTGGGGAATGGAAAACATCTAACAGAAAACAGCTTTAGGCACTTTGAAAAAAAATCAGTCTCTAATTTTGACAGGATAGAATCTGTGCTGGTCTGTTGAGTAAATCCCTCTTAGTTCATGGATTATTGGTCAGACAGGCAGGAACTTCTTCAGATTCATTCTGCTTTATCATGTCAGACCAGCTGCTGCGCACGTGTACCAAATCTGTGCACTCCAAACCCTATGCATCTTTCATTGAAAAAAATACAGGAGCATGGGAGGAGAGCTGTACTGGTAATGAAAGCAGAATTTCACTCCATGACAACTGAGCAGCTGCTTTTATTTTTTTCACAACTGGGCTGTCAGGGTCTTCATTACTACTACACTAGGTTCATTAGTTAATGCTTTAAAATTCATCTGAGGGGGAACTTGAGCCCAGGCTTTGAGCTAGCCTAAGAAAGGTATCTAGTGTTGGACTCTGGCAAACAGTAGCATGCTTATCTTTCTAAGGTTAATTCAGGTAATTCTAGTGGGTTGTCTGCTTCAGTTTCATTCAGCCATAGTGGAATGCCACACACAAGATCAAAATGAAGAGTAACAGATTTTAGTTTTTTCTTCCCTACAATTCCCTGCAATTGTAGCCACTGATGTAAATTCTGAAAGCTATATTATCTTCCTGTTTTCATTGGCAGAAATTTCATTCACTGGAGCTGGCAGGGTTACACATGTGTGTAATTGAGAGGAGATTCCAACTCCAGAAGTCCAAGTGAGCATTTGACTACCCTTGTTCCCTGGAGGATTTTTAGATGGAGGGAGAAAGGCATATTACTTGGGTTACTCTAGGGGAACGGGTGATATTCTCCTCCTCCTTAATTAATAAATCTATGCTTTAGCACTTCTGTGGGTAGTTTGCAATATGGACAAGTCTGGTGAAGTCTGAAATAAACATGGTGTCTTTTTTCTAGAGGCATAACTGAATCCTTGGGCTCTATGTGTGTGCATAATCTCTGCTGTAGATATCGTGTAATTCCTCCTGAATCTCAATGCGTGCTCACTTGCTCACTCTTACTGCATTTCTTGTTCTTGCCTTTTCTGTCATAGTGACTGTTAAGAGCTGCAATAAACTGGCAACAGCTAGGAGAGTAGAGCATTCTTCTGAACATAAATTGTTTGAGACTGGAACATGAACTAGATATCTGCTTGACCCTCTGAAAATAAGGATTAATTAAAACAAGTACATACTTTGTACAATGTGGTGAATAGTTTATAGTCTTGATTTAGGAGAAAAATAGGAGCAAGCTTTTAAAGTTCTTAAGTTTGAGGATTATTTTCTTTAAAATATGGGGAGGGTTTATTAAATGGATTAAAGGAATCTGTGGAAACAACACAAGTTTTAAAAAGGTGTTGTAAGTGTTCTTGACTAATCCTGCAAAAACCTGTGCCTGGGAATAACTTTATTTATGTGAGCACCACTATTTAATTGGGCCTTCAATTAGGACTTACTCAGGCAAATAAATTTATAACAGGGAGGAAGTATTTAGAACACCCTGGCCTAATATTTGTGAGTTTGAAGACTAAAGTCTCCCAAGTCTTGTTTTTCCTAATTCAGATTATTCAGGAAGCGATTACATTGAAAATAATCTGATTTATCCATACAACTAATTTGTAACTTGGTAATGCCAAAGGCAGTTACAATTTTTTACAGAAATGTAGTAAGAAACTTCTACTTTTGCAACAACTTATATTAATTAAGTCTTGCTGGCACATTTATTGAGGAAAAAGGACACAGGATGAAAATTCCACTGGAAAAAGGTCAGGGAGGAACAGAAGATACCTCCTGAAGAAAATGTATCTCACTGAAGATTTTCTTCCCTCTTTGCAAGAGAGGACTAACAGAAATAAGGAGTATTTAACCCTTTCACAAAAAGGTGGATTTGGTGGGGGAAAACATCTTTCATCTCTGTCCTACTCTCTATTACATACATATGTATTGGAAGATACTACAAATTGAACCTGTGGACTTACAATTTAAAAAATGCATTGGGGAATAGTAGGAAGGCCTAGAAAAACCTTCTCAACAAGAGGTGTAACCTTCCTGACAGTCAGAAGGTTAGTAAAAGACACTGATCAAAGCAGAGAAGTCAGTAACTCAAAGAAGTTTGTCTCAGCAAGCGAGGAGTGTCTGATACTACAGACTCCTTCATAGGCACAAGCATGGCTTCAATAGATGCTCTTCTAGACACAGAAGCTGATGATGCAACTGGTAGGATCCTCTTTTATTTAATGTACTTGACTTGTAATAAGTTTCATAGTTCTGGTCTGTTATTTCTTTTATGATGGCTTGTAATCCAAGAGGTGCCTGACACCAATTCAGTCCTGATGGGAACAGCTGCAATTTAAAGCTGACCTACACAAAGACTGAATTTGGTTTATGATATCTGTAATCTTTTAACTTTGAAACAAAGTTCAAGGGAAACATTCAAGGCATAAGGATTTTAATGACCATATCTTGGTAGCATATTCATGCAGCTTGAACTTTAAACTGATGTGCCTTCTTTAATAGCTAATTTTTAAAGAGAATGAGAACAGATCATTTTAAAAAGAAGTTCTGTGTAAATCCTTGTCTCCTTTACCCTTATAAATATTCATAGATCAGAAATAAGGTCATTCAACAGATCCACTCTAGGAAGATGCAATAACTAGCCTTAGGAAAGGTGTATTAAAAAACTATTAGTACTTTTAACAAGTGGAATTTTACTTGAAACTGTCAACATCGAATCAGAGCATCTCAGGAAACCAAGGAGATCATTTAAGTGATTTATGTAATACTACACACAAATTTGGTGATTGCTGGTATCCTTATGCCTTTGTTGTTACCCACACCAAGAAAAACAATGCATCAAGAACAAGGTGAGGGAGCAGTTCTAAGTCTTTGACTATGGAGATTAGTTTTCTGGTAGTGACATTAAAATGTCAACACACGCCTGTTCTTTTGGTGACAGGTGGATTTGGGTATTCAGTGGTTGCAGGACTGGACCATTCAAAAAGTCAGTGATGAAAGTTTTCTTGAATGGTATTACACCTCTTGCTCTTCTTTCTCTTCCTTTTGAAACTGTTCTCTTGGACCGGTGGGTTGCTTTTTTTCTGGGTGCTTTGTGTGCTGAGGTCCAAAGGTTCCCTGACTACCCCCTCCAATGGAGTCCAGTGTGGGAAGGGAGGCCCAGCAGTCTCAGCCTCGCTCCTGTGTGCCTGTCCTGTCTGCTAGCACTTGGCATGGGTTGGGATAATCCAGGGACTGGTGCCAAGCTGGTAACTAGCACCTACTAAATCAGGGCAGAAAGCTGCATTCACCTGCTTCTCACTGATCTCTGTTCTGTGCTAGGTGTATTTGGGTTTTTGTACTTTTTTTTCTAGCTTTCCATGTCCTTGGCCCAAATGTTTTGTTGCTAAAACTGTGTTACTAGTGAAGAAGGCATAGAGGAAGTTTGACATTGCTGAGGCCCCAGGGCTCTGGGCAACAAGATAGACTGCACACATTCTTAAACTTACCTATGTGTGGTAACTACTTTTCTGAATGAGATGGCAATGACAAAGGGAAAAAACCCCAATGTTTGTATGCTCAATCTGCCTCACCTGCTTTAGATCCCAAGAGTTCTGTGAAGACAGCTGTGTGAGTGCTCAAAAGAATAGAATGAACTCAAGCGTAATATTGAGTAAGGGTAATCTCTCTAAAATCTCTTCAGATCAGTGAAGTCACTCTTGAAAGAACTAAGTAACACAGCTACTTATGATTTTTTTTTTCATTCTTTGCTGAATATTACAGCCATTGCAGAATTAGGGTTGGGAATCTCTCAGTAAGAATTTCATTTTGAAGACTTTTCAAACTGGCCCTGGGTTTTGATTTAAGCAGTGTAAGAATCTAGTCGAAGAGTGCTCCTCTCTTAATGCATCTTCTAGAATAAAAAATATAAAAATAAGGATGGAGCTATCTTTTGATAACCAGATTGGAGATATCATCAGCTTTTTCAGAAAAATGTTGTTCTTGATGATGTTTTGTTTTTTAGTTTTAAAATTATAATGTTAAATGCTCTAGTAAAGATTGTTTTATCTAATAAATGAAACTCCTTTTGTGAATTGAGACTAATGAAATAATTCTTTTTGTCACAGGTGGACCTTGGACTTCATTTTGTGCCCTGAGAGACTATGGGTAGCCCGACAAATCCTTGACTCAAGGAAGAGAGCTTAGAAGATCAAGTTATAGCACAAATTCAGGGTTCTGATAAAAACTGAGATGTTGATGGCAATGAACATTATTTCAGAATTTAATAACTTCCAGTATTAAAAATGGTAAGCTGTTTGGGAGAAGGGAAAATGTCTAGAGGACATGCTGAATTTTGCCAGTTGTTGAACAGAAGTGAGCATAAAAATACAGTTTCAATAAAGTTGTTCCTCAGACTGGTTTTGATTGAATAATTTACTGAATTGAAGGTTTTCTTCAAAGGCTTGTTTAAATGGTGCTGTGCTGTTAGTGACCCAAAGGTAGAGGTGAGTATTCCAAATAATTAACAATTTATTCTTACTAATGTGTCTGTCAAGCTCAGGTATTTATTCTTTTTGCAAGATTCTGCATTTTGAAGTTTTTACAGACATTGCTTTTTCTAGTGTAGCTGCTGCCAGTGGGCAGTGATACTCATATGCTCTACTGTTTGCTGTCTCTTTTAGGTAATTTTTGAGGAGTTTTCCCTTTTCTCATAAAGTTTTTTTTCATCTTTAGTTTTTTTCATTAGCAATATCCGATTTGCTTCTGCTCTTATCTCTTTCCTGTTTCTTTTCACGCTATCCACTTTTCTTTCATAACATAGATACTTCATGTCTTTCCAGCGGTCAGACATCAGCAAGTCTAAGTTAGTGACAGAAAATGCTACCAAGAGTAGGCATCCAGTGCTGGTGTGGCAATGTCCATTCTGTTTCTCTGGTGAGGCTTGCTTTCCTAGGGCAGTAAAAACTTTGTGGTGTCAATTCAATGCTAGGAATCACAGTTTAGTTTTGCAATGTCAATAAGAACTTTTCACCCTTGCTGCTGGCAGTTCTTCTAGTCACATCTCTGAGCTGCCTTAAATACCACGTTTCCGCTCCTGAG
Organism: Ploceus nigricollis; assembly: GCA_013399945.1. Taxonomy (NCBI): domain Eukaryota; kingdom Metazoa; phylum Chordata; class Aves; order Passeriformes; family Ploceidae; genus Ploceus; species Ploceus nigricollis. The sequence goes on from VXBC01009835.1 coordinate 2,678,054, forward strand.
AAACAATTACAGACCTCTGTTTCAGAAGGACAGGTGTTACTAAGAATTCCTCAGGATAACAGAAAACAAATTGTTAACAAAGCAAAAAATGTTTGCTTATTGAATGAACAGAATTCATAGTGCATAGTTAAGTAATGCATGGGACTATAATACAAATGCTGCTACTAAACAAATCCAAAGTTCTTTCCAAATCTAGCCCTCCTGAAGTCACAGGTAGACAGGTGGGATAATCAAGGTTTCTCCCTTAAATGACAGAAAAAAGGTCTGATTAACTTCTTACTTACTTTTTAAAAATAGATAAAATATGCAAATGAACTTCACCACTGCCCTTAAATTCCAATGACAAGCATGCTGCAATTTTTTTTTTTTCCAAATAGAGCAGCAACTGAAAGTAATCAGCAAAGCTGTTTACAACATTTAGATAGTAACCTCTGTAGCTTCTAAGTAGCTTTGTAGCAGTCACTGACCAGTATGTGTAGAAAGTTTCATGTTCTATAGGTTTTTTAATGAGGAGGTAAACTTCCCTTCCTTGAAGAAGCACACCAGAAGTAAAAATTTTCAGCTCATTCTTTTCATTTTATAAATTTCCTAATACAGTACCAGGTTGTGTAGTTAGATATGCTTTTTGAAGAATAGGTATTAGACTACTGGTCTTTGTAAAAATTCAGGTCTTGATTATATCAGAGAATCCTGTGCTTGAGTTGGGAACTTGAATTTGGTTGTTTGGGTCTTGGGCAGGGTGGTGGGTTGGGTTTTCTTGGTGGGGGAGGACTCATCTTTTCCATTGCTAGAATTCCGCTAAAGTCCTTCAATGCTTCATTTGGACTCTCTACCCTATCCTAAGAACCCCTGTTCTTCAAAATGAGAGAAAATAGAAGCAGCCAATTTTAAACACTTATGTGTGACCAAGCACTGACATTCTCTAGTCAAACACAGACTAAGCAGCTGGAAAGGTTTATGGATAACCATTCAGATAACCATCAGATTAATTATATTTTCAGTTAACACCTTTAAACTGACTGTTCAGCTACTTTTATTGTGAAAGTTGGACTGGATATCTACTTTTTTCATTTAGGCCTACAGAAGCCCCATTCAGCATGATGTGTACATTGTGTACATACATGTGGTGCTGAAGTATAAGGTCTGTTTATATCTTATCACCATGGGGTTGTTTGTTTGTTTGGGGTTTGGTTTTGGCTGCAGATGCAAGGTTAGCAAAACTAATTTGTATTCAGGGAGAGGTTACCAAGTAGAAGTAGTTTGTCCCTGTGCTGACAGAGGTCAGCTCCATGCTTGGTATTGGGGTCAATGTGGCTTGTTTTTTAGTCAGCTGTTTCAGCTGCACCAAGTATAAGCCTACTGAGGTTATGGAGCAGCTGCCAGAACTTTGTTACTCAGCCAGACAAAGTGGCCAGCTCTGTGGAGATGAACCAAAATGGTCAATGGGCATGAGCACAGGGATCAGCTTTGAAAATTGATATCCAGTCACACCATGCAGAAGTTTCACCAGGTCTTTGCATTCTGTGAAAAAAATCATGAATTCTCCTTCTCCCCAGTAGTGACTACAGGTTTCATTTTATGTTTCTGTTTTCCAGAATGACTGATAAACGGTTTTTGACTCCTTAGTCTAACTTGATTTTTAAGGACACATTCATCTCCCTCTCTGTATTTGGGAGACAAAAGTATTTTCATTTTCACAGGTGAAAGAGTCCAGTACAGCTAGGGTGTGACATTTTTATTAGGAATACTTTGAAAATACAGGAGTTGCATATTATGAAGAATCAAAGTTTGCATAAATGCAAATTAATCATTTACTTCAGTTCCGTTTTTGTTTCATTTTGGATGAAGAATTCATGGTCTATAAATAAAAAGGTTTGTGTATTTTACATTAATTTGCTCTGTCATAATTATAATAATTATTTACATTAAAGATGTCTCCAGATTATCTCTGACAGTGTAATGATGAGGTCTGCCTTCTGTAATTTGAGTATTGCAATGTACTGCAACTAACATGCAGGTTCACATAATTTAATCTACTTTTTAAACCCTAGGTTCTTCCCTACATTCCCATTATTCCATATTACATCTCTGAACCTTCCCTGAATCTGTCACTGAATTAGCTCTCACTTAGAACACAGGACTGAATGGGACCTTTTCAATCATCGAATACAGCTTTCAGGTGCTGTAGATATTCATAGAAATCCTTTTGGAATTACCTTGCCCCAACAGAAAAAGAGTGTTAATACATTGGAAGGTGGCTCAGTGAGGTTTTGGATGCTGCATTCCTTGAAGTGTTCAAGGCCAGTTTGGATGATGCTTTGAGCATCCACTGGTGTAGTGGAAAGTGTCCCTGCCCACAGCAGGGGGTTGGAACTAAATGATCTTTAAGGTCCCTTCAACCCAACCCATTCTATGATTCTCATTGCCTGAATGTATTTTCTGTCAGTTCATATGCTTTTGCTGTTGTACCAATATTACATAGCATTGCTATTCCTGTAATGAGAATAAAAGTATCACCTCTTGGCTGTTCCTTTGCTAGTCAAAGAAAGGTTGATATCAAATTCTGTTAGTCTTTCTACAAAATAACCTTTCCCCTTTGCAAGGGAGCACCATCTCCAGAAGTATGCCTGATCTCTGGAAATAACTTCCCTAAAAGTGAAATCCTGGTTTTACTGAAATCAATAGCAAATCTCTTACCAAGGTCAGTGCCTGTCTCACTTCACTTTTTATCTCTGCAATACTTGCCAGTGAGTAAGAAGGCTGATGTACTGCTCATAGCCTTAAACCCTAAGTGTGGTAAGCAGAGAAGTCTTCCATAACTCTGGAATTGGAATAGGATTTTTGCTGGATCACTGATAGTGTTGTAATAAAGTTGAATACAGGTAAGGGTCATAGGTGCCTGACGTATATATCCTTAGGTGAGTGCATTGTAGGAAGCCACTGACAATTTCATATATAGTAGATATGCAAGCTATTAAGTCTGGAAATTGATGCTTCAAGAACGCACTTAGGAATAAAGAAAGCACAAGAGACCACCAATGATTGCTACTGCAATGCTGTCCTTTGTAAGGTTACAATTTCCCAACTTCGTAGGGAATTATTACTTAGGACAAAGACAGTTTTACTTGTACTAGTGTAGTCTGGTCAGATCACACAAGTATATTCTTAATATATTTGTCCTTTTCTACTTTCTAGGAACTCATTGTTCTTTATTACATTCATTAATCAGAGTAAATTGGGGGTTTGCTGCTGTAGCCTTACTGTATAGACGGGTGTTTCTGTTGTGAATTATATCATCATATATGTATGATGTTCCTTTGGAAATTTCTCTGGCTGTCTGTGACCACTAATTTTTCAGTTTCTTTTTTTTTTTTTCCCTTGTCTGAAGAACTGTACTATTGAAAATCTCTTCAGTGCTTATAAACCCATTTTACTTTCCGTTCCTGATGAGGTAACACATTCCAACATCTGTTGCTAAGGATTTTCATAGCATTGGCTGAGTCTTGTCTTGGGTATGTACAGAACAACATTTACATTAAAGCACATGTAAATCCTACTGATTTTTACCATGTTGCAGAAGTTATTCAAACCAAAGGTTGCTTAATTTTAGTTGCTTAATTTTAGTTTGCATTCATGGTACTTTGGATACATCCAGAAACATTTCCTCTAATTTGGTGTTTTTTGCAGAAAGGACCTTTTCATTTAACCTTTTTTTTTCCTACTGCAACATCTGCTGGCACATTGTAACTCATACTTTTGTGTATTGCTTGTGGATATACACACTCCAGAAATTAGTATCTCATGCACAGGAGAACAATAGTCAGCATTTCTGAGGGGAGGGAGGACAATAATCTTTACCTTTGCTGCACCTAGACACAGGTGGTGGCTTTAGTTCTTAGGATAAATTAGAAGAATTTTGGTGTGTTTTAATTCATGGTTATTGAGACAGCTTCCCATGGGAATTTTTGTATTCGTGAGTATCATGTACACATAATCTTCACTGGCCAAGCTCATTCTAACTGTTCTGGATGCAAACTTTCAGGACTACAGAGTTAACAAAGTAATCCTCATCAAGCTCAGTAAAAGCTTTTTATCTCCTCTGTATACTGGTAAGTATGGAGAAGACAGCAATTTGTGTCTTAGCATATATTAAATATCTAATGTAGAGCTCAAAATACAGTCAGATGTTCTTGCTCTTGCAGCAAAGGTTTTTGAACAATTTTTTGGCAAATAATTGGTCATTTTGTGTTTTCACTTCCAAATTTGTGTACATACTACTGTTTTTTGCAGATGTTCTGATTCCTTTTTCTCTTGCCCCTTCAGTGCATCCCACTACTGCATGATAATGACCATGAACATTTTGTTGGTTGGTGGGAAACTGCCTTGATTTTCTTAATTTTTGTGGTGTAATACTTGTCTCCTTTGTAGGCAATCTCCAAAAATATTTTGTATTTACATACCCACTTTTGTTCAATTGTTTCTGCATGTTCCTATGAATTTGATGTGCTTCCGCTCATCATACATTTGCACTTTTGCTTTGGATGATCCATACCCACTGGGTATTGTGCTGAGGAGGGCATGAAGATGACCACTCCTGTATTGAAGAACAACTTTTCACTAGTCTTGTGAAATTGTTTGCTGCTGAATTTTTTGTTTTCCTTTGGTTTTTTTCGCCTACATTCTTCCACTGAGTGTGGATGTCAGTTTTTTTCTGAAAGGCTCTTATTTTAGAGTTGTTGTTGACTCGGGTCTCTCCCTCATGGTCCCCTTTACACGTTCTGTCAAAACTGATATTTATACACTCTGTAAAAATAGAATTCTGAGATGCTGCAGTGTTCTTAGGAATACTATAATTTTAGTGCTGCTTTTGTAATTATTCCTGGTAAGAATTTCTAATGCATTAATTTGTGACAATCTAGAGGAGATTATACAGTTGTGCAAAGCTTGCACTTGTACTTTGTTAATACCACTTCAGTCCTCTGTAGACTTCAACATGACCTAAAGGTGTGGCTGAATCTTACAAATGTGGACATGCAGAAGTATGAATGGAAAAAAATGAGGTGTACAAGATAAGTTTAAATAACCTAGTGGGCGTAGAATTTGCGGTCTGCTTGTAATTGGTGCTTGTTTTGTACTGGGATGTCCCATCTGTCACAAGAGTGATGCATCTTTTCATTGCAAGCTTTTTTCATTGCTAGTGGGTGTTTTGTTTTCCTTTTCTCAAGCTATTGCAGTGGCAGGCCTTTGCTGCCAGAATGTTTCCTGGGGTAAAGCTGCCTGAGCACATCTTTCTGGTGCAGACATAACTATCACCAAAGCAGTGAATTGATTTCTAAGATCTTTTGTTTATATAGGTATTCATATTATCTCCTCTCCCCATATTTACTCAGAAAACTTTCTTGATCAAATTCAAATTTCACAGAGATTTCACTTGTTTCTGTCTTTTGAATTGCTGATCATTTGTTGTGATGACTGGACAGAATATTTGCTTACCTTACTCAAAGAAAAGAAACTTGCTTATCTTGCAAATAAATCTCAAATAATGGATTTGCTTGTGTTGTTTTTGGTCTACTCTCTTATACAGGTATTCCAAAGAAATAAATGAAATTTTCAGTAGTAACATTGCGAGGCAGCTTCAGTATGTTTCATTTAAGCTAATACCTATTCTGAAGACATATTTACAGCATTATTTTAAGGATTTATTTTGTTGGAACATTTTTACATATTCATTTGATAAGTGCAAATGCAGTATGTGATCAAATACTTTTTCATAGAAACACAAAATGTTGACTTTTTAGTACACTGGAAATAAGTGACTGTCTAATGATCATCTGTAAAGTAAAATTATTTTGTGTCTTCTATATTCAGAAACTCTGAGCCTATAATGAGGTAAGAAAAGAGTCATATGAGCTGACAAATTAGGAATGCAGTGTAACTGGAAAAATTGGATTACTATGTCAGCTATAGTAGGGCATTCATTAGTGTGTAATCCTAAACCCAGCCTTCCTCTCACAGGTGTAATTATTGAGTTGGTTATTAGAAGTAAGGTACTACTCTCTGCATGGCTACCTGGATGTCTGCTTGAGGCTGGAGTCTCTCTGTTTTAACAGAGACTGCTCTCAGGATTAAAAGCCCCACCCCACTGTAAGCAGTGATTACAGCTGCAGTAATTGTGGTGCTCCTGGTGAACAGAAAGGGCCTCGCTGCAAAGTGTCATTCTTTCGAGGTGATTTCAGTTCACAGGGTATCATTCAGCTAGCAGCCTCAAAATGGTGCTGTTCTTTCATGCTTTAATTTCTCTTCCTCCTGGAAAAGAAATGGGACCCTTCAGAGTCCAGAATATTTCAGGATGAGTTTTTTGCTGTTAGTCATTTGATAAGTATATATAGTTGATAAGTATTGATATAGTTGATAAGTACCCTGACTTATTTGCCCTGAACTTAATTCTTCAACTTAGTTTTTAGCTCCAGCTTGGAATTATTCTTGGCCACCATGCAGAACAATACATCTGCTCAAGGATACCTCTGCACCATCTGCGAAATGGATGTTGATGGAGCTAGATGCCATCATAAACCTTGTTACAAAGAGGCTTTTCAGAAGGGTCTTCGCTTTTGTTCATGACATCTTGCTTCCGCCAGGTTTCTGATCATCTTAGATTGCACTGTTAAGGGAATGCATTTGATTCAGTTCTTGTAGTTGATCATTATCTGACAGGGATAATGAAACATTTTGTTGCTCATAAGTAAAACAAAACAGCATATTATCCAGCATGCCCTAAAGGTCTATATAATACATACAAGTAGGCATAGTTAATTTTGTCTTTTTTTTCTTGCCCATTTTTTCTCTGGAGTGTTAAGCAGCTTTAGGTTGTTTTTCCAGCTCTTCAACAACAAATGGCAGCAGTCTCTCCAATGCTGTTATTTTTGCTCCTTTGGAGGAGCAGACTTAAAAAATCTTCTACTGAAATCCTAATGAAAGGGCATCAGTTGCCTTTTTCCTTACTGTCTTCCCAGTCCTCTGTAGACTTCATTAACTCCATATCCATACTCAAAGTTCAGATGTGACCTTTATCTTTCAATCTCTGTCCATATGTTGAATACTAAATTTCTGAGCACTTGCATACATGTCACCTCTGTATTGTTCTCCCTGAGATTTTTGCTTTTAGGACTGTCCTTTTTGTTCTTCTATCTGTCATGAATGTTTTTCCATATTTGTTCCCAGCCAAAGCTTATAATTAATTATATTTCATTTGATATTCTCATAGATCTTGCTTTATGGCATGATTTTCAGGCTATCAGTGTAGAAAATAGAAATCCATTGGCTTCTATTGCTTTTTGCAGTCCCTAGACATTTTTTTCCCACATATGTTTTCTATATCAAACCCTGTTTCATTTTAAACTGTGACTATGTTTAGGAAACAATGACTTGAAAAATCACACTTTATCACTTCATATATTTTGCATCTACATCAAATGCCTTCAGTTTACAAATCATTGCGAAACACCAGGAATGTTCAGCTATGAAGTCTTTTCTACATGTACAGATAGGCTTGATAGCATTCCAGTTAATGACTACTATTGGTAGTATCTGGAAGTACAGCAACAATGCAACTTCAGTCAAAACATTTTGAAATTTTTTAGTAAGTTGGAGAAAAAGAGTTAACAATCTGAAATGTAGCATTTAGGATTTACTGATAAGTATTTGTTGATTCTTGCTGTTCAACTTTTTGTTTGGATTATGGCCACTGGACAATACAGTCTGCTTGGAGTTAAACTGTTTAAACCAGTACCTAATGCTTTGTTAATTGTCCAGACAGATGGTTTCTTTTAGTGGATCAGCATTGCCTTCAAAATTTCATGGTGTACTGGCACTGTTCAGAGAGAAGGGGCTATGGAGAAGGGAATTAATAGGAATTTTGAAATTAGTCTCAGTGAAGTGAATGGTAGAATAATTTTGAATCTGAAATTCCTATTTTCTAGTTTTGGGAATCCAGAAAAAAAAATCACTGCATATTTTTCCTGTCACTAGTGACTTTTACTGATACAGTTAACTATTGCTTGGGTCTAAACTGATTTCCCTGATAACACTATAAAGCCCTTCAAGCAGTAGTAGTATATGCATTGTGCAAACCACTGACACCAAAAAAAGGTGGCAGAAGTATGTAATGAAATAATAAGAGTAAGGCCTTTCTAAGTATGGAACAAAATTTTACAACCACATGATTTTTTTCAGAATTCTACTATTAGCTTGGGAAGCATTTTCCAAGAAAATTAAATACTATCTGGAATTGACATCAGTCTGTTTTGTTTGAACCCATACTGTTTATATGTTTGTTGACATTTTTTTTGAGGCATGTGCAATGCTAAGTAATTTCTTATTATCTGAGAATGAATTTCCTTCTTATTTCACAACTGTCCGTCTACTCTTACATCTACTGTTGTAATATTGTAAAAGCCCAGTTTCTGAGCCATTTTTGGTCTTCACTGTTTGGGTGATAGTGGCTTGTATGTAGCATCATAGTTCTGCCACTGAATCTACTTCTTCCAATACTTTATGTTCTCATGAACATTTCTCAGCTTCATTCTGCAACAGTCTTTTGTCCCAGTATGACAGCCAAAGTTCTTTATCCTAAATAACTGCAGAAAGTATCATCTTCAACAGCACCTCTGTGCCATAAAAAAGCCTTGTAACACACTATAACTGCAGCTTTTCTTCTAATGTGCTTTTTCACAGAATGAACATATAGTTAATGCATTTAATTTCTTTTACTACATCCCCAATTTTATCTGATCCATCTTTCTACTTTCTGTCACTTATTTTCTTCAGTGTCCCCTCATATTTTCTCTGAATTTGTATCCTGTCTTTAGCTATTTCATGGATGCCTGTGGTGTCCCTGAATTAGTCTCTTGGTTCTTTTGTCAGTGTTGCACTAATCCACTGTTGATTTTATACCCAAAAAGAATAAAAAATAGTTATATTGTGTATCTAGCATGCACTTTTTAGTGGAGTATTTTTTTTAAATATCCTTTTTCTTTTTTTCAGAACAGTTAATTTGTTTGCATCACCTATTTGATCATCTAATCTTAAATGTTGGTTAAGTTATGTGTATAGACTCTTCTTATTTCTTAATAGTTGTGTTAGGACCTTCAAGATCAATAAAATGTCCACAGCCTCTCAAGGAATTTCAGGTGCTGCATAATGAGATTTATTTGAGTGATGGATGCATGTTCTGACCATGCCTAGTTTAGCATATTTAGGTATAGCAAAAAGGAAGTTTTCAACTTCAGTGGTGCTGTAATACTTTTTGAGAGAAAGTATTAAGAACTATCCTTATTCTGGACTGTTGCTTCACTAAGGTCATTTCACCTTGGGCTTTTTGGATCCTTTCACATCTTACATGTGTCAGGTAAGACAGTGTCAGGCTGTCTTACCTGAGAGAGATCTATTATCTCTGTAAAGTGAGTATCCATAATAATGCAGTATGTTGACTTCAGTCTCTTTAAAAAGCTAGAGAGAACCTCTAAATACTCTAAATACATTAAGCTTCTCTGAATCCCAAGCCTTGTATGCTATTTATTCTGTAGTACTTTAGAGATGAGGCAGAGATTTGTGAATTCGTGCTTGGGGTAAGTCACTTGTTCTGAATATGGCAAGTTGTGATTTTATTTCCCACGTTTGTGACCCATTACTTCAAGACTTGTGGCTTTATATAGAGTGCAGACTTTTGTCCTGTGTGGGGCCAGGAGCTGGACTCAATGATCCTTGTGGGTCCCTTTCAACTCAGTATATTCTGTGATATACATCATTGCACATGTTAATTTCTGAACTTCAGGTTCTGTGAGTCTGCCAGTATGCAAATCAGTCTTGATCTTCCCATACATTTTTAAAGAATTTTTGTGCAGCTTGTGAAATTCTGTAAATGTACCTTGTATGATGCATAAATAACTTTGAAACACTTGAATTTTTCTCCAAACATCTTTATTATAAATTCCTTTTGCTTACAAAAGTCAATGAATATGAATACTCAATGAATATGTCCAATACACCTTCAAAAAATGAAATTATTCATGTAATTAGATTTTTTTTTTTATAATCATGTACTAACACAACTGAAGTTGAGGAACTGAAGCTGCTTTTGGGTGAGGTGAGGAAATGAAGATAAACATTAGGGGATGTTTGCTTTATTTTTTTTCTTTGATTATTCCAAAATGTGTCATTTTGAGAGGCATCAGTTAGATGCCAAGGCTAGGGGATTTCATGAGACTTGTGATTCAGCTGATCCTTGATTCAACTACATCATAGTCTTTTCAATGCAGCTGTAACTAAACATTTGTTACTGTATTACAGGTACTGGATACTGTGACCTTCCTCTAAAACATTTTAATTTCCAGCATTTTCATATAATCCCGTTTAAAACTCCCATGTCCATTTGTCTTTTTGATCTGGTAGGTGAAGAAGATTCTTCACTAGTGATACATGTCCCATAGGTCATGGGAATTCTTTTAGCTTTATGTCAGCCCTTTTAGCCATGCTGTTTAATTGACTTTTCTGCCTTGTATTGCCTATCTTCAGTGAAAATAGAGCTTTTAGACATTTTCACTCAAATGACAATTCAAGTAGTGTCTAATATGTCCCAGAATATATTTTCTGTCACTTTTTGCATCAGTACCTAAAGCTTGTGGTATTCTTCAGTGAGCTGGCTCTAAAATCTTCATTTTACCTAGTGGAGTGTCATCTCTTCCACTACACTTCCGTAGCTTTCCATACTGTTGAAATCAGAAACTTTACAGAAGATACTGTACTCTGCTATAAGCAGTAGATGGGCTTGAGTTGCATATCTCTCCTTGCTAGATTTGTCCCATCAAAGAAGTTACCATTGTTTTAAAGTGTTTATCCAAAAAAAGCACTCTTCTGTACTTGCTGGGAAACTTACAGTGCTGCTTATTTACAGGCAGTTCTGTCTGTTTTCTCCTAAAATCAGCATGTCTGATGATCACGTTCAGAAGACTGCGGGATATCTGTGAATAGATTTACAGTAAATTTTACGGGTCTCCTTTAGCTTGTGAATTTTTAAACTTCTGATAAAGTTGTTTATGTCCTTGTAAACAAGGTGAAATACCAGTCAATGGTGACTATGCATGTGTGAAAATTCTACTGACAGCCATAAAGGAGTCATAAAATATAGGCTTGGCATAGCTTTAAAATCACTACAAGAAAAGCTAATACTGTTTGCTACTCTAGCTATAGTCTTTGCCACTTAAATTGCAGACTTCAGAACTTTCTGGAAAGTTTCTGTTCTGCTGACACTGATGTTTATATGTTGATGTTAATTGTAAGAGCTAATGAGTGACTTTGACTTAGAAGTAGTATCATCAGAGATAATTAACAAGCTTTTTACATTAAAACATTAGTCTGGCACTAGCAGCCAAATGTTCTCTCTCATAAAAGCTAAGTTAATCAGAGAAGACTCCTGAAAAATCTTGTCCCTGAAGAAAATAAGTAGCAGAGCTGAGGTCACAGAGTAAACCACAAATCAAACCACTAGCATGGCTCAAAGATTTGTTAGCATAGCTGTAAACTGTAAACAGAAATTTTCTAAAAAGCATTTCAGTGGTCCCTCTGTTTATAGTGCAGTGATTAAAAAAATTGAAGCTCTCATGACCAGTTTAACGGGAAAGCACAAATATGGAAAGAGTCTTGTTTTCATTTCCACAAGCCTTATCTACCAGTTTGAAAAAGTATCTTTTAAACCAGAGGAAAAATGTGAAAGAGGCATATGTTTATGGCAACAGAAATTAAACTACATAGCAATAGGAATAATATTACCAATTTCATGCTTTTATCTCTACTGCTCATCATGGATTGAGCTTCTATGAAGTAAACATTGCAAAAGCACCAAAAAAAGACCTCCCTCTTAAAAGGGTTACAATTAAGCCATTATGATCTCAGTTTGTGCAATTGTTTATTATTTGAAGTCTGATCAAAACAATATTCCAGAATTCTCTGCTAATCATTCATTCCAAATGTGTGTCAGAGCTATAACTTGTATTACAATTGGGCAAGACATGGCAGACTGAAAGACTGTTTGGTGTTTATGTACCGTGTATATCATATACTAAGGGAAATATATCCCTGTTATGTGATATCTTTTGTATTGCTCAGAGCAGCACCCCTTACAATAATAGTTTCATTTATAATTAACATCTGCATAGCTTTGGGTGCACATTTTCTGCCCTCTCTGTATGTGAGAATACACCTAATGATATATTTGTCTTCAAACCTAATTTCAGATGGACTGAGTATGTCAAACTGTTCTTTTCAGTTCAGTGTCATATTTCATCTATTGTATGAAAATCCAGAGCCATCTGCTCCCTTGAATTCAGCTGTGTGGATTTTTTACCTTGCACGGAGATTCTCAGTGGATTTTAATAGCTGTGGTATTGCCCACATTTTGTTGTGTGAAAGTAGGGTGTCTGTGCCACTACAGAGTTTGGTAGTTTTCTCCTTAATCTGCTTTAAATCAAAAAACCACATCCTTAACTCCTGTTAGTTCCCTCAGCTTTAGGTACTGGAAGGCTGCTCTAAGGTCTCATCAGACCCTTCTCTTCTCCAGGCTGAACAGCTCCAACTTTTTCAGTCTGCCTGCCTAGGAGAGGTGCTCCAGTCCTCTGATCTGCTTTGTGGCCCTCCCTTGGACCTGCTCCAGCAGGTCCACATTGTTCTTACATTGGGGACCCCAGAGCTGGATGCAATATTCCATATGGGGTCTCATCAGAGCAGAGGGACAGAATCCCCTCCCTGTCCCTGCTGGCCACACTGCTTTGGATGCACAAGCCCAGGACACAATTGGCTTTTTTGGCTGCAAGTGGTCATCGCTGGGTGATGTTGAGCTTTTTGTGTCAACAACACCCCCAAGTAATTCTCCCCGAGTCAAAGGTATTGACACACCAAGACTGCAGTTCAGAAAAACTGAGTCTCTACCCTGACTTTGAAGTAGAGAAAACAGCAGGAAAGTTGGACTCACAGGAGCATTTCCAGCTGAAGAGTGTACCGTGTACATCCCTCCTGTACTGTTATGGGCAAGCATAGAGTTGTGGCGATCTGTAAGTATTAGCAATTTTCTCTTTCTCTCCTTGAGATAAAAGATTTTTTGTGTTTCGGGAGCTACTGACTGGGAAATAGTTCATTCTGTCCTCTTCAGAAAAACCTGGATAGGTAAGCAAGGCTTTACAGTTTGGTGTAAGGACTTTTTTAGAAATTCAGTTCCTGCTGTCTTTCAAATATAGTCACCTCACAGAGAACTCACATTAAGTTTCTTTTTTTCTTTTTTTCACATGAGCATTTTTGTACAAGTGAAGAGGGCAAAAGGTGGTCTCTAATGGGTTGTTGTGGTTTAGTTATTTTTCAGACAGCATTCTTTTTCAGGGCAGATTGTAAACATCTTAAGGATATGGAATGCCCCAGTCAAACAGTGCTTATCCCTGAAGCTAACAGATGTTGAAATGCTTTTGCAATGCTTAGTTATGCATGTCACTACTGAAGTGTCTGGAAATGAAAGCCATTATCAAGATTTTTTTGTTTTGTTTTTCTTTTTTTCTTTCTTGTCTAAACTGAATTTAAGATTAAAATGTAAACAAACGGAGTGCTGACACTAAATTTGCAACAAGTCCCAGGAATACTTCAGTTACTTCAGATAGTTCTGTCTTCATCTTATTGCAACACCTCCACAAAAGCAGATCATGATTGATGTATTAAACATCTAGGGGGAAAAATAGCTTCAGTGCCAGTTATACTTGAGAAGAAGAAGCAAAAGTATTTTGTTTTCTATCCAGATACTCAAGGCACTTTCTGCTCAAATGACTCAACTCTTCTTGTGGTAAACAAAGTATTCAAAATGAAGTTCCTAAGACATGTTTTCTAGCAATAGTAACTGAAAGATTTCTTATGTCACTGTATCTACATGCCTCCTATGCCCATGCTCCAGTCACTCAAATGCATGGATTTATCTAAAATCAAAATTTATTCCAACACACTGCATTCCCCTTTGGCTTATCCTTAGCTGCTTGAATTGTCACAAAAGTCATATTAATAAAGGCAGCTGCTTTTCATCAAAATAAAGTTTGTGATGCTGTTTTTTGAGTACTGTTAGGCCAAAGCTGTGCACATCAATTGCAGTCTAAAATTCAGAAAGGAATTTCAGCTAAATTTTCTAGGGCGTATATGTTTTTGGTTTTTTCCAGTTAATTCCCAGGTGGTTTTACATTTTACCCCATCTTTCAATATTTTTCAAATGAAAGCTCTTATGAATGTTATGAAGCAGCCAGTTTTTTTTCTGGTTTCTAAAGGCAAATGGATGGTTTGAAAATGACAAATTTGACCATTTCCAGCAAGAAAATGTTGACTGTTTTCTGTCAGTGATTCCTTCCCCTAATCACATCTTTTAAGCTAAATGGCACTTTTTGCAGGTTTTTTTTCCTCCCAAAATTTCGAAGAGCGTGACTGTCATAAGGGAACATCATTTCTCTTTAGAAATGAGATGAGGTTGCTACCTCAGAGACTGTCAAGCCAAATCTGCCTGATGTATATGCTTTGTGAATAATATCATTAACAACTGCATGAAGCAGAAAGTCTCTTTAGACTCCATCTGCATTGTAGTTATCCAGGATGGAAAAATGTCTCACAGCAGTATTTTCAACAGTTTAGAAATTATATAGCCACAGTGATTGCTGTCTGATTTCTGCCTGGCAAATAGTAGTGACTAAAAAATGATCTATGACATTACAATGGCTTTTGAATACTGAATGCAATGTATAAACATGACCTTAAAAAGAAAATATAAAATGTTTGGGTACTTACTATATATATATATATTTACACTTTTGTTTGTAATTGGAAATTTTGATTTGTTCCACTCTGTCTCTTCAACCTTTTAATTCTTTGGGGAATTTAGAAAGCAGCATTAATAGCTCCCAAAATACTGGATATGTCAAATTCTATAGGGATGAGAGAAAACAGCTGTAGTAAAATGTCACGGAGTCAATCTGCCTCTTAACCTACCGAACACAGGATCGGCTCTACTCATATGACCCTGAAAAAGGATCTCCTCAGCCAATTCATTAATGGATTTCAGAATCTTTCTGCTTAATTCTGTCCTGTAAGGTTATAGAGTAAAAAATGAGTTTATATCTATGTGTACAGGAACTACTTTCTCATTCTCTTCAGAGTTGTTTCTCTTCCTGCTTCTAATGACATGTGAAATTGATGAAGAGAACTCAAAAGTATCACCATTAATTTGTGAGGAACCTATCTTTGTCACGTCTGTGAGGCATACGAAGACTAAAAATACATAATCATTTTTCCAATAACATAATATGAGAAATATTCAATTGCCCTTTATTCTTCACCCAAGACTTTATGAAGAAAATTCTCAGAAGATTTTGACCAGTTAGAAATCTACTTTGGGTCCTGTGAATCGTCATATTGAGGTTTATGGCAAAAAATGTCTGCATATGTTGAAATCTATAAAGTTTTTGAAGGCAAAATCTTTAATTTTAAATTGTATTAGGATTTTCTTCTTCAAGATAGATTATAAATAGTAATAATAAATAGTAAAAATACTTTTAATACTTTTTTAATTTAAAAAATAAGGTTTTTTTTCTATTGCTTGAACGCAGCTAGGTGTGTTTTAACAATGAAGTTTCCATACTTGTGTGTTGAAAACAATATTTATCTCCTTGCTGAAGTTTAGTTTGGGTGGTTTTTTTCCCCCTGAAAGTTGTTTCCAGCACCCTACTGATGTTAATGATCCATTACTCTTTCAGAATTCTCAGAGCCTAATTATGAAAGCGTGGTAAGTTTGATATGTTGCCAAATTCACTTTCAGATTGTTTCCTTTCTCCTTGTTTGGTCTTGTAGAATTTATTTATTCTTTGTAAACATGTCCAAGAAAAGCACCTCAGTCTCATGATATTTGAGTCATGATAAGAGGACCCAACCTTGGATGATACACACATCACTGTCTAGAACAGTTCAGTGTGCTTTTTGCAGGCAACATCTAAACAAATTTCATAAAAAAGGGAAAAAAATATATTTTTGGTTGCTTTTCATTCTGCTGAGAATAGAAAGGGTAAATGGTGCAATTCTGTTGCAATTTCTGAGAGATTTCATCTGTTTTGTGCATAAGATAAACAAATTAATATCTCTAGAAGCAAAACTTTCTTTTCTGCCTAACAAGTACTACATATTTTTTTACTGATTATAGACTTGAAAAATTCTTCCAACCTTTTCACATGTCTTGCCACCTTTCTTACATAAAGTCCTCATTTTATCAGCCATGATTTTAATGACAATTCTTCTGGAAGAAAAATTGCGTAACAATTCCTCGGTAGATATTTCTAATATTATTTCATCTTTTTTCATCTTCTGAAATCTAATTTCAGGTATTCTCTTTTGAAAAAGTTTTCCATCAAATTATGAAATAATAACTCTCTATATATAATTGAATCTGAATTTATTTCAAAGGCAGTATTAAGATGATGAAGTAAATGTTGGTTGACCCTTCATATTTGGAAAAGAAGAGTGAATGGCAATATTAGAATGAAACAATCATGAATTATGCAGCAAGTCATGATACTGCTGTAAAACTTCAGATGCTTGAATTTAACTAACACATCAATCATTAGTAGAGAAACTGGACCCCTGCAGTTCAACTCCTAAGTCAAATTGTTCCTTTTGATCCATTTTTTGGGGGGGTATTTTCCTGAAGTCTTAACCTTAATCATCTTCTGCTTTACAGTCAATGGACAGCTCAGCCCATTATCTTTGCACCATTCAGCCTGTCAGAATTCATTAGCATGCCATCTACAGAGAACTCCCTCTGATACCAACTGTTTGTTAATTCATCTGCAGAAAACTCTGAGGAATTTTGTTAAAGAGCCATTTTAGGCAAAATATTTGATTTATCCTTCCTATGGCACTATTTAGGTTCAACAAACATCAGATTTTTACAGCTCACCCACACTTGGTAAGATTTTTTCTTCTTGAGATTTTGAAATTAAAGTACTTTGTTAGCAATGATTCTGGCAGTGGGTAGATACTACAATAAAAATCATGCAATATCATTGCATCAAGCTGTTTAGAACTCTTTTTTTCCCTGTAGGGAATTTATCTTCAATTAAGTACACTAAAAATAATAAGTTGCAGTATCTTTCAATTTGGAAGTTCCATTATTGCTTGATGTACCTAAAGCATATCTTTCTGAGATTGCTACAGGGCATTGAAACTTTCTTCTTTTGGAATGCAATTTATTAACTTTTGTTAAACCTGACATACTTTTGTAAGAATGTTCCCGTGAGGATGACCAGCATCTTCTTTAACTGAAATGAGCTACTTGATTTCATTCTTATATTGGAGTGCCAAATACTTTAAACAATAATGGACTTCAGTATTGTATTTAAGTTTATAAATAAAATTCCTATAACATTTTTTCATCTTTTCTTTTTGCCTTCATAGCAGTGTCAAAATAAAACAGTGTCATATGGAGGAGTTCTTTCTCCTCCATGAATATTTTCTAAGCCAAAAATGCCTAGGCAATTTCCTGAACAGGAGGTATACTATATTTTGTCAAAGAACTAGACCCCAAAATTTCTACAGATTAAAGTACCAGCCAAGTTTGCTGTAAAGTAGCAATCCAAGTATCTCAGTTAGGAGTAGCGTATCAGAGACATCTATAAAATCAATGGAAAGGCCTCAAGAAAGCTGGTCAGCTGAGACAGAATTCCCCATCAAGTTTTTTCATAGTCTCAAATCTTCATAAGAGTGCCATACAGAAGGTTGATAATAAGGAGCACTATTATGAATTCTCTGAGAGCCGTCATTTTCTCATTAATCAAACATCTGGTTGCTATTTGCTCCATTCCCCTAGTAACCCTTTCTGGGTTTCAATGTGGTTACTGGGATAACTACTCATTCTTAAAAACATACAGTGTATCTGAATCACTGAGAGGAAGAGAGAGGCCTATTAATTATAACAGAGAAGGAACAACATGAGCGGTTTCAGTGAAAGGTATGAAGTTTAATTTTTCTCAATAAATACACAGCAGTATGGAACATCATTATGGAGACACCAGAAGCCAAAACAATGAATGTATGTTTATGCAAGTTGGAACAGAGGTACAGAGGGACTAAGAAAAGAAAGACACAATTTCTTGCTTCTCTTTACCTGTTTCTTTTAAGAAAAATTGATTAGGAAATAAAATAATTGAAGCTGTCATGCTTATTTTTTGCCTGTGGAATCTGGGTGTGCAGGAGTTATCTTGCTCTCCTTCACACTTAGCAAATCTTTAGGGAAAAAACCGATAAACCAACACAGAAATAAACAAAGGAAGAAAAATCCCCAAACCCAACTCCAAGAACCCAAACTCCAAGGGAAACCATGTTCAAAATCTGCCATTTATAACCAATTTGGAAAAGTTACAGATATTTAGTTATCTGAGTTAAATTTTGTCCAAAGGGATAGCTTTCACTAAAATAATGCCTGGAGAAAACAGATAGATTTCCAAATGTAGACTCCTCTAATGAGGGCTGAGAAAAACTAGCAAAATCCAGATAAGTCCCATGTACACACAAAGGCTTTTATTTTAATATAATTGTGCAATAGGTTGTAGACTCTGTAGGAACATACATTCAGTACAGAAAATTAGAAACATTCCATTGTTTAGTCTGATTGAATAATATTTACCACTTGCTGGGTGCATTCAGAGAATGGGCTCTCAGGCCTGTGAGAAAATCTAGTCACTGCAGTGACACTGGAAGTAGCAATTAATGATCCTTTCTGTTCCCCACAGCACCCCCCGCCCCCCACACAGGAAAAGGCCACATGCAAAACATCTGCTCTCAGTCCCCAGACCACGTGCCTGCTGTTCTCTGTTGACCCTGTAGGACTCGCCTGTGATGGGTACAGATAGCAGTCAGTCACCTTGAATTGCTCTTCTGCATTTCTTGAATTTGGCTGCTCTAGAAAGTGCCAGGATCAATTTATGGCTTCAATGTATTAAATATATAAAGCTTAGAGGCAAGCTTGGATGGGGCAGATCAGGCTCTGCAAGTCAACAGATGCTATTCCCAGAATCTCTTACTTTGTAGTGAAGGTTATATTCATACATCTGAAGTTTTAGAGCTTTTCCAAAAGTTAAAGATCCACATTATCAATACAAGTTCCAATCTACATCTGCTATAATTGCTTTTAACTCAGTACTATGATGTGAGTTTAACTAATCTGAAATTTCTGAAGATACATCTTTTGCCCACTCTATTTTAAAAAGGAATTAAAAACCCATTGACATCAACAATAAAACTTTAGGAAAAATTTCAGTATGAATTGGGTCTGATATTAATTCTTCATTAGAAAATAATTTAAAAATAATGCATGAGGTTAGACTTTAACATGTTCGTCTTAAAAAAAGGTATAGGTTAAAAAAAATATCATTTTTTAATAAAAAAATGCATTCAACTCGTTGTCATTTCCACTAACAGACACTAGAGGGGAAAAATGTTCCATGTTTTTAGACCATTAAGATGCAAACTAAGCTGTAATGTATTCCATTTTATGCATCACTTCTCAGAATAACAATGCAGAGTATAATACATTTGTTATAGATTTTCTATTTGTAGCAGGAAATGATTAATTATACTGTATTCATATTGTTGATTCACTGAATTAGCACTCAGACATGGGGTTCATAACAGTATTTGTTACTAAATAGTAAGCTGGCATCAAGATGTGATACAGTCTGATTATTTAATCCTTACAGAGATGAAAATCCATTAAAATACAATGTATTTTAATTAGAATGTAACAACTTTGTCCAGGTGATGGTAGCTGGTTCATTTAATTTCTATGTACGGATAAGTTCTTGTGAACATGTTCATTCACAGAAACTGCATTTTTTCTTTTCTATGAAATATATCCTAATTTTCATGAGCACAAAGAATTCTTCTGTGTTTGTGATTGTGTTTCTTAAAACAAGTGTGACAGGTTTTTTTCTTGAACTCCACACTCTCTATGTTCTGCTTTACCACAAAAACAAAATAAAAAATTTGAATACTTACAGCTTTGCAAAATCCAAATACTTTGAATATTCATATCCAAATATATTTCACAATACATTTTGCTGGAAATAATCAGATTTTTAGAAAATTCAGTGCTGTTTTCTCCCAGACAGGCACAGAAAGCAGAAATGTCAAACAGTGATGGGTAACAGGCAGAACAACAGATGCGTGCAAGTGTGCTCCACAAACTAAGCCAAAAAACGTTCTAACCCAGGTGTTGGAATATCTTCAGTACTATAGGGCATATAGCATTTTAGGAGAGTATTAGAATCAGATTGTTACCTGCTTCTTTTCTCTGTGTTTCTGTTACAACTCCTTAATACAACCTGCTTTTTGTACTGCTGACAAATGTGATTGAGATTCTCAAGGAAGCCCAAAGAAACTAGATTTCTGCTTGCCCCTGAACCTGAGGCCTGTGCATCCAAGTCCCTGTGGTCCATTTTAGAAGCTCAGACCAGGTTATCCTGTGAAGACATCTCTTACCTTATTTCCTTTGCTGACTCTCAGCAGGTTAGTTTTGGTAGAAGGTATAGGAATACTCCAGGTAGGGCAGAGATGTGTGTTGTTCTCTTTTCGTCTTGATAGATGCAAGAAACAGAGTAAAAGGGAGGAAAGATAAATAGGAGTGTCCGCCAGGAGAATTACTCAATATAATTGGTTACCCCTTGTCTGAGTGCTACAGTACAGTGAGAAATGATGCTGTGCTAGTTCTACTAGGTGACAAAAGATGAATTGACAAGTAAAGAATAATATGAACTTCTATTTGATACTCATTTGGTAGGTGAGAAGACAAGGCTGCAAGTACACTTGGGGGCCACAAAGGTAGAAAAAGGTGACCATAAGCAAAAGAGTGACACCTTTCTCAAAAACTTATTTGATTGGTTTGTTGTTTATCAGGAGTCCCCAAATTTTTGATGAGATTATATTCTAAAGTGTAAATATATCTGAACATGAAGGATCTCTAAAACCACATTGGGTGGTTTAGTCATCTGGAAGTATTCAATTTTATAGAGAGACAGCCAAACACAGAATTTAGACAGGATTCCAGACAGCTAAATTGAATAACTGGGAAGATTTAATACTTTTATTTATTCTTCTACAAATGTAAATTTATAGAGATTTTTCTGAAAATTGTCTTAGCAATTCTTCAAAATTTCTGTACCTCTCTCAAATTAAGGGCTTTATTTTTAATCAAAATGTGGAATTAATTAGATAAACCAAAGCAACACATATGTAAAAGTAATACATCTATAATGGAATGATATATAAAAGGCATATGTTCATATGTTTTGGACAGTTTTCATTCACAATTTATAGCAAATATGACCACTTAGCAAAGCTGAAACAATTTCCAGACAATGATTTCCAAAAATGAGTAGTTAGATTATTTGAACACATATCCATTGCTGATGCAGTTATTAAATGTCATCTTCAGTTTTAAAGAAGCTGAAATCACTCCTGCTAATATCAATGAGGCTGATGTATGTTCAACAAGGGGAACATATATCCCTAATGAATGAGAGCTGTCACTGAGATTTCTGATTATGTTAACTAGTAGATATGTCTGCTATTCTATCACATTGCATTCTAACATTATTAGTCAACAACTTTGTCTATACTATGAGTTATCAAGAAAAGGCACCTAAAAAAATCAATTTTGTAACAGAGTCAGACTTCTGCCATAAAATAACTTGATATAAACTTAAACTTCTCTGATACTCTTAGAGGCCTTTTTCATGTAGATGGAAAAATATTTTTCCACTGTTCTCTCTTGTACTGTCATTTTACTTCTAACCCAACAACCCCAGAGTAGTGCCTAGTATAACAATTGTGATATTTTAGCACCAGCTGCTGATAGAGTAAAATAGTAATTGGCAGGTAATATTTGTAAAGCCATCTCAAGCTGCTAGATGGCCAATTCCAATTTAAATTGGTACCAAATGTGAGTCTAAACATTAAATGCAGCTTTGAAAACCTGAACTAAAGTTATTAAAAAAGGCCATGATTGAATCTGCTGCAGCTTCTTATCCCTATTGTCTCTACTGTCAAATCATTACTAAACCCACTCTTCAAATGGTGTGTGTTGGCTGTGTAACCAGCCTACACAAGCAGTTCTGTATGAACAAAATTAAAGTCTACATTATGCATATTCCTAGCACAGGTGGATGGTCCTCTCTGAGGTATGTGTTGTACATTAGAGCCATTTCAGATGCAGCTAAATTGACTGCAAGACTCTGTTCTGGCCAGTTCCCCACAGAGTAGTAAGAATCAAAGTCATCTCTGTGTCTTGACTAGCAAGTAGATTGGAAAGTACTTATTTTATATATGTGCAGCCATCTTTCCACTGCAACTCACAGTGCAGGAAACATGTTTGCTTACTCCTTAGGATAGACCACTGTCAAATATTACAGACAGCTTTCACGATATCCTAGTTTAAAAAATGACAGTAAAGATTCAGTACTGCCATGCACTGGGTTGCTAGCTTGTGCACTTTGGTCAGTTTTTGAATATTACTTAAGAGTTCTCCCTAGTAATTTTTTCTAAGCGCTTTGTACTTAAGTTAATTTTTTGTTTTGAAAGGGAAGACTGGTCAGCTGACTTGATCAGCTGATTACTTATCCAGTAATCATTTCTCTTATAAAAATTCAATAATATCCAGTTACTTACTTCTGCATATTCCCAAGTCATCTCTCCTGACTGAGATATTTTCAAGAATCATAGGGACACTAGAGTGGAAGGGACCTCAAGGGGGATTAATCTTTATTGGCAAGAGCATAGTAAAACCACAGTCTAGGCAAGATGTCTCAGCACCGTGTGCAGCTGAATCTTAAAAAAGTCCAATGCAGGGAAATCCCACACTTACCTGGGAAGATTGTTCCGGGCCAAATTGTTCTCGTTGTGAAAATTCTTTTGTCCAGTTGGAATCTTCCCAGGAGTAACTTTTACCCATCACCTCTCATATTTTCCATGTAACTTCTTGTAAAAAGGGAGTTATCTTAGCCTTTAAATACATGAACATGGTGATAAGGTCTTTCCAAGCCTTCTTCTCTGAAGGCTGAACAAACCTGGTCCTCTCAGGCTTTCCTCACAGCCTTACAGTCATTTGATCACCTTTGTGGCCCTTCTGTGGCCTCTCTCCAGCCCATACACTTCTTTTTTGTATAGTGGGGACCAAAACTGAACAGAGCATTCCACGTGTGGCCTGACAAGCACTGAGCAGAGTGGCACAATGATTTCTCTCTGCCTGCTGGTGATGCCCCCATTGGTGCTACCCAGCATCCTTTCTCTGCTGCAGCAGCAAACTGTTCACTCATGTTGAGCTTGTTGTCCACCAGACTTCAAATGAACAAAAGCGAAGCAACCATTGTAATCATCAATCCAATGCTGATTAACTTATGAAGATGGGCTGCATTTAGACTACAGATGCAAGCATTAGGAGAGAGCTGCAGTGCATTTAAGTCACTGACTTACTACTTTATTAAGATATTTTTGTGGGCTAATTCATGGACGCACATATGAAATGCTAAATTTACAGATTATTGGCTCAGAAAAGATTCTTGGATACCCATCTGTTTTTCAAAAAAAATTTTTAAAGATGTCATTGGAACTTTATACTTGACTTTTCTTTGAGTGTTGAATTTTGAGAACAGACTGGCATTTAATATCATTTGAAATGAGTGGAACTTGACAGGCATGTAAATACTATGTGGAGTTTATTGCATGAAAAAAAGTACCTAGGATATGGTTCTCTCAATATGTTTTAATCCACACTTGAAAGCTATCTAAAATATTTTTAAAATCTATTTCAAATGTAAATTTTAACTTTGTGAAAGCAACAGAAATCTTCTCTATGCCAACATTATTCACTGGATTAATGGCATCCTTTAATTAAACAAGCATATTCCTAGTGACGGCTTTGGCTGGCTCTTTGCAGAGTTTTTCACAAGTAGTATGATCATAGCTCTCAAAAAGTCAGTGGGCAGAATTATGGTGTCTAATATGAAAATTCAGATTGATTTGATAATTTTGTCTCAGAAAAACTTAGAAGTAACTGGGGATCTTGAGAAGTTACTCTCCTTAGATGTGACTGATTTCAGAGCCATCTTTTGCATACAGATATGATCTGGACCTGAGCCAGAGCTTTTATCTGTACACTTTCTAGCTTAATGGAGGCTTAAGTAAATTTCCTCCAAGTCTGATCCCTGGCTATATCAAATATTTGGGCATATTGGCTCATAGACATGCTTTCAGGACTCTGAAGAACTTACTTTTTCCTTCTATGCAGATCTTCTTACACTCAGTGATTCTGATTTATCTGACTACAAGAGCTGTCTGTTATTTTCAGTGTTTTGCTCTGTTCAAGTTCACAGTCATCTACGAAGAAAAATACTGACAATTAACAACAATGGCTAAAAAAAAAAAAGAGTTTTCCTAAATTATAATTATTTTAATTCAAATGTACAGAGTATGATCTGAACCAAAATAAAATGTTGCTAACAAACAGAATTCCAGCTGGTGACAATTACAATATCCCCTGAAATACTATAGTATTTTTAATATGTATGGGAAATAACTAATTTTTTTTTTTTTCACAGACCTGTAGCTCAAACAACTGGCCAGAAATTTCATATATGCTGAACTGCTATATCCCCCAATAGCATGGGATTTGTAAATACGAGAAATAAGTAGACATCTAAAAGCTCAATGTCTCATAAAATGTACATCTGTTCAGATTATGGAACAGAAATTTCTTTCTGTGGTAAACATGGTAACTTCTGAAGTTATACTTATTACAGTAGATAGCGTATGTCATTATGGATTGAGAATTACACATGCTACATTTCTTAGTCCTTTTTTTGTTTGTGCATATTGTTCAAATGATCTGAAAGCCAGAAATGTGGGTATCTTGCATTATGATGGATGAGATGATTTAAAGAACATTCTCACCCAGTCTTCACATACAAAGAGCAGTACAGATGAGAAACAGACCATAGAACCAGTGGATTATTTATATTCTGTCAGCTTTCTGAAAATGCAACATGCACAGATCTCAAAATGCTCCTGCTATGTGATGTTAAAACTGATTTTTTTTTATTAAATAAAAGTTAAAAACTAACCTTGTTAAGCAAGGTTAGTTGCTCATATAAGCCCATTTGTAGCATGAGTTTCTATTTTTACCAAGGCATTATGCTGAAATTATTGGATAGATTTCAATATAATAAAATTGGGCTTATTTGAAATCCCATAGAATAGTAATGATTGATTTTAGGCCTTGATAAGGACACATTGTCAAATGTATAAGACTTTAAAATTGAGAAACCACTAAATAGATTTATTCTCAGTGCCTGCAACTGTGTACGGTTTCCTCAAAGTTGCTGTGATTATGTTGATTAACTTAAGCAAACATATTTGGACCTGAAATTTTCCCTCAATACAATCACAAGAAAATACAGAGAAATGGCACATAGCAGTCATCGCCCTTTGTCTTCCATCTACCAGAAGGTGAACACATATCCAGTAGCAGTACTTTTTCTACAATGATCATTGCAATTACAAATTCTCTCAAACATGGAACCCTTTTTAGAGATGGTAAGATGAATGCACATTAGCACAAACACTGGCCCTTTCACTTTTTATGTTCTTTTATAGCTGGCCTTTGCCAAAGGAATACAGGGCTATAACTGGAAGATTCATTCAGGCTACTAAATCTAACGTGTAACTTGCATTCATTCTTAAACACAACACAACTAATAACAAATAAGACAATTCTATTCTCAGAACATTTAACTTTGCAGGAGAAAATGTCAGACTTGATAGATTTGTTAACTTCAGTGACTGTGCCAACATTTAATGATACAAAAAAGTATTCGGCAGTTAGAATAAAAATTACCTGAAAGATTGAAAGTAGGTTTAATGGTAAAGTTTTGGTAAAGTACATAGGCATTTTTTTTCATTCTTTCAAATATTTAATGGTTCCGATAGTTTTTAATAGAAATTCTAGTACAATCCATGACACATTGTTATGTGTTTATAATGTCAAGATCACCAGGATAGGGTATTTTTATTATAATTTCTGAAGATTTCCTGTAGCTAGATAAGAAACACATTCAAATTCAGTTTAGTTTACAGTTATCACTGGCAAAGGCATCAATTTTTTATTAACTTCATGGCATAAAAAACTTCAGGACAAAAAGCTGTCCATCACTTAGTGATGGACACTGTGATATCCTTTCATGTATCTACTAGACTAAGGAATACGAAATATTTTCCTTCAGAGGCTGTCTTTCCCCATATGCCATCCAACATCAATATATCTTTATGAGAAAAAAAAGCAAAAGGATTGGTCCTAATGTGATTAAATTATCTTCAAATGCCTCATTCTTTTTGTTTTTGGAGCATCCATGCACTGAAAGCAGAGCCTGTAATTTCGAGCTATCATGTCCTCCACTATTTGTGCCTCAAACTGCAGGTAGAAGAAGGGGAGAAAAAAAATCAAAGGACAGAGAAGGAAGCATAATAATAATAATAATAATAATAATAATAGCCAGTATAATTTTGGAAGTGATCCATCAGTTTACTTTCTATATAAGTGACATATCTTCAGTATCTTCTGCTGGCTCAGGTCAGGCTGGACATGACCACACGGCAGCTCTCTTAAGATTACTGGAAGCCCAGAATTAGTTACAGCCCTGTCCTAATGAAGGCAGCCATTCTTTTGAAAATCGAAATTTTGCTTTTCTGACCTTTTAGCAAAATCTATAACAGACAAAGTGGTTGGTACTAAGTGCTAGGGTTTTTTAAATTAAACTCTTGATCCAGCCTCATAACTGTGAGATTTTTTTAAAATAATCCCTTTGTTCAGAAAATGAAGGTAAGGCTCTACAGCAAACACTGATCTTATAGTAAGTATAGCAAGGCAAAGCATCACCCATCAGGCTAAAAGACACTTAAGAACTTAATTAATGATTTTTTCTCTGAAACATCTTGCAGACTGAGGGATATGTCTCCATAATTAATTTCTCTGGTATTTTGTACAAGAGTTTTATACACAGAATTTCAATTTATTTCTATACACAAAGTTCAGTCCAGATAGTGAAATATTTCTGCTTTCTGTAAAAAGCATTATTTTCTTTTCTTTAATCTTTGTCATGAAAACCAAAGCATTGAGATGTCTGGTTTTTTACCCTTGAATTTACTTCAAAGGATTTTTCAGAACCATATATGAATGAATCTACTGGGGTACTTTTATTCATTCTTAAACACACATGAGTGCGAAGAAATGAATTCAGTCTTCAGAATAGTTAACTTTACAAGGAAATAGGTTATGCCTGATATTTTAATTTTGGAAACTGAATCATGATGAATTAGTAAATAGAAATATAAAAAGATACTATGTGAAAATAAAAACCCAATCTCCTAAGCCCCCATTACACTTTTTTTTATAATGATGCTACTTCTTCTGGATTTGATTTTTTTTAAAAATATTTTTATTGCTTCTTGGAATTTTCTTCTAGAAAAACATTGCTTTGATATCACTATACTCTAGGGGGTTTTTTGGGGGGGAGAATGAAATGGCTAAAGTAATAAAATGCAATAATAGCTGCTACTGGAAATTTCCACATGTTCCTTGCAGGGCTTGATTGTGTCCAATGATAATAAGTATGAGTAATATACAATACACAATGTATTCATGGTGGTTTGATAATTCTGCTAGATTTCTGTCATTGCCTCTTTTGGGGATTCAGATTTCTTCTCATTTCTATGAAGTTCAATAATCTCAGTGAGCAAAGTTCTGTAGGGAGCACTAAAAGGTCACTATATAATAATGTGTTCTCGGTGAATAATTTTATGTGTGAACAATGTGCTTATAAATTATAAAATACTAATGCAGTCATTTAATACTATAAACCCTAGTCCCAATACTCTATATTTGTGCAATTAACTGAAATAGATGTGAGGTTGATTTGTAATTTGAAGCCATGTACAGCATGATTTTTAAACCGTAAATCTTGAATGGTCTGTAATCAAATTTACATCAACGTCTAAATTTTTATTATGAACTAGGGGCAACAGTGATTTCAAATAATCTTCCCTATTTGTAGAGACACAAATCCATGGCAGTCCCTACTTTTTTCCTACCATATAGCTAAGACTGTTTCTAGCCTTGTATAGCCTATATTTGCTCTTTCGGGGGACTTCAACTTGCTAGATGTCCGCTGGAAATACAGCACAGCAGAGAAGAGGCAATCTAGAAGGGTTCTGGAGAGTACAGAACGCCTGACACAACTGGTAAGTGACCCAGCCAGTGGAGGTGCCCCACTAGTGGGTGCTGGATATGAGCTGGCTGAATAGGAGCTGGCTGTGTGCCCAGGTGGCCATGGCCAATGGGATCCTGGCCTGTGTCAGTAACAGTGTGGCCAGCAGGACTAGGAGAGGGATTGTCCCCCTGTACTCAGCCCTGGTGAGGCTGCTTCTTGAACCCTGTGTTGAGTTTTGGGCCACACACTTCAAGAAACACATGGAGGGGCTGGAGCCAGTCCAGAGAAGGGCAAGAGAGCTGGAGAAGGGTTGAGGTACAAGTCTTACAGGAGAGGCTGAAGCAGCTGGGATTGTTTAGTCTGGAGAAGAGAAGGCTCATGGAGAACTTCACTGCTCTCTGCAAGCACCGAAAGGAGGTTGTAGTGAAGTGAGGGTTGATTTCTTCTGCCATATCTCAAGTGAAAGGATGAGAGCAACTGGCCTTAAGCTGTGCAGGGGAGGTTCAGATTACATATTAGGAAAAAAAAGAAAACAAAGAATAAGTTGCACAGGGAGGTAGTGGGTTCACCATCTCTGGAAATATTCAAGAGACATCTGGGTGTGGCATTTGGGGTTACAGTTTAGGGGTTGTTATGGTGGTGCTGGGTTGATGATTGGACTAGTTGAATTTGAAGGTTTCTTCTAGCCTTGATGATTCTGTGATATGGATGAGCATAAAGAGGCTAAAATGCATAGGATATTAATTACAAAATAAATAATTTTTTATTATTATTAAAGGACATTGAAGTTATACTTCTGCAGTTTATGGTAAAAATCACAGCTGCAATACTAACTAATTGCATGAACATTTGTTCAACAACCGTTTTACTGTTGAGATATGGTAGAATCCAAGCATGAGAGGATGCATTTCACAGTGAACCTGGCTGCTCTCATGCTTCATCTGTGGAGAGACTTTCCAAAATGCAGTTCCCTGGGGCAGAAGGGAAGTGGAGCAAATCTCTCCCCATCATCCTACCAAAAGTACATCGATTTCTCTGTCCACCTCTCAAGGCTGTCAAGGTCCTTCTGAAGGGCTGCACAGCACTCTGTGTTGTCTGCCACTCCTCCCAGCTTTGTGTTCACTGAGCTTGCTGAGGAGGCATCTGCCTCTTCATCCAAATCATTGATGGGTAAGCTAAACAACACTTTGGTTTGTTCCTTTGATACTGGTCCTGCTTTTTGCATCTTCTCACTTTTATATCTCTCCTGGAAAATCTCGTATAACTAAGTACTTTCTTATGCTGGAAGAATAAAATTGGATGGGTTTGTTCATTTGTTTGACTTAGCAGTTTGGCATAGATCTTTAATTCCTTGCAGACTTGCAAGAGACATTTTCAGGGACTGTCTTTAGGATGAAAAGTTTAACTACTGTTCTTCTCTCCCTTAAGTCTGAATAAGGGTATTTGTTACCTTTTTCCTCACTCTGCTTGCCACATGTTGTTAGTAAAGGCATATGTGGGTGAGGTTTGTCTCCTAGAATAAAGGGGAAATTACTCTCCCTCAGAAGCAGGTGCGCAGGGTCAATAAAAGCAAGAACCAGCCAACAGGAAGGCATCAAGAAGAGAGCTTGCAGCTACAGCAGGAATTGGGATGGCTGAGGAGAACAGAAAACACATCAGGCCTAAGAAATGAGAAGAGGACCACTGGAGACCATTAAAGTATGGAACTGACAGAAATCAATTCTGGAAGAAAGGAAGTGCCTTAGAAATACAAAAAATGCGGGGCAAAACTGGCTTGTTTTTATTGTTCTCTGTCTTACATTGTTTTCTTCACTGAGCTCACTGTAAGAAGGTTGATTGATCTGTTTTAAAGCTTTGACCAGATCAACATCCTTCCACACCAAACTTACAGGAAGCAAGCTTGTTAATAAAATATATCTAAAAATACTGTAAAGAACTGAAACAGTCCTATTCCAGATACTGGAATTTATAAACAAAAAATCCACTTGGCCTTTCCTAAAGTGTGAATTCAAGTCTATCAGGAAGTGACTATAATGCCAAGAAACTCTACTATTCAATGGTTTCAACTGACACACGCAATTT
The DNA here is from genome assembly GCA_013399945.1 of Ploceus nigricollis. Lineage (NCBI taxonomy): Eukaryota > Metazoa > Chordata > Aves > Passeriformes > Ploceidae > Ploceus > Ploceus nigricollis. Next base: position 2,708,503 of record VXBC01009835.1, read on the forward strand.
CAATAAAAGATTTACAAGGAGTTTTTTTTGCCTGTTACCAAAATAATTAACTTCTGATTCATGAACTGACCAGTTTTACACAACACAAATGAAAGTTGTTATTCAGATTTTTAGGGGAAGCTCTTCTGCTATTAGTTTAAAAAATACATTAATGTGATAAGCAGACATTTTCGTGCTCATTCATGGAAAAGGCTAAAGTGGTTCTCTGAGGAGCTCAAGCTGTCTTTTAAAAATTTTGAAGAAATCTTTTCACCTACAAAGCTAAATACCAATCTTTCTGAAACTAAAGTAAGAAAATCTAGGAGGTTTTAGATGAGGTGTGAAAGACGCTTTCCCCCCGCCCCCACCTTTTTTTTAGCATTCAGTCACCTGTAGAAGATTTTACAAAGATATTGTTTTAAAAATGAGGTGGTTATTCCCTAATAGAACAAAGTAAAGAAATGTGAAGCTATTGCTCAGTGTTGTTTGAAGCTAAGGCTTCCTTACCACCTATTCTTCTTCACAATAAACTTCAAGTCAGGTTTTATAACACAATATAAGTACATGGCATCTTTGACATACACTAATTGTACAAAACTTCTACTCTTTTGGCATCCTTTCAACTTAGAAATACTTTTTATTAATATTCATGGAGGTAGTTATCCCACACTTCTTTGGATTTCTTATTTTTAGTTTCATAAGTAGTAGTGTTGACTTCTGGTTTGCTAAATTTTGTTAAATAATGAATTATGTTGGCACACAGAAAGCTTGTGCCTAAAAAAAGATGAAGAACTGAGCAGTAAGGTTCAGAGGGAGAACTGGCAACGTTTTTACTGAATATTTAAAAGGATACTATCTTTAGCTGTCTATATATAGCTTTTCAGCTTGCTTAAAAGCTTTTTTTTTTCTGTAAGATTCTTGTTAACATTTAAACAAAGACAGAAAGGAGTATAAGAGAAAAAAATAGGCATTATAAAAGGAAAGGAGCTCCACAGCTAAGATATGATATACATAACATTATAAGATTAAGATTATAATGTTGGTGTAGTTTTCCAGATTTGTTTTATTTTCACATAATGAAAGGGCTCACATTTTTACGCTGGAGGTATTGAACTTAATTTTACAAATTGTGTTTGGTTTCTAAAAGTGCTCAGTTAGGGTATTTCTGAGTCATAACAAAAATCAATGGGTACAAATAATTCAGATGAGATATCATAACACAGCTTTTAAATGCACCCACACTGAAATTACTATAATACAAAATCCAATACTTTTGACAACAAGTGTAGGTTTCAGCAGTTTTGTATTATTGTGCTGGACAGTCTTGTGCAACTTGTTAAGTGAGAACATTGAGTGATAAGTTCTGAAGACATATGTAGGTACTGAAAGTCAACACCATTTATATATTTCTTTCATATTACCTAGTGCCATAGACTATTAGTTTTTTGACTGCATTCACTGATAAACAAGCAGTTTGGTCTTAAGCAACAAAAACATAAATTCTTTCTGAGAAATTCTACACCAATCTTCATGAAAATAGAACCCAGAGAAAAGGCAAAGAACTAAAACAAAATGGAGAGGAATGGCAATTCAATAATGCAATGACCCACTTATTTGCTCACTTACACTACTTCAACTTGTCAGTAGAGTTAGCTGAATCATTATTTTAGCCTTTTTTTTTTCTTTTCTGAAGCTTACTTCTAAGAATTCAATGGTTTGGCAAATTCATCTGTATGCTGAATTAGATGTCTCTATGTAAGGGAGCTCTCAATAAAGAACTTCATTTAGTACTATTAAGATAAAAGGCACAAATCCAAACCCCATTTTATTTCTAATAAGCATTAAATGTAAAAGTCATGTATTTTCTAATTAAATAGTCAAGAGGATATTGAAAAATTTTTGACTTCTATATCAGTAGGTACTAAAGAGAAGAAAAATCCTTCAAGTTGACCTCACTTATGTAAGGCACAGTGTGGAAATACCTGAAATATTCTATGATGTCAAAGGGTAACCATACCTCACTATTTGTCTAACAAGTTTTCTCTAAAATTATTACTGCTTGAAAATTTTATTCTGTTCTGTATGAAAACTCCCATCATACAGGGAAAAATGAAAAAATTTTAAAAAACCAAAGAAACAAGCAATACATGAGGTCTCCTTATTATGGCTTCCAGAGATCTGGTCAACCCAGGGCCAACTTCTGTGAAAGATTCATCCTTCAATAGCAAAAAACGGATCATTCAATTAAAATTTAAGTGGAGGTATGTTAATTACCTTCAAGTATAATAGTGCATGCAGTTTCAGAATAACTAGTTGATGCACATGAGCATCAGTGCTTCTCAAATATACTGTAAAGGTATTGGCATGAATTTAGGATAGCTTAGTCTTTTTGCCTGCAATGAAGTCACAGTGTCTAATTTAGGCCATCTGAAAGAGATACTGGAAAAAAAATCATATCTTTATTTGTCTGAAGAATTACAGGAAAAATTACTTAAGACTATTTTTAAAGTTCTGTAAAATCTACAGTCAGATTGTTCCTGTTGTTGTCTATTCTGACAATTGCTTTTGTAATGAAGAAACTAAATTGTACAAAGATAAGAATCTCAGGGAGCCTTAGAATAAATGAAAATAATTTATGGTCGTTCAAATAAATCTAAGTCTAATAAGTCTATAAATTCTTTATAGACTGTTGCTACTAGCAATGAGGATAACATTAGAAAAATTACAATTTTATCGGTTCACATCTATTTTAGTTCTATGAGAGGACTAGAAGTTAGATCTTTAGGTAAAAAAAAGAACAAAAACAAGGGGGTTTAGGTGCAGATAAAGTGTATGTTTCCTGCAAGTTTTTTGATACAAATTAAAATACAGATTTTACTTAAGGTAGTGCAACATCTTCATTCTTTCTCCTCTAATAAAAAATTTCAACTGTATGTTTCATCAGCAGCATATTTTAAAGTACACATCTAATATGAGCAAACAAACATTGCTTCCGAGTCAATTATACTGTGCAGGAGCTAAAAAATTATGATTAATGAATCAGGGCAATAATGAATAAACTACCTTCTTCCTTAATTTCATATCTATTTCTTCTATTAAATTTTTAATATTTATTCTTCCTTAATTCTTCCTTAATTAATAAATTAATTTCTTGTTAATTCACCATATATCTAAATCCATTTTTTTTATAATACAGGGGCAAAAATATACCTTACCTCTAAGATTTTGACAAATTTAAATTGCCAGGGCTATCATTTAATTGCTTGCTGCAACAATCCAGAATATCTGCTCGAAGAAAGTTGTCTGCTTTGTTGTTTTATCATATTTTGAATTTGCCTGAAACTCAATGTAACCAGTTTAAGATCTAATTTGTATTTCTTGCCACATTTTTACCCCACTGTGGGTGGTGCAGAACTCTGCAGCAGGTGTGAATTACAAATTACAAAAGAATGTGTTAAGTAAAGGTTTCTCCTGGCAGTCTGTGGACATTACAAACAACAGAAAAAAGAGTATAGTATAGGTGTCTAGTGTTGGGCTGGAGAGTGTATTTTGGTCCAATAGCTGGAGCAAATTTCACAAGGTTTTAAAATCTTTTTACAGAAGAAAGGAACTGCACATCTTGGGCTCTTCACTCTCTTTAATCCAGAGTTGTTTTCCCATACCCTGTTTCCTTGATTTGATTGTCCATCATAAAGAGGAAAAGACAAACAGTAGAGAAGATGGATATTAAGATTCTTCACCTTGCTGCCATGCATATAGAAGTTACACTTATTTGCCTATTTTTCAGTTTCCAGTGGTGATGCATTTCTGATGGTACAGAACAGCAAGAATTCTTGGTACCATCAGTTACTTTCATAAACAAACCCCACTAATATTGCAATTAAATAGCACTTAATCTGGTGACTTCCCCATGATACTTGATACCATTTCACTTGCTCCACTCTGGTCTGGGACCATTCAACTTGACTTTTGCTGTAGCACAATAGAGAAAATGAAGAACTGAAAGGAAGGGAGGAAGAATTGAAGTCACCTGGGTCTGTGATATTGGCACAGTGGAATACACTCTAAAAATCATCAAACTGGTAAGGTAGGAATGAGTATGATAATCATCTGTGTCTTCTTTTCTAAGAAACTTGGGGCAACAAAGAGGAGAGGAAAAGAGGGGAAAATATGGAGGAAAAAGGGTTCTGTCAGAAACAAAATATTTTGGGGTGTAAGTCAGTGAGGAGAAAAAAAACAGTGATGGAATAAATATGAAAAGGAGTAAAAGGAGGAATAGAGAATGGATAGAGGAGGGGAGAGTAAACACACATGTGTAACTCTATATAAGTGGGTATTTTTCTGTAATGCTATTTTTTACTTTCTTGGCAGGTGTCTTACCACTGTTGATTTTAAGAGAAAGAACTGGGAAGACTATTTTATGAACTCATTTTAATAGCTTTGCTGTCTACTGTCTACCTTGGCTGAATGACCAGCTATACAATTATTAGTCATAACAGAAAGAAAATGGATTATTTTGTCCTCTTAAGAATTTTAAAATTTCTTTTTCATCCCATAAAAAATTCTGGACAAATTCAACCACAAAATCCTGTTACATAAAAGTGTGACTTTCAAAGAGATTCAAGAAAGTGATTTTGTGTTTGCAATGTTTTATGCAGTATAGAAGCCTTTCCTGTCAGGCTCTCCTGTCAGTTATGTGGTTGCAACTTCAGTCTCCTGTTTTCTCCCACTTGTTTTCTCAAAATACATATTAGGATTTGGAAGGGAGTAGACTGCATCTTCACATTATCTAGTCCTGACAGATCTATGAGATTTTGTACAGACACAAAACATAATTATGTTTCATAAGAATCCATCTCTGCCTGTTCCTATGTTCGAACTGTAGTATTAGTTTTATTTATCTGAGCTCTGATATTACTGTGAACAGTATAATTTTTGTCTTTCCATATATTTTCAGTCTTTAGTGCAAATACAGTTGAAGGGGAGAAAAGTACTCTCACATTGACTCTACTGTGATGCAGTTCAGTTGCGTGATCCTCTGACATCAGCAGTATTGTTATTCTAATTGGTTTCATACAGCTTGGTGAATCTCAGTGTTCTGTAACATCTAGGCAATACCTTGTTGGAGAACAGGCTGTCCACAGGATTTTTTTCCTCCCAAATGAATCATAGAAATTAGAGATAGAAAAGATCAAGTCAGAAGTGGTAATATAATTCCCTTCTGTAAAAGTGGATAAGTTATTCAGGCAAATCTGTTTGATCTCTAAAATATTGTCATCATGATAGAAGAAGCTGATGTTCAAAGGGGATAGATATTCTGACCTTGAAAACACACCCACCCAGTGAACTGTGGAAAGAACAGGCCAGGCAGATACCAGAGCCAAAACTGGGGTCACAGAACTTGAGACATTCACCAGTCTGCCTGCCCTGGTTTCTAACTCTCACCTATAAGACAGCAGGATTTGTTGATTCACATCAGTTCATTACAAGCCTTCTTGTTATTTTATGTTAGGCCTTAGTTCACTCTTGGCTGGGTGAAAAGAGTTACTTTTATATTTAATGTCTATGTTTTAAAAGTATAAAACCCTATGCCAGTTTAATACAATCTTGTTACTAAGGTAAATAGATAGCTGTGATAAAATTTTAGAAATTTCTGTAAAAGAATAGAAGTCTTGTTCAATTTGCTGCTGCTTCTAAAGCAAAATATCTTGGACATGGATCCACTATGTAGAATCTCAAAGCAAAATATTTCATGCCACTGCATAATGTAATAGAAAGATGAGAGTATCCTGAGGTGCACTGTAGGTCTGAGAGTGATCTAAAGTGCTTTTGAAAATGGCATTTTTTAAAAGCTGTTAAAAAAGACCCAGACCCTGACCACTTTTAGATTTTTTTTAAGTTCAGTTTCACGAGAGATCTTCAGTCAATGTCGACTCCTGTTTAGTCCTGTGTTAGGTGCCTAAGTAGGCAATGGTTGTCTAGGCCTTTTCTTTAGTGCTCCTTTCCCCAGGTGCTTTATATTTCATGTCAGGTAAATTCATCCAGTAGATAGTGCTGCCCTTCTTGGCATACACAGAAATACCTCAGTCTTATCAGTACTGAGGTATTCAATATCCCATGCACCTCCTAAATCTGCCACATTGTACAAACTAAGTATGCCTCTAATGTGAGAGGTCCAATATAAGAGATATTTTCAAAGCAGCCCTGGCATGTCATACAAAACTGCCAGCGGCAAGGAACATCCCCAAGTCTGTAGCACTCATCCAGCATATGGATTCAATTCCCTTCTGTGCCTGAGAGTAAACTCACATCACTTTCCTCTCATGACTGAATCACCAAAAATAGCAGCAACAAATATTTTTAGACTGTGAGAAGGAGAGCAGGAGCTTTCTCACTCACATGTGTACCATGGAACTGCAGACAAAGATGGTAGGTGTTAACACCACAGAAAACTGTATGTTGTTTGGCATATCTGTAAAAACACTTAATCTCATCTGCATACTCTTTGGCTACAGCCATTCCTTTGGTCTGAATACTACATAATTTGTCACTGCCATTTTCTGCCAATTACACTTTCATGCATCTGATTTTCTTGGCGAGAAGATGGCATAGACATTTCGAATTTAATTGTTGCTGCAGTTTCACTGGAAGATTCTGTGTGATAATTAATCTAAATACAGTATAGCATTTTCTTTTCTGAATGCATCAGTAATCTTTCATTTATGCTGTGCTGATTATGTAAATTTTTCTTCAACTTTCAACACAGTGAAACAAAACATTACAATATGGATTATTCTGATAACTCTTTAACAAATATTTCTTTAACAAATCTTTAACAATCTATTCTTCAATATCTTACTAATATACTGTTGTGTAGTTCTCCAGCTGTCCAGACCTCTAAGACTCAGAACCCTGAATTTCTATTAACTGGAGTTAAATGTTGAGGTTAGTTAGGTCATTTCAGTATCTGAACTTACCTGACACTAAGTATTTCTACTTTAGTAAGATTGTAAATTAGTTTAAACCTCAAATATTTAATATTCTCCTCAGTGCTAACAAGTTACCTGCCTATCATCATTGCTTCTATATGCAGTGGCAATGTCTTTAATTGCCCTGTTGGTGTCATTAGCATCCCAAGCAGATGGTAGAAGGTCTGAAAGTCCCTTCTGTGATGTTACAGAAGTGTACATTGGAATGAGGTTTGATGAAAATGACGAAGTAATACATGGTCTTTTCTCAGTTTAAAAGGAAAGAGAGTGGTTTTCTTACATATGCTTAAAGCTACAAGGTTGACTACGTGTTTTAAACCTTTCACATTTCCCTGCATCACCACCTGCAGCATCAGGGTTAACTTGCTAATGAGAAGAAAACCCCACAGGCCCATCACGCTATTCAAATTTAATGTTCATGTGGACTTCTTGATTCAGGACAGGTATATAAATAGTGCCTTTAGTTTAAAAATAGGCTTTTCAGATCTAGGGGAGTTGATATTATGATCTGTAAAGTGAATGAAGCTCCCAGGAGTAGCTAGAGCTTATGTAATATTTATTCCTACATTTTTGCACAGCTGTTTTGTGCCATTTTGATGCTGAGCTGCAAGAACTGTTGGTTTCTTAGACATTTCAAATCTTTCTTCAGTGAAGCTAGGACTGCATACTTCCTTGTCTAGGTAACCTTCCTTGACTTTGGGATTTTTTCTAAGAAATCACAGTCATTGTCCCCACTTAAAACTATTTTAATTTACCAATTTTTGTTGTGCATGATCTCTGTGAAAACCCAGTCTGTGTTGCCAGGTATAACAATTCTCCAGTATTAATTTAATGCTAGAAAGATTATGAACTGATCTTTTTCTTTAAACATTCTGACTGGTTGATCTCACAGGTAGAAGAAACACTGAGTAGAGCTCAGATCTGTTTCTGGATACATGTACAAGAAAACTGTATTATATTTGTATTAGGTACTCACAAAACCAGCTTTCACTCCTTGATTTTGTAGTTGTTTATGATGTTTTATAAATGAAATATTGGCGCTAATGGAATAACATTCAGGGCAAAAATGTTCATGGAATATGAAACAAATCTAGCTTTAATATTTGTCATTGGGACACCATTTTGTCCATGGAAATATCCTTAAATAAGCCTGACAAAATGCCTCTCTAAAGAATAAGTTCATCTCTCTGATGCTGTACCCAGTTATGAGGTATCACATTTAAAGTTTCTGATGCTGCAGGCATTCACTGGTGAGCGTCTATCATAGTCTTGTTTTCAGCTAGGAGCATAAACTCTCAAATTAACATCCTGAGCAAGGGCTAGATTAATCAGAAAGATTTCATAATGCCAAAAAAATCTGTAAGCTATCCTTGAGGAAAATTGGTAGAAGTATTAAAATTATCAGAAACCAGTGCTTAAAAATGCAAATAAAATTTTTGTGCCATTAGATGTGTAAAAAATGTGTAACATAACAGACTTGTATGATATTTGTATGATATGATATTGTATGATATTTAAATACTGTTTAATATCTACAAAACATGATCAAAATTTATAGGAAAGCATCCCGTTAATTAAGGCTAGTTATAAAACAATTGGAAATGACTGTTAATGTATCTGGCAATATCTTACAAGTAGTGAAAAGACAATAAATGAGAATGACATGAATCTGACCATTAGAGACTAAGTTGGATCTTCTAAAAATTAACAGTGTTGGACCAATTATACTATCCTCTTTCCTTAAAGATATACTTAGCAAGTAAACATTAGAGGTCTGAGACAGTGGCCACTGAAACAAAATCCTTTTATGTTACTTCAATGACTGCTGCACATACTGCTTAGTCTTACCTAAAATATAAAGCAACTCCAGTTGACACAAAGACTAAAACCCTCACCTAAAACTGGTCCAACCTGAAGTAGTAATGGAAATGTAATGATATGTGTTTCAAAATGCAACTACATGATGACAACATGATGGCTTGTGGAAAGCATTTGTTGTAAGAAGCCAAAGTATTGTTTATCCAGGGAAAACTTTGAAAAAGGTGAATAGAATAGTGACTTGGCAACCAATATTAAAAGGTATAGAAATAATTTATGAAAAAAAGAACAAAAAGTAGCTATACTGATGTTGCCAGCAATATGAGATCTTTTCTAAAATTCACTCAGATTTTCTGAGTACCAAATATCCTGGCTGGAATACCCCTAATGCTTTAAAAGACTGGGGTTTTTTCCCATACATAAGCTGTTTCCCTTTTTTACAGTAGGTTATTTCCCCCAGACTAAATATTTTAGAAGAGTAAGAGCACTTCACAGTCCTAACACTTGAGGAAAGGGCTTTGTAGACCACATCACCCACAATTCTCCTAAAATTGCCAGAAGAATTAGTAATTTTTGACCTGCTGGCAAAGTGTTCAGCCCTCCATTCTAACTCTATGGCAGGCATTCAGCACCACCTAGTCTATGTAACTTTAATTTTTTTCCATTAATATTCTGCACATATTTAAGTTGCTAGAAATTTCTGGTAACTTTCTAATTATCATTCAGGACATACTTAGCACTAAATCTAGGGAAGAACAACCCCCGCAGTAATTTGTATGTGTTCTGCAAATACAAGTCGCCACTGATACAACTACATCATGTAGTTCTTTTGGAGGCTCTTATATTCATTTTGACATCTTGGCAATCCCATAAGCATTTTTTCTTATAATCTGTCAGGGTCACAATTTTTACACTCAGTTAATGTTGTATTGTGCACTTGTAAAAGTCAAATTGTCTAGGAAAACAGTTGTTTGTTTTCTGTTGCGTTAATGCAGCTTTATATTCAGCAGGTAGATCTGATGTTGCTATGTGTTTGCTGAGCAGAAAGGCTTCTTTTTCAGTAAAGGCGGTGAAAATATTTAGTGGAACATTGCTTTAGACAGCATCGAAAAACATAACTTGCTCAAGCTGGTTACCAGTAGATTATCTTTCTTCCCACATACATCCACAGCACAACATTTGCTTAAATTTGTTAAAGCTTATTTGGCTTATGTCAAAGTCAAGAAATTCAACCTCTGCCTTCTCAGTTCAGCCAGCTGGTGTTAATGCATAATAATATATTCTTTAGGTACACAAATCACATTTTTTCACAGTTACGTGATCTTACTCTCTAAAGAGAATGAATACTTTTTCTTCAAGGAAGAGTTATTCAAGATTTTGATTTTATGGCCTTTTTGAAGGGTTCATTATAGAGCTTCAGGCTTCATTTATAGCGTTCTGTTCAAACCTAACTCTGAAGATAAAAATTAACCATTTAGTATATACATTTTTTATGATACTCACCTCTAAAATACCAATTATGCTACAAACATAAGAGTTTAATTTCACAATATGCTACTATAATATGGGAATTTCCTCAATTAACAATATTTTCCAGTGATTGTGGTACTTAAAGCTAGGATCATGTTTTTAAATTGTTTATTATATAACATATGAAAGCTCAACTTCATTTCAAATCCAACTTCATGGTCTGAAACAGTGAACCCCAAAATAGTCAACAATCATACTAATGCCAATTTTTTTTTACTTAAAAATTTGCTAAAATTTTGCCTTAAATTTGCTACAATTTGCTAAATTTTCTGTCTTAGCAAAACAATTTCCATGCTCATAACAAAGATTTATCTGAACTCAAGTTTTAAAATAACCCTTCCTGAAAGGCAAATTAAAAGTCCTGTCTGCAAACAGGTGTCTGGTTTCCAAGCAGTTTCCACCCCCAACGCTTTACTCATTCAGCTGACATGCTAACCATGAGCTGGCAGCTTGGGGCTTGATTTCCAAACTCACGATTTCTTTTTTTTTTTCTTTAAGCTAGACTACTAGGATATCCTCCTATCCTCCTGCTGGCCTGCAATTTCCACATGAAACAGCTTGTGTTTCCAAGATTTTCAGTTTGTCATTCTACAGCAGCCAGTTGAAAAATCCTGGAACAACCATGGTGCATGAGTTTATGGAAGCCTGAAATTTGGCTGATTCAGAGACAGAGTGCCTACTCTTCCTAAACTCATGTGTTTCCAAGGCTAAAACTATTCAGAGAAATGTATACCATCTGTCACCTTTCAATACAACACCTTTTAAAGGGAAAAAAACCCTTTTAACTTTGTCCTTATCATTTGGCCAAAGTGGGTAAATAATGGCAACATTAGCAATAATAATGGTGAGCAGCAGCAGAAGTTTTAGTGGATGGCAGGGAAAAAAGTTTAGGATGGGCAGTCTCCAGCTAAGCAGAAAGTTACTAAGCAAATAAAAATAGAATTCTTTCAAATATTACATTTTAATGAGTGTCTGAGGTTTATATGTTACCACTTCATCAATCCTGCAATATTCTGGACAGGGGGAAAAAAACATGCCAACAGCACCTTTTCATTTACTTTCCACTTCTTGATTCATCAGATAAACAAAGAGCTCTCAGTTCCATACAGTCTCTTGTTCTCGTATCAGTTGCCACTACGTCAAAGTTAAATTCTGAAAGCACTGCTTTTTTTCCTGTGTCATCTTCTGCTTAAAGAAGCTCTGATGTTTGTGCTGAAATGATCTGGAATTCTGCCAAAGGCTTCAGGATAAGCATATTTCAGTCTGGCAGTGAATCCCCAGTCAAAGATGAAACAGCTACAGACACCATCACAAGAAAGTTATTTATAAATCCAGATACTAAATCAAGAAAAACTGGTGCAGCAGTCTTTTAATGGCGGCCATTTGTTCCAGGTGCCATTAGTATAAATATCAAATGTGGAACTTTGTGCATGTATCAAAATTTAAACACAACAGCGTACATAGCATCCAGAGAAAGATAATTTCTCATTTTCTCTGACAGTATTTGCAGACTGAACATTTCTAACTGGCCATTTAAAGCCTGAGATTGGTAAAGGGCTATGCTTTTGAAGATATTTTATTTTAAATTATTTAAACAATAGTTTTGAGAATTTTAGCAGCTAAAACACCCTATTGGTCCATAGATACTTTTGTCTTTCCTACTAACCTGCTATTATCTGTTTATATTTTGTATGCTCAGAATAAATGCTCAGAATAAATGTATTCACCAAGCCCATCTTGGATTAGCACTGAAATTGTACATCATCTGAAACTAATAATATATTTTATTACAGGTTGCAATAGAAGCTTGTATTTCATCTTCCATGAATAATCTCAGAACTACAAAGTAGAATATCAAATGTCTATGTATATATGTATTTATATACCTAGAAACACGCATGTAAAGATAAAATTGAAAGCTTTCTGTACTCATGGACATGAATAACTAGAGCTTTACATGTAATAGTTATTTTAAAGAAATTAATAAAAGTGACATCAATGTTTCTTGTGAGCCTCTTCTTAGAAATTAGAATGGTTGGGAGGTATTCAGATGGGTTATCATTTAAGCAACTAAAAAAAGAAAATATAATCTCTTCTCAAAAAATGAATTCAAAACATGATGGATTCTATAGTCTTTGAAGAATACCATCTCCCTTTGTTTAAAAATGAATCAGCAGAATGTTCCATTGCCTAATTTTCCAGTTTGGAGGCAGAGAAAAATGGGGCATCAGTACTGTCTGGGAACTGTCTATGCCACTGCCCAGCATCTCTTTTTTTTACTGAAGAGCATGTCATTAGGAAAAACAACTGGGTCTGTGTTCAACAAGACTCTTAGAAGTTAAGATTATTTAATTTATTGCCAGCAGATTCAAAGAGAATAATGTAAAAGTCATACTAAAGTCATGGCAGCTTGAAATATATATGGGAGAAAAGATATTTTAATTTCAGGACAAGTTAAGGCCTAGTTAATGTAATGAAAGGAAGTTAAATAAAGAAGGTAAATTTGAGTTTGGAAATTTATTATAAATATTATTGTTGCTGATTTTTCAAGAGAGACTATTTAAAAGCAAGGCAAGCCTTAAAGTTATGACTATTTTGATTTGATGTGAATTCTAAGTCTGTGTGATTGAAAGAATCCAAATAAATGGCATGATAAAAATAATAGGTCATGGTAGATAAGCTTAAAGACAGTTTAAAAAGGTAGCTTAACTTAAAGATGCACCTTTTGAAAGAAAACTAAAAATGAGTCTCTTATTGCTGATCTATGACAATGAATTTTGAGCTAGAAAGTAGAAACTAATTACATTTAAAGTGCTCCACTGAGACTGCTCATTAATATAACGAGAGCAGAAATGACAGAAAAGAGCAAAAGAAAAACTAATACTTGCCTTTTTATATTTATTTTACAGGAAATGTGTTTGTTGTAAGCCTGGCAGTTGCAGACTTGATAGTAGCTATCTACCCTTATCCACTGGTCCTCACATCTGTGTTTCACAACGGATGGAAACTGGGATACCTACACTGCCAGATTAGTGGCTTCTTGATGGGCCTAAGTGTCATTGGATCAATCTTCAATATTACAGGCATCGCTATCAATCGGTACTGCTATATCTGCCACAGCCTCAAATATGACAAGCTGTACAGCGACAGGAATTCATTGTGCTATATTGTTCTCATATGGGTCCTAACATTTGTTGCTATCGTGCCCAACCTGTTCGTGGGATCGCTACAGTATGACCCCAGGATTTACTCCTGTACATTTGCACAGTCTGTGAGCTCAGCATATACTATAGCAGTTGTGTTTTTCCACTTCCTGCTTCCCATAGCCGTAGTTACTTTCTGTTACTTGCGAATATGGATCCTCGTTATCCAGGTAAGGCGAAGGGTTAAACCGGATAACAACCCTAGGCTGAAACCACATGACTTCAGAAACTTTGTAACCATGTTTGTGGTATTTGTACTGTTTGCAGTCTGCTGGGCTCCTTTGAACTTTATAGGCATTGCAGTGGCTGTCAACCCAAAAACTGTAATCCCTAGGATTCCAGAGTGGTTGTTTGTGTCTAGTTATTACATGGCATATTTCAACAGCTGCCTTAATGCTATAGTATATGGACTCCTGAACCAGAACTTCAGAAGAGAATACAAGAGAATTATTGTCACTTTTTGTACAGCAAAAGTTTTTTTCCAGGATAGTTCTAATGATGCAGGAGACAGAATGAGAAGCAAACCTTCTCCACTGATTACAAACAACAATCAAGTGAAGGTGGACTCTGTCTGAAAATGGGAATCTTACTATTATCACTCAACAGCATCCAACAAAAGTGTCCATTTTGTTAGACCTCCTGTTAAATATTATAGTGAAATATACCTTCTACACTGAAAGCACTTTGATCAAATTCCTCACATGGTGTTTGGAAGCTTGTTACAAAGCCTTGACATACAGATGCTATTATACAATGGTATATCCCTTGTATAATGACATAATTATATCCTTGAGGGAATAAAAAGTTATGAATGGCTTCTTTTTTTTTTTCTTAGGTGGAGATAAGCACCTGGAAAGAGATTGAATCAGAAGTATCCATATTGCCTGGTTCAGTAAAACAAATCATAAAACTATTCCTGCCACTTTCCGCATGTTTTATCTGTCCATGTTACAGTCCTGATTCTAAAATCTCTGAAAATTTCTTAAAAAAAATGGAATCAGACCTTTATGAAATATATTACGAGATGTGAAGTGAAAAATCAAGGTAACTGAAAATTCATTAGGATTTTTGATAAGTACCTCTATCTATATTTCTTTGCTACTAACATGGACACAAATATAATTTTTTTGGATATTAAACCTCACCAGCCCTCCTAGGAATGACATTCTCAATTGACTTCTCAATTTTAAAATAGCTTTTAGGAGGAGAAACATGCCTGAATTATTATCTTCAAAGCTCCAAGGGCAGGAGGATAAACAGCAAGGAAGGAAAAGAGCCATGATTCATCAGCTCAAGCCGTTTCAGCATGAAAAAGAGGTGTGGGAGGGCTGGGAAGAGAAATTTAAATTACCATTATTTCTGAAGAGACAGTAACTCATGAAATCAGGAAGTGCCCCGGAGGAGTTTCTGAGGAAACACCTTCTAGAAACATAAGTGAGGAAGAACTGTTATATCTCACTTGTGTACAAGACAAAAGTTCTAAATCTCTGTGAGAAGAAGATTAATGCATTTAATAGGAGTGATAGTTGAGTATGACAGTTTTGTCTGGTTAGTAGAATCTTAAGCCCATGAAATGCTGGGAAATAAGACATGTAAACAGGATAAGTATTTAACATCTTTCTGAAACTGATCTCCTGAGAATAGCTTGAGGCTAGCACTTATTTTTTAATCTGCCACAGATAAAATTTTCAAATTAATAATCAGGTGTTTACCACAATTATGAACACAGTGTAATAACGTAGAACAATTAGACGCCTCTAAATAACAGAAAAAAGAAGATACTACTTATAACAATGGTACAAAGAGGAACATATGATCCTCAGGACTTTCCACAGACAGCAGGGACCTCTTCAGTAAGGGGAAGTACAGTGTGAAGTGAGGAAGAATAGCAAGACAGGCTGTCTCCTGCAACAATGAATCTCTCTTTATAATGAAGTCCTCTGGCAGAGAAAAGCAATTCACAACAATAGGATTCACCTTCAAATTTACCTTAAAAAGAAAGAGCATTTAGTTCTAGAAAGAAGCTCCAACTGTCATACCTTTTAATGCTCAATTGTTTATACCTATGGTGATGTTCAAGTACACTTGAGCTTTCCAAGCCAATTCCAACAATGTCAGTGGGACAAAGACCTTCTGAATAGCCATCAGACTTTTGTTAATGTATGTTAAAATGTGAATTTTACTTNACCTATGGTGATGTTCAAGTACACTTGAGCTTTTCCAAGCCAATTCCAACAATGTCAGTGGGACAAAGACCTTCTGAATAGCCATCAGACTTTTGTTAATGTATGTTAAAATGTGAATTTTACTTAAACAGTTATTTTAAAATATTATTTACTTTACTGGAGATTTTCTTGAGCTTATATGTCTCAGAAAACAGCTGTCATTCTGTCATAGAGCTCCTTAAACTGCATATAAACTGCATATTACAGCATTCTGTCTTTCTTGGATCACAGATTAGTATACCCTTGGTTTACTAATGAACTAAAGGGAATCGATTCATATTTACTTGAAAGCCCCACTGACACTTCATCATCTGATCAGTTTCTTACCTTAAAAACAGGTGCCTCATGTCAAGTTATCAATGGAATTAAATGAACAACATTGTAGAACCTTGGATATGAACTAGCAAGTCAATGCATTGCTGAGGTGCTTGACTCATCTTTGTTTACATTTTCCAGTCAGAACCACTGTGTAAATAACCAGCTCTCTTCTATTGTAGTATCAT
The DNA here is from genome assembly GCA_013399945.1 of Ploceus nigricollis. NCBI lineage: Eukaryota > Metazoa > Chordata > Aves > Passeriformes > Ploceidae > Ploceus > Ploceus nigricollis. Next base: position 2,724,750 of record VXBC01009835.1, read on the forward strand.
CATATGATATGATACAACATGATTTACAGCATAAAGTATATCACAGCTTTCTTCACTGTGATTTCATCCTTGGAGGATGCTTAGCTCTGTAATTTTATTGCTTTGTGTGTAGTGATTTTAGAATAGCAAGGGAGGCATGACCACCTTACAAGTAAATGAGTTTTTCATGCAAGAAAAATATTATTTAAATTCTTACAAAAATTGCCTTATTTAAAGCATATTTTCAATGAAAATAATGTTTTATTATATATCTATGAAAGTAGCATAGAGACAGTTAAAGTAGCTTTATCATTAGTAAGTTTAGAATTCTCAAAGACCTTTCACTTTCCATTTCCTACAGAAAATGTACATCTGTATCATGTCTACACATTCATGAGCTGGTTCAAGCTACTGTATCCAATATGTGGGTTATCTGAGGAATTAAAGTCCCCTGTAGTTTGCAAGTGCTAAAATATATTTTTGATGACAATGAAAATGGTTTGCTATATACAACAGAACACATTATACCAAAGGTATATATTTTATTGAATAGGCCTGTATTAAAAATGGGGAGTGTTTTTCAGATCTGTATTTTGAAATATTTGTATTAAATCTAAATCACAGAAATGTGCATGTTGGTGATGTTATGAGCTGCTAAATATAGCAATAATTTTAAGAAATTTATCTCTTGTTCTTCTTTGGGGGAAGAGTTGATAATTTTGTTTAAATTACTATGGATGAAAACTTTGGATAATATCTGCTGCCCTCTTGAAATTACTTTTGCATTTACTGCCATTCTGAAGTATGTTTTAGGTAAGGATTGCAAAACTACTCATTGCAAAAGTAGAAGAATAATGAATGATGCTTAACTCTGCAGCAATGGTTACTTTTAATTCCAGTCTATTGCTTCAAAAGAGTCAAAGTGATTCATGCAAGACAATCAGCAGCCTTGCCAGCTGCTCACTGACAATGAGCATGACAATGTAAGTCAGCCCCTCACAAGATCTGACTCTTTATGGTCAACATAAAGATGACTGGTGAAAATAATAATGATTTCTGTCCATTCTAAGGAGACACAGTTTGAAACATCTGAGATTTCTTGCTTCTGTGAAAGTGGATGAGCCATGGTATGCTTTTTTTATAGTCCAAGTCATTAAGTTTTCTCCTGTATGAAAGGTTAGCATGGCACAACTGCGTTATTAAAAGTTCTGTCTGGGTGGTTTAGCTAGCATACTTATCCTATAGCAGTCATCAGCCCTCGATAGATTCATTCCTAAAATGCGAGTCTCACTCTGCGGCATCTGAAAATGCCTTTCCTACTTCCCCTGTATTTCTGATCTGAGCCCCAGTGAAGCCAAAGGACCTCTGTGAAGGAGCAGTGGAACACCCCTGTCCCCCTCCCTGTATGCAGCACACTTACAGCCTTATTGAACGCTACCTAATCCTGCAAGAATTCCTTTCCTGTATCACAATCTTGATTATGTTGACAATCTGAATATGATCTTATCAACACACCTTGAACCCTTACAGATAGATAGTTTTACTGGTGGTCATCTACATTGCAAACTTCATGTTTACAAAGAAGCTTGGCATTATTCAATATTTACCAGCAAAGAGAATCTTAATGAATATATTAATATCAAACAGGGTATATATTTAAACTGTAACTGTATGCAACAATGTAGTTTCATTTGGAGTAGCTTTGCACATTTTCTCTTTGCACATTTTCTTCTACCACTAGGCTAGTGCAAGTGCATAGATATGAAACAAGCATATGTTATTTCAATAGACACAATATGTAGCAGTGATTTTACTTCTTTTTCTTCTAATTTGTTTTAGAAGGCAGGTATATGAATCATCCATAATAAAGAGACTATCATGAACAATCTGTATCAGTGTATAGTGCATCCTTATATAATCGTCACATCTTTTTCTTCTTTTTGACCACTTTGGAAATGTTATCATGTTAGATCTGATTAATTAGGATATACTGAAGGGAACTGTATTTTCCCTTACATGGCACTGAAAAAAAAAATCACAAAAAAAGATCCTTCAAATGTAATACACAAGTACATAAATATATGTGGTCATCCAATTTGAAATATAATTTCAAAAACTCCTTTTATTTGAACAATTTGTTCATAAACTGTAGTAATGTTATTCTTTAATTATTTTCTAATAAATGCACTTTCTAAGTATCATTAAAGTGGTTTATGAATAGTTAAGAGCTACAAATGTCTGTCATTTTGTCACTGAGTCTTGGGAAATCACACATGCTAAAGCCGACTTTCGCAGAAAAAATATTCAAGTAGTGGCCTGGCTTATAGCCCATGTACTGTTTCTCAAATTTTTGCCTGTAATAAGAATTCCATTATGTGGTTTTATGAATTTACTTATTAAAAATATTATTCCTACCTCAAATATGTGTCTGAGAGATTGCAATGTGTATATGGTGGAAAAGACTCACAGTATAAGTCAATAGCCTTTACAGTTTTTAATAGAAACAAAAATAAATCCAGCAAATAAATACATATATTAATAATGGTTATAGAAAATATTTTCCCAATTGAATGAAATACTCATCGCTCAAACTATCCCAGCTACCAAACACTAACCAAAGTATACACATTTTGAGAACCATCTTATTTATAAAAGTATATACATTATTCCAAAAGATTATTCCAAAAGTTATACCCATATAGCCTTTGAGACACAGTGTCTGTTTCATCTCACATAAACCAGTACAGCTTCACTGATTCATGTCAGCTGAGAATTTTGGTATATTAGAGTTCATAAATCTAAAAATTAGCTATTTTACACTATTACACAAGCAATATATACTTTATTTTTGTGAAATTCCCCAACTGTCAGATGTCCAGGTTGTAGGAGAATGTGAATCTGCCTGCTAATGATCTGCAAAATTAACCTCATCGAGCAGACCTTTGTGATTTGTCATTTTTATAAATAAATATAAAAAAAGTCAGAAGTCTTTTATGTAGCTTCAGCCTTAATTGCACAAATAGCAACTATTTAGCAGAAAATTACACCAAACTTAAGAGATTTAGAGACATGAAGTCTACTTGAGATTATTCTTTCTGTTTATATTGAATGCTTGCACACAGATTTCATTTAATTACACCAAGAATGTTACTTTGCACATTTGTTTCCAGATTCTAAAAGTTTTTATATAAAGTACATACTCTTCTTCAATAGGTACAAATATTCAGCTAGTTTATAAAAGTCAGAGAAATACAATGATATTATCAGGTGTATGTCTCAAACCAAAATATTTTTCCATACAACTTAGGCTGTGAACTGTTCTGCCACAGAGCACTGCCTACATGAACCCAAAGAAACAATTGCACTGATTCACAGAAAGAAGATTCTGTTTACTTTTTAATCGTACAATATCAGATGCTTAAAAAATAACATGGAAAAGCCTCATTAAGCCCTTTGTGATAGTCTATGGACTACATATACATGCTTTACAAACCTCAAGTAATGTAAAAATACATGTCCCCCAAAATATTATATTCAAGTTTCAAGATATTTACATCCAGAATAAAGAAACACGGCTACTACAAGCACATTAAACCAACTATAGATCACTTAGATCCCCAAACTTCTTTTTCAGACTGGCCAAATAGCTAATATGCCAATAATTTGCTCACTCTGTTCTAGTCTTTCCTGATAGTTTATTAACATGCAATTTTTCTTTTACCAGAAACTTCACCTAGCTTGAAAGCAGAAATATTGTTTCATTAATATTTATGTTCATACCAGTCATCTCTCCCAACCAATTTTGATGTTGATGCAATTTTTTCAGAACAACTGTTAGAAATACATCTCCTTCCAAAAATAATCCCTTCTCATCTCAATTCCAGGTAACATGTTTTCCTCCCTTGGCTCTGACCATACTATCAGCTTGGCTGGCTGTCCCTTTTCCACCTGTTCATACCAGTGAACATATGCCATAGTCCTCGACTCTGAAATGTCCCTATCCTGTGGTGATCTATTATGACTACTTGTGTTTTTTAACAGTAGTTTGATATCAATTAAATACCATTTTACAGACAAATGAAATACAATAGTTTTAGTACTAGTCACTCTGAAAAATCTCTGATTTAATACAAGCACACAATTTTACAGCATGAACCCCCAAGGGGTTCTATTCTTTAAATATAAACTTTGATTTATAACCTTTATATTAATTATTTTTCTTTTAAGTGCTCATTAATCCCATTTATCCCTTATCTTTTTCTGCACATGTCAAGAACCCAGCTTCTGATCTGAGGGAGGAATTAAATAGCTGCTAGAAAAAGGGTTGCACTTGAAGTCTCCTATGGGCTGTGTTAGGAATGGAAATCAAATTCAGAATAGGCAACACTAAGTATTGGAGCATTTGACAATAACTGTCTGTTCCCAAAGATTTCAAAGAAAGAAAATAGACCTTGTTTCAAGAGAAGCTCACCAATAAAGAATAGTTAGTAAGAAATCACCCCTGATGTTACCATCGAAAGACTGTTAGGGGGAAAAGGGAGCCTGTCTTATAAATAAATCAAGATTTTACTTTTAGTCTAACTAATGTTTTATTGGCCTATTTAAAAAGTGCAAGTTATTCCTAGTTCAGTTACAATTAAATTAACACTTGAAGTACAAACCATTTAAGTATGGTAGAAAATATTTATTTATTACAAGATTCAAGTCATTTATATGACTACACGTGAAGTATAGTTTTATACATAGAATCTAATATCTAGCCCTTCTTCCTCTTTTAACGCTCACCCTTTCTCAGTACTTCTGAATTATTGTAATGCTCCTATTTGTTGAGATGATGAAGCCATAAAGAAACTGTAAAACTGTAAAGCTATAAAGCTACCAAAAACCTCCAAGCCTGAAGGAAAGGACCAGCATGGGTGCAGTTTCTGTTTCTGTAAATTTGTTTATAACATTCTTCTCTTTTGATTCTTAACAGCATATCTGACAGGAGTAGTGGAACAGTCGCTCCCTCAACCTATGGGAAACAGCATGTGAAACATAACAGCCCATAGTGGAAAATTTTATGTTCATTGGGATTTTTTTTTTGTCATGGAAGGTCCATGAAACATGGACAGAGAGGATAGGTGTTTTGTCATCCCAAACAGACTTGAAGGTCTGTTAGACAGATGTCTGCAGTTAGCTGGGCCAGGCAGTCAGACTGGTCCTAAACAGGACTTTCCTACTTCCTTCTCAAATTGTTTCTGGATTACACCTTCTAGGCAGAACTTGCATTTGATTCACATACTCCTAGAATACTGATGTCGAGGAAAGCAGTAATCAAAAGACATAATCAATCTTATGTAACATTTCCATTGAAATTTGAAATAAAATATGATGAAGCCTCCAGTATAGCTTGCAAAAAATAATTTTTCATGCTCTTATTTAGGGTATTGCTGGCAGGTAAAAACCAGTACACTAATTAAAAAAAAAAAAAACAAACAAACCAACAGCAAAACAAACTTGATGTTTTTCATAGATAAGTATATCTATTCAGGAAGACAAGCCAAGAGACTGTTGAATGCTCTCCTGGATAACTGCAGTGCAGGGTCACATTGAAAGATGAATATTAGGTAGTCCCATCTCACCATCTAATCATCGTTAAGGGCAGCATGATGCCAGTGTGGGCAGATGGAATGAAAAACATTCCATTCATTGCAAAAATACACAAATAAAGAAATTAGGAGTACTGTCTGTAGCCACGTGAAAGCATTCTTAAAAATGGGGTTCAGTTTCAGCTTCATCAGTTACTTTATTTTTTAGTTTCATTCTTCAGCACCACAACTTTTGGGCAGTGCTCCACGATGCTGGAGCATTATCATCTGTCTATGACATTCTTGGTTTCAGTTCTTCTTCTATTTTGGAAAAAAAAAAAGCATTCAACCCTGATAATACATTCCAAATATGTTTGGATACAGCTGCACATACATAATTGTAGGCAGCTATGAAAATTAAGTTTGCATTCAGTAAGGAATGTAACAGTCACAGGGAATGACTAAAGCCTTTGAAAATCATATGTATTACATTTGTTTTGTCAACACCAAATGTCAACAAAATGAGCTATACTGAACCATTGGATTTGCATTTCCCTTGTTATCCTACATTTTATTTCATTTCATTTAACTATCATGTTTTCTGGGTGGTAGAGATGCCAACAGAAAATTTGGGAGTTCACTCTACACATCTGTGTATTTGGGAATGAATGGCTACTCTCTTCTAAATCACCCTGCAGTGGGTCTTCCTTCTCTCTTAGCCTGATTTTCTGTATGTTTGTCTCTGCCAGCTCTAGACCACCACAGTGGCTACTCTGCAGGCAGAGCAAACTTCCCACTCCAGGGCATACCTCCTGATGTGATGCTTAGCTGTGCTGGGCTTGGTGCTGGCAGCAGCAGCCCCACACAAGTACTGCAAGAGGGCAACGTCTTGGAAAGGTTTTGCGGGTGTTTATGAAGATCTGGTGGGAATGGACCACAGTGGTAAAAGCCATTACTGCTTCATTTTACTGCCCACTAGTCCTTAATTTTTCCTCCCTAGGCAACGGAGAGCACAGTTGCTAATACCAGGGATCAAGGTATTAATGGATTTTCTGTGTGTGTGGGAATGAATGGCTCATTGAGTTATGACGGTAGAGTCTGTGAAGTTTTTTCTTATTTTCAAAGCTTGCAGCAACAGAAAGTGAATTGAATTGGCAATATCTTTTTTTAACTTTCAGACATTGAAATATAGAATTTTCTGAGTTTGCTGCTTCTGAAAAAGCAAGTATTTTAACTCTGGTGATAAAATGAAATAGAATGTAGGTAATTTATATTAAAACAACACCACTCCTTCTGTTAAAATTTTTTCTCTCACATTTATGACAGCATGTCTTGCAGGTAAAGACAGTGTGAATTGGCTGGTGTTTGAACAGGACATCTGAACTTTTGAAGTGTTACCAGTGAATTTTATGCAGTTGTGATAGTCAATACTAGTTCAATTTTATTATTGAAAATTGGAGGACATTTTGATCTCATTTAGATGAAATGTATCATCAGGACACCACTGTTTGTCTTTTTTTTAAAGAACACACTCTGAAAGAAAGGTAAGTTTTGTTCAAATTTAACACTGAGTTATTATGTCCTTTCTGCTTAAATGCCCCTTCTCTGTTTTAGAGCTAGCCCAGTATATTTTTTGTTTCATATCCTAAAATTTGTCTAACATTGATATGCATTGCTACTCCATGGCAACAGGAATTATACTCCCAGCGTGGTTATACCTCTGTAATAAATGACAGAGGCAGCACAAACCATTCCTTTAACTAGCCATCAAACACATGTATGCTTTACTTGCAAATAATATAGGATAAATTTTCCCCACTCAAGTCCACACCATGAATTTGATTTTCTTTCTGGAATAAGAGTGAGACTTACTCAGAATTAAAAGAAATAGACTGGAGTTGTTTCCCTGGATCACTTGGAAAGTTGGCATTGCCAGCCTTAATCCTTCACAAACCGTGAATCAAGCACACAAAAACCTGAGAATGACATTAAATAAAAATGTGATTTCAAATAATAATAATAAAGTACTTTAATTTGCTTTCCATTTTCATGTCTTAAAAATGCAGCCATATTCATATTTTTGATCCTTCTTTAAAATAAAGACTTTTCCAGATACGAAAGATATTCTTCTGTAACTCTAAATGAAAACCACCAAATATCATAATCATGAAGAAATTAGAAAGTGAATAGTAAGATACATATTTGAAAACCAGAAAAAGCAGTCTCCATGTAATTCTCCCATGCTCAACAGCACAAGCAGCTTCAATAAGCTTCAGTATTCCTCTATCACTTGAATGCAAAAATAGCTTGTGAATAGTTGGGAGGATAAATCACCCAACTATTATTTAACACCTCCACTCTGTCAGTCTTTTCTATTATTTGCAAGTAATCCTAGGTAAGATCAGGCAGTGTGAAGAAAGCACAGTAAATGAACTGCATGTATAATATCTTTACTGAGATTTTTATTGCTATTTAATACTGAGGAAAATTTGTATATTAAAATACACTAAAAAAAAATTAATACTACTACTGAAATGGTGACCTAAGAATCAGGTCACATATCCCAAAACCACATTTTCATAAAAAATAAACACAGAAGCTAATTCTTCCAAGTATTCAGGAATTCTTTCAAGTATTCAGGGCTTTTTCCCCATTAGATAATTTTCTAATCCTATTTTTTCCCACCCTAAATGTTTTTAATGCTTAAATTAGAGACCACTGTACAACAAAATTCACTCATTTGATTGTTGATCCTATAGATCCTATCAGGCTTTCAGGGCCTCATGAGTGCATGCCAGCTGGAAGACCTGGAGGACAGGCTTCAGTTCAGCTGGCTCATACATCACTTCCGACACGTGCATATCTGGATGAGCAAATACTGATGAATACATGCACTCCTTTTGTGCTTATCTGTACAACCTTTTGTACAAATCTAGAGCAGCAGCTAGGGACAGCTGGTGAAATTCCCTTTTAGGAAGGATTTATTGCAAGTCAGACCCAGAGGTCTGACTGCAGAAGCATGAGGGTATTTCAGGACTCCACATGGCAACAGTCTTTAGTGGCAACCAGCAGAGAAGAGGTATGTGCCAGTAGAATAAGCTAATCTTGTGGATTTGGTTTAATAATGTCAATTCGGGATTTTACAGCAGCATACAACACTTGACAATTCTATCTGTACTTACATAACCATTTCAGAATCAGGAATTATTTTGAAAAGTTTCAGTATTTTGGTTGCCTTTAAATTGTCTCCGAATTATTGTTTTGAAAATTAAAACCAAATTAACCTAATAATGCACAGATTATTAGTTTCAAATATGCATAAAAATCATTGGCTAAACTTTTGCAATCCTAAAATCCCCCACATTTAAAAGAAATAGCTTTAGAAATAGAGGAACTGAAGCAAGAATTCAAAACAAAATAAACCAAAGTCAGGATGCCTTAATGAATAAAAAATTATCATTTTGCTCAGTCTAGTTTTGACAAAGCTTAATTCTGTTATGGGGACAGTGTAATCTGCTTAAGATATACAATTTTGGGTTAATTCTTGAGAACTATGATGCAGCTACCTGTATTCATAAAGCAGCATAATTTTTTCCTAGCCTTAAGCAAACTCTCAGATAATTTTCTTAGCCCTTTTATTTTTCCTTTATGGGAAGCACTCCGTACTACTTTTATCCACTCACATTCCCATGGATAATTGTGTCCTGTGGCTCTTGCAGATGAGAAGACTCCAAGCTCTTGCGTGGGACCTTTCCAGAAATAACACGGGAGTAAGCCATGTGCTGAGTCAGTTGTTCTGGCAAATGGCCCACAAGTGCAGCCTCTCCAGTATGGAACTGCACATGAAATTATTATGTGACTCATGTGCAGTCATTCTTTTACCTGACAAATGTGTATCTACTCACACAAAGCAGTAAGCATTAAACTTAGATTCTTGCACTGTAAATCTACTTAATCAAGGCTGGAGGCATCCAAGGTGAAAGGAATTTGGAAGTTTAAACTTTTCCAAGCCAGCCCCACAAATAGAATGGATCTTAGACCTATTGGTATTAAACTAAAAACTTTTTTTGTTTTTTGTTTTTTGTTTTTTTTTTGTTAAAATACCAATGAATTCTGCAGCATACTTAAACAAAGGCGCATATCATTCTCTCATTTATTTTTACTAAAGCATCAATCTGAAAATTTACCACATTTAACTGTAGGTATCCAGAAGATGTTAATATGTCACAAAAAATGTTAATATTTCATAAAAGATGTCATATAAGCTATCCAACATTCACTCAAAACTTCACAAAATAAATGAAAATTAAAAACTTTAACATTATTAGCCTAAAATTATAATTTTTCAAATCTTAGTTTTTCTTGCACATAATTAACCATCTATCTTCCTGTCACAGTGTAACAGATCACAAGATCACGTATGATTTGGTCACAAGATCAGCTATAATTTTTTATTTATTTTCTGAGTCCTTAGAATAATATGCAGGTCTCTAAGCTGATTTATGTGAAAACTGAGGTACAGGTTTGTCAAGTTCTTGAGTAGTGAAAAATTTTGGCTTACTGGAATACCACTGTGATTACATGAAAGCACGTGATTTTTTAAAAGCTTCTTGGATTTTATAGAGCCCGCATAATTTGAGTATTCCTAATCTAGAAAAGGGTAGAGATATGTCTCTGAGAGAAATTTTACATAATGGACTTGAGAAAATTTCTGTAAATTTACATTTGAAACTCAATTCTAATAAACTTATTATGTAAGTTGCATTCTGTTCCCTATTTTAATTCAAGTGATTTTTGTTATTTTAATGTATTTGGCCAGCGTGCAGTTATAAAACCTGTAGCCCATATTTCCAGCACAGTATGACATACAGACTAGAACACAGAGGGCAATGTGTATGAAATTTGGATTGGTATTTAATTCTATTTTTTAAGGTAACATAAGAAATGTTGTCATATAAGATTATATGAGTTACAGTAAAAACGTTTTGTGATCAATTACTTGGTTAATTTTAAATACAATGTTCGAATTTTTCTGGTTTTAATTCCCTAAGAAAACTAGCTAAATTCAAATAATAAACATAGGAATTACTTTTTTTTTTCTTAAAGATATATGGAACAAAAATAAAATTCTTTAAAAAGTTTAAATAGTTCAGTTTGTGCTTTCTACAAGTTACTTTAAAAATGAAATGTCCTCCTCAGAATTAATAATGCAACTCTCTCTGTTTCAGTCCAGGGATGAGTTATTTTGATTTCAGAATGCACTTTTATCTAATGGATAGCAATTACATTGTATAATAGTTTTTAATTCCAGGGAGCTAATTTCAAAAGAGCACTGGAAAGATCCCAGCTACCTAAATTGCTAGAGCTCTTTTCAGAGGCCACAGAAAATGTTGCCTCCATCAGTCTGCCTATAGCTGCATATAATTTCTTCCATATTTGCAATACTTATGACAATAGTAGGGTTTGATGAGCTTGCCCCTCTCAAGGAACCAAAGGTGGATAAGAGCTCACAGAAATTTATTTATAGCTATACTTTCAGTCATAAGGTGAAACACACATAGAAACTGCAGGAAGCAATGTAATAAAACACAGTAGGAAGGAATGCTCTGCAATTGTTTTATCTTGAAACATCCCTTGCTTTAATATCAAAGCAATGCTGAGGTAGCAAAAGAGGCCAAATTCAGTCATAGCGTAGGTGATTAATGGCACTTTCTACCCCAGCAGAATATAAATTTTTGCCATTATCTAAGTAGGTTTTCCCACCACTATGTGTCACCACCTCTACAGACAGCGGTTGGTGCCTTGGCTGTGTGACTCCCAACTCCCTCCACAACCCAAGCCAAAAGCACATGGTCACCACCAGGTGAAGTGTCCCACCTGCCAGGATCTCCTGTCATTGTGGCAATTAAGAGAACAGGAAAATGTCTTCCCTCAGAGGACTTGGGGCCAGGGCTTCCTTGGCATCCAGCTGCCAGGTAGTTGTCCTTAAACAGCATCTCCCCACCCCTTTCCCAGGTGCCTGGTTCCCCTGTCCAGCCAAACACCTGGGCTTCAGCTAGCAATGCCATGATTCTGCACCAGGCCTTAGCCTTTTTCCTTCATCATGACGGCTGCAAAAGGCTCATGTGTGGTGCCTGGTACATCCACTACCTGCATGCAGTGGGACACTATCAGGAAATTAAAATCATTGGCCAAGGTTCTTCTGCAGAGTGCTGTAGCAGGTGCATATTACCCAAAAGGCAAAGTACAGTGCACATCCACAAACACTTGCTGAAGAGAAGCAGCAAGTGAGGAATGCGGCCCAAGGAGAAGTGGGTTTCAGACTGATCAAAGCCACAGGACAGGCATAGCTTAATTATAGATATTTTCTGTGGGGTGCAGAGTGTGTGTGCATGCTTAAGAGAATGAGGATCACAGAAAAATGGGCAAGTTCTGTCTGTTACAGGAGGGTAATTTTCAATTAAAGCTGAGCATATTCTTTCAGGCAAAACATGGCAGGCCAAGCAGAGCACCTGCTGCTGCAGCCCAGAGGCACTCTGATGAGCCAGCTGTGACCGACGTCACCTTGGCCAAAGCAGGATCTGAGGCTAGATTAAAAAGGAAATGTCACTGCTGGGAACCAGGCACAGATCTCTCAGCATTGGGAAGCGATACCACAGAGAGTGTCCCCAGTGCGTGTCTGGCAACGTCAGCCCCAAGGTGAGGGTGTTAGTATTTTGTGTGGTTAGCAGAGCTTCCTCACCAGATCAGAGGCTTGGCTTCCAGACCAACAGCTGAAATTTAGCCAGACAGTGATGGCACGCAAAGGTGACTGGATATGGACTGGAGAAAAGTATTGGCAAGGTCCTAGACTTGTGTGAGACAGACAGTTTGGATGGCGAGGGACCTTTAAGCCTCTAAATTTATTCGCTTCAATTTAGCTATTTGCTAGTGTGCAGTTAACATGGGTGAGTTTCTAGGAGCTGCAGTGTGGGAAATAGTTGCTCAGGCATAAAGCAGATGGTTAGTTTACCTGTGGCTAATTTGCTTTATTTATGGGGAAAAAAAAAGAAAAANTACACTCAGCATACTTTTATTATTAGCCTACTTGTATTATCAATCTTATACCAACATTTAAAAATCTGCGGTGAAAAAATTCACGTGAAAATGAACGCCAAATTTATAAACACAAATTTATAAATAACATAAACATAATTTATAAACTGGGAAGAGAGACTAACACCTTGGAGAGCCTACCATGTCACAGAATTTGTACAAATATTTTGCGGTGGGAATGGCTCTGGTAGAATATAAGTGATTGCTTCTACGAGTTTTAGTCCTTGCTTTCTTGTGTAGAGTATCACCATTACTACTTGCAGAAAGCTGTTGTTGCATTTTTTTTTCAGCCTCAAAACCATCATTATAATAAAATGGACCATCTATAGAGGACACATAAGGATACATCTCTGGACTTTAGATGATAATTTGGAAGTTTGTGTTCACAGGTATTTGTGAAAACTCATGCATTCTATTTTCCTTTAAAAAAAGTTATTCCTGTTATATCAGGAAAGACTATTGCTATTCAAAATATATAGCTGTGCAGTGCTCTAACAAGAGAATTTATAATATACTCTGTAATGCAATATACCTGGGAGGAAGACCATTCAAAACAAATATCACAATTAATTCAAAGCAAACAGGCTTATTCTTCAACAGGTACCTGCAGATTTGATGCTACATGCCAACTAAAATGTATTTTTAGATTTTTTGCTTTTTCTATCTGGCAAACTTATCAAGGGGACATCTGGAAATAAGTATTACATGGAAATAAGTGTCACACTAAAATTACTGTTATTGTAACCTACAAAAATACTTCCTGGAGGCCATGGAGCCCCTACTGCATTTGATAAAATAACATGGTCATGCATTCTGATTTTGAATGAGTTGAATGAGAGGATGACTTCAATGCCTCACAGATACATCTGTAATTTCTGTAATGCTTTCCATATCAGGTTGGTCTTGATATTTATTTTATTTGGGCTTCTGACACAGCATGAGGATTACTACAATGAAACGGCAGCTACATTTAATTAAGGCATGACTGATGTATCTGCAAATAATCTTAACTGAGAATTTAATTTTTCATTTGAAACTGTTGCAGACAGAACATGATTTCCTTTGGCTTTTTTGTTTTTGTTTAATATTCTACTGATTTTTCTACTGGTTAAGGAAAAATAGTGCTGCATCTCAAATCAAATAGTTAAGATATCAAGTGTTATCAAATAGCTACTTTTGGTTGACACATGAAATTGATCTGATTAGTCACATCTTGGTGTTGCTCATCCTGGATTGTGATTGCAGGCAATCCTAACAAAAATATTGCCTGTGTACATTTAAAAAAAAAAAAGTTATTTTCAGGAGCTTCAGCTGTGCATTTTGGTATGAGCTTCTTGTAAACATTCCCACTAATAGAGCTGGTCAGAGGGCACTTGAAGAAAATAAACAGAAATAGAATATGGCCACAGCTGAACAGAATTCACTTAAATATTCAGGAGACTATTGATAGAAAATGCTGGTAAAATCTGTTCAGCTCTAACATCTGGATGGCTTGAGTAAAAAAAATAAAATTAAATGCCACTTTGAAATAAATTTATCAAAGTTTCCACAGTATTCTGGGAGCTTGTGTCAGTTATTCCAGAAATCCAATTTGTTGCAGATATATTGGAGTTCACGGAAGAGGTAAACAGTTGCTGTGCTGAAAAATTCTATGGGAGTAAGTAGGTAGAGGATGGGAAAGTTATTTGTTCATATTATTTGCTCTAGGATATTAATTTCATGTCCAAATTAAAACTGGGCAGTGGTATTTGCATTAGCTATGCTTTAGTGCAAAAACAAATCACTTTGTTATTATGACTTAGCAGTTTTTCTTGTTAGAGGAAAAAATGAAAAGCCCTATTTCTTGGACATATAAGCAGATGAGCCATCACCATAGCAACGAAAGGACGTATCCATCGCGTCATTCTGTCAAACAGCCCCTGCATGTGACTCCAAGCTCACATTCCTTACTTCCATCTGAAAGTAGGTTTTAGTCCTGCCATCCAATAAAATCAATACCCAGTAGGATGTTTTCTGTCTGTCATAGTTTCAAAATGAAAAGCTACTCATAGTAGCCTTTTTTGTCTTAAAGGAAAAGTAAAGGTTGTTTATCTATCATATACTAGAGTTAATGAGAAATAGAGTTAATAGAGAACAGATCATTAGTTTCCAGGAATGATAAGTTTACTCTTGCTCTTTATTAAGTTTAGTGATTCAGCCATGTCTTTGTTACAGAGTATTAGGACAGGTTCTTTAGACAGCTTCCAGCAGTGAGTCTGCTTTAAGAGAAATACTACATTCTCTCCCAGAGTTATGAAAGAGGCTTTGATTTCTCCACCAAAAGGAAGAGAATCACACTGCAAACATGATTTACAAATCAGGCAACAGAAACCAAATTCAAATACACAGTGTTAATTGATTGTCCATTTCCCTTGCAAAAAAGGGATTTTATCCAAAGCAGGATTTTATTTTCATGTTCTTGTCCTCTTCAAAATGTTTTCTAGCTTCTCTCTCAGACTCTAGAAGGTTGTTTTCACCTTGCCTCATCTTTCCTCTTCATCATATTAGATTTTAACCTTCTCTACACCTGCAGTGTGTTAAGAACCAACATATTTGGCCTTTGCTTTCCTGGTCTAATTCCCAAATATTACAAAAGCAATGGTGACTTGCACTTGTGTGGGTTCTGCATTTTACCTCGACAAAGTCAACTCATGTTCAGTTTCCACGTGTCAAATGACTACTGCAACAACAGTCTCTGGGAGAAAAGAAATAGCAGTTGCCTCATTAGGTAGATCTTGAGGCAACCTTGTTACTTAAGTTTTGTGCTCTTTGTCTGTTGGGTGGTTTGTGATGGATACCAGTTGTGCCTATGTGTAACACAAACTTTCATTGGAATTAAAGTTTCAGTTTAACTACAGAGTGATCATACCTTAGGATCCATCCACCAGCATGACAGTTATGGAAGATATGGAATGTAAGAGATGGAAAAAATGATAGTGATGAGAAAGCACTATCTCTCTGTATCACTACATTAAAGTAATGAATGGTATAATCTACACAAGAATGTATGGCTCCAGAACCTGAACTTTTTTTCCCTCAATAATGCTTTCTTCAGTCTTAGATAAGTAAGACTGAAGGAGGTATGTGAAAACTGCTCTCTCTATCTCTCTCTCTTTGAAACACACATTTTAGATGTATGAAATGTAAAATGCATGAAAATATATATAAGATGAGGTAAGAGTCTATACTCAAGTGAATTAACAGATATATGGAAAAGTAATTTGCAAAATGTCGATTTTCCATATGAAATTAATGGTCTTGAAATGCTATCTAAGGAACTTCTGTCAGTTTCAGTTAAGCCAGACCGACTGATAGTTTCCAAAACAGATTGCCAGAATCATGCCAGTGAAACTGTTTCCTGTAGAAGTGGGAAGTGAGTTTGGCAGTCTCCTCCTGGTGGTTTTGTGTGGTATTAAGTTAATTTTCTTCATAGTCAGTAGTTTGGGCTATGTTTTGGATTTATGCTGGAAAGTGTTGATAACACAGGGATGTTTTTGTTCTCGCTGAGCAGTGCTTACACAAAGTCAAGGCTTTTTCTGTTCCTCACCTCACCCGTGCGGTGAGGAGGCTGGAGGCGCACTGTGAGCCTTAAGGGAACACAGCCAGGACAGCTGACCCCAACTGACCATAGGGCATCAGGCTCAGCATACAAAGCTGGGGGAAGAAGGAGGAAAGGGGGGGCATTCGGAGTGATGGTGTTTGACTTCACAAGTCACCATTACATGTGATGGAGCCCTGCTCTCCTGGGCAAGGGTGAGCACCTGCCGGCCCATGGGAACCACTGAATAGTTTTGCTTTGCTTGCATGTGTGGCTTTTGCTTCACCTTTACCTATGTTTGTCTCAACCCATGAGCATTCACACTTTTGGCCTTTGAGTTGTCTCCTCAATCCCACTGCAGGGGAGTGAGTGAATGACTGTGTGGTGCTTAGCTGCAGATTTGGGTTAAACCACAACACTCATATCAGCAGAAATCAAGCAAACCACATTGCATACTCTTTTTTTATTAGGTGTCATTAGCAAAACCAAGAAGCAGTCCAAGTCTTATGTCTAGCAGTTCCTTTTTTTTTTGTTTTCAAATGAAACAAGATATTTGAGTTTTAATCCTAAAACAGAAACTCTCAGGTGCTTGGAACTTCCAACTCTAAATCCAAAGTTCAAATGTTTTGTTCTTACTTTCAAACTAGTTAGTAGTTCCTGGAAAGATGAACACCACACTGAGAAGTGGGACATAAAAACTGTTCTCAGAAATCAGCAAGGTTTAAAAAAATGGGTGACAAGTATGTACAGCTTGTGCTGGCTCGATTACTTCACATATAATGTTCATTCATACAGGACTCCTTTATGAATTTAATTAGACTTCTTCTGCCACCAAATTTCATTCCCCTTAGCTGCCATCGGGTCTGCCTAGATCAAGGTTTGTGTCAACAGATATGCTGTATTTCTTTCCGGTCTTGAAAAGTTTTCACCTGACACTAGGGGGACACTGGTCCTTCATCAGAAATACCAGCCTTATCAGTTCTACAATTTTACAAATGGTGTCATTATCTGCTGACCTAAAGTTTGTTCCACCTGATTTCTCTGCTGACAAGTCTGGTTCAACAGATCCATTTTGCCTCATTTGGTGAGCTGCTTGTTTTTTTGTTTTTTAGATCTTTCAATGTCCATCTCCAAGCGGGAACCTGGGCTATTACTAGGTCCTAAATGTGCCAGATAAAATGACTTGGCCCTTCTCAGTTTAAGTCTATGCGCATGAACAGATTGCCAGTTTTCCAAGGCTCCTATTAATCAGCTTCCCTATACTTTCAAAACTGTTACCTTAGCTAAAATAGAAAAAAAAATATCTATAACCACCATGCCTTGAAGAAAGGACTGCCAAGTCATCTTTTTAATCCAAATACTTTATGCTTGGGAAAAAAACCCAACAAAGATAATTAGAAAAAATTATTGTAATTTTGAAGGCCACACAGTATTTTTTTTTGAAATTTGTTCTGTAAGATGTATTCTATTAACTTTAAATGCAAGTGTAGAGTCTTTAGCTGATGTAATACTAAGAGAATAGATCTGTATTTGTTTTTAAAAAGATCAATATTACAATTTGATTCAGATATGCCATTGTTTCCCTTTATTTCATAAATCTGTGGATATTAAATCATGTCAGTTTCCATTTGTGAGAAGCTTGCTGATATGTATACTTAGATTTACTCTATAATTTATTATAGTTTTATATTTAGAATTTGGTATCTTCCAATGCCCCTGGTTAAAGCTGTGGCTTTGCAGGAGCGAGTGCAAAATCTCCAAAGGTAAATGTAGCCCAAGTGCCAGCGATTCCTAAATGATATTCTCTGGTGTATAGGGTGTCATGGGAACAGTAGAAACTTAACAGCACCCTGTTTGCTCTGCCTTTTGTTTTTAGTACCTAATCTAAAGAGTCTGCTTTACAGGTTTGTCCTGTGACTCAGGAATAAAGAACCAGATAGATTGAGTTAAGATTTTTATCCATCACAAACAGTTCAAAGGCCTGTCTTTGGTGGCTGAGGATCTCAGAGCTATCAATACAATTCCCTTGTTGTGCAAGCTTTGACTCTGCTGACACTGATGGTGGGATTGGGTATGTGTATCTGTCTTCTGAGGGAGAATTACCAGGTACACTGTCTGTGTGACTTAAATAAGTTGCATCCTCATCAAAGATGGTATAAAATGTTCTGAAACCTTACAGATGTTGCGCTGGAATCATGATACATAGAGTGACTTACAGCCATCAAATATTTCCCCACCACATCATCTCAAGACTCAGTCCCAGCCCTAGGAGTCCAGTGTCCTCCAATACCAGTGAGAGCAGCAGCCTGATGATTGTCATGATTTTATTTTGTTTGTCAGCTTTCATCATTGCCTGTCATTATTCATACTGGGGGATGGAAACACCTGCAATGTAGTGCAGAGGGAAAAAACTTAAATGCAGAGAATAGAAATACTTTATATTAATGCAGTCTTTTCTATTTTACTTTAAAAATGTATAATACAGCTTAAATGAGTAAGCACTGGTTAGTCATACTGGGACTCCTCAAAGTGGTCAGTAATAGCAAGAGATTAGATAGCCTGGATGTGACAAACAATTTCATCAAGAACTGTTCATCATAACAAATATTGAGATGCATAACCAGACATGAAATGTAGGTAAACTAATTCCTCACCTTTAATCCTTCCAACTAAATTAGTCTTTCTAAATACAGTTCCTTCATAAATTTAGAGGAAGAGAAAAAGGAACAGCTCCATAGGAAACCAGAAAAGCCAAGAAGATCTGGAACATTTAGTATTGCATCTTTAATCACAATTTAAAAACATTTTTTCAGCATTTGTAAAATAAAAAAAAAAAGAACTTATACACAAGAACTAAGGAACAGAATCTAAGCATATTGCTAGTACTACATAAAGAGCACCTGGTCTCATTAGGATGATATTTTTTTTTCTTCGCAGTATACCAATTTAATGGATCTAGCAGGGAAATAGCAACAAACACTAAGCAACTAGAATGACAGTGTCATCTCTGTGGAAACATCAGCACTTATTCATCATCATCTTCAGTGCTATAAGATGTCACCTAGAGAATTCATTCTGAGATTTTTCTTTTTCTAGCAAGGGTTTAGCTTAATTTATATTCCCTACGTGTAAAATGCAGCTTTATTGTATTAAATTACATGATTTCTGTATCTCTCTGCATAAAAACCCTTTTTAAGAGAAACAAAGTATTCTGTTGCCTTGATCACAGGTCTTTGGCCTGAAAGGAAAAAAAAAGATTTCTTTATAGTTTCTCCAGCTTGTCTTAAATGTCAGAAAATAATGACATTATTAGTGCTTTTCTCTCCTTCCCCTGGGTTCCTGTAGTTCTTCTTCTTGTATGAAAAACTTCAATATTTCATTTAAGCAGATTTAGCAATAAATCCTCTATAAACTCATAGAGCACATTAGCATTTCCAGTGCCTTTATGTGATATATATTTAATGTAGTTTTCACCTATCTTTAAGTTTTGTTTCTTAACTGAACTGATAATCTTTTTCAGCTTATTATAGTCTGATTAAGGCAAGAAATCATTGCCTAATAAAAGTGGACCATGGACTGGTAGTAGTGCCTAGAGGACAATGGCTCAAAGACCACCAGCTAGAATACACGGGATTTCAGGAATTTTGGCAGTGACTACTAAATTGCTTTTCTAATGGATCATAAAAAACAAAGAATGTACTGTGGTTCAAGGACAGTTTTAACCATAAGTTTCTTTTTAACTAGCCATAACATGATATTAATCAAGAAAAATCATGTCATCCTTGTGCCTAGACAGGACCTAATAGGGTATCAGTTATCCTTTTAGTTTCTCCCTTACCTATAAGATCATAAGTTGTGAAATGCTGTCAGCTGCACTATAAGCAGACTCAAAAAGACAGTGATAAATATTCTGGGTTGGGACAGTGAATAGAAAAGTCTTCTGTTTTGAACTGTGTATGTATATTTACCACTGCTATAAAGCACTAAATATTAGGTATACAAGCAACAGAAATTTATCCAATAGAGTATCATAAATAGTTTTAGAAAAGCTTATCATCTCCTTACAGCTATATTCTGTGGTATGATCTTTCTCTTGGGCTTCTGCAGCTATAGAAGCAGGCTCCAGCAAAATGAACTTAACAGCAATGTGTGGGATACAAATTTCATATGCTCATTAACAATGTGGTGTATTAGGTGGCAATGGAGAAATGAGTGAAATAGTTTATTTTTATTTCACATCTTAGGTTGAATAGGGAGCATTTTTTAAAGTTAAGTTTTAAATATTCTTTCATTAAAATGCATTATGTGATTGAGTGATTGATTGATTGATTGATTGAAAGAAATGGACATTTTACGAGACAAGGAACTCAATGGCTTTTCAGGTTCAGTTGCTTTCTCTTTGGGCTCCTGAGATCTTGCTACTCTTGATTGTCTCCACTCCGATATTATGTCACCTGCCTTCCACCCCCTGCTCCCAACCACATCAAATTGCATCACACGTACTTTAGGAATGTACAATATACTATAGTAAAAATAGTCAGAAATATAATGGAAGAGCCAATTAAAGCACAAGTTTAAAAAATAATTCATTTGCTGTTGCACTCTGTAAATTCTTTACAAGGTAAGGCATGTAAGTTGCAACAACTTTGCTATGACTCAAGGTACTTTGCTATATTGGATCATTTTTGTATATGATATAAAGAGATGGATGGCTATGATAACTTCTGTGGGGCTGAGCAGTAGAAAGAGCACTGTAGGGGGTCTCCAGAGCCAGGGAAGCCCGAGCAAGAGCTGAGAGACTGACCAGGAACCTGCCAGGAAATCACCAGGAACTGGCAGCCCATGCGAGCAGGACTGACCTGGCAATAGGTGTTGCAGTGGCAGATTTCAATGAGCTGAAACTGAAATCCTCAGTGAGGATTTCTAAATCCTTGGCGAAACTTAAATCCTTGGTGAGACTGAAAGCTTCAGTCAACTGGTGACAGCAGCAGTGCCTGTGGTAAACTCTGTGGGGATGAGCACGAGAATGAGTGTTGCAATTTGTGCAGCAGTTTGCAAGGAAGGATGCGCGGGGAGGGTGCAGGAAGAGCTCCCCTCCTTAGGGAGGCCAACAGGGTAGCAGAGCCAGAGAACAGCAAATAGGAGCAGCAGTTAATGCTGAGGGAGGGAAAAGAGCAGGCTTCTTCTCTCCAGCTTTAGTCTGAACTTCCAAAGTTATGATTATTATGTGCCATGGAGTTCATTACCCAGCAGTGTTGAAGTTGCTGCAGCAGCAATGTCTGTTCACCCAAAGAGACCCGACTGTAGGTGTAGCTCTGCAGGCCTCTGGTTGCAAGGAGTGCCTAGTGCCTGTGCAGGAAGTTAGGGCTAAGTTATCTCCTCTGCAGAAAGTGTGTCCCTGTCAAGCAGCTATGTCACCAGGTCAAGGAGTTACACAGGGAAGTAAGTAGTTTGAGTAGCATTCCTGAGTATGAGAAGGGAATAGATTGGATATTCAAAGAAATATTATGGACACAGGAGTCTCAACCCCCATCTACATCAGAGATGAAGGTGGCCTCTGCACCTGATCTCGCAAGGAGTCAGATGTTAATAAAAGAGGAAGACTAGAAACTGCCCACTCTCCATACAAGGAGGAAGACTTGATATTAACAAACAAGTTAATACCACAGATGAGGTGGTTAAAACCACAGATGAGGTTAAAACCACAGATGAGGTGGTTAAAGCTTCAAGTAAGGCAATTGAGGCATCAGACCTGAAGAAGCAGTAAGAGATTGAGATGGGTGACTCCCTACCACAGCAGACAGAGACACCCATCTGCTGACCTCACCAGTTGTCCAAAGAAGTTTTCTGCCTACCAGAGGCTTGAATCAGAGATGTCATGGAAAGACTGCCAAGGCTTGTCAACACATCTGGCTATTACTCCCTGCTGGTCTTTCTTGTGAGCGCTAATGATACCGAAGGTAAATTGAAAACAATGAAACAGTTTTCTGGTCTTAGGGAACTCTGTCTGGGTGCACAGGTAGCTTTCCCCTTAATATTGCCAGTTAGGGTAAATGACAAGAGAAGAATTAAATGGACTTACCAAGTAAATCACTGGGTATGTCTTTGGTGCTGTCAGCAGTGTTTGATTTTTTTTAACTTTGGGACCCTGTTTGCTGAGATTGACAGCTGTTTGGAGGAGGTGGGATCCACCTCACTAAATTAAGAACACATGTTTTTTGTCAGCAAAATGACCAACCTGGTAAAGTGAACTTTACACTAGGAAAGGCAGGGGAAGGTGAGAGCTTAGTGGCAATCCAAATGGCTTAAGAGGAGATACCTCCAGCACATGCAAGCAGCCAAAAATATAACAGGACTCTGGGGCATCCCTTTGCACGCTTCCTGGGATATTGACACAGTCAAATACTTCTATAAAGTGCCTTTATACCAGTGTATGCACTATGGGAAACAAACAGGAGGAACTGTAGATCTGTGTGCAGTCACAAGGCTTTGACCTCATTGCAATTACAGAAACGTGGTGAGATAGCTCACATGATGGAACGTTGTTGTGAAAGACCACCCACTGTTCAGGGAAGACAGAGCAGGGGGGCACCATGGTGGAGTTGCCCTCTGCATGAGGCAATGCTTGGACTGTACTGAGCTCTGTCTTGAAGTGAAGGATGAGCATGTTGAGAGCTTTTGAGTTAGGATAACAGATCAGACTAGTGAGGGAGGGTGACACTGTTGTGGGTGTTTGCTACAGGCTGCCTGATCGAGATGAGGAAGTGGATGAGAACATCTGCAGGCAACTTGAAGCAGCCTCACAGCCAGAGACCCTGGTTCTTATGCAGGACTTTAACTTCCCTGACATCTGCTGGAGAAGCAACACAGCAAACCACACAGTCCAGGATGCTCCTGGAAAGTGTTGATGACAACTTCCTGACGCAGACGGTGGACAGTCCCACAAGGAATGGTGCGCTGCTCGACTTCATTCTAACAAACAGGGAAGGTCTTGTTGGAGATGCAAAGGATGAAGGTAGTCTTAGCTGTAGTCACCATGAAATTATATAGCTCAGTATCAGATGAGGAGAAAGCAGGGCAGCAAGTAAGACTAAAGCCATGGACTTCAGGAGAGCTAGGTAAACCTCCTTAGGGATCTTCTTGGAAGAGTCCTGTGGGAATGGGCCCTGCAGGTAAGAAGGATCAAAGAGAGCTGGTTGATATTCAAGGATCACTTTTTCCAAGGTCAAGAACAACGCATCCTAGGAAGCAAGTAATCAAGCAGAGAGGGCAAGAGATCTGCATGGATGAACAAGCACGGAACTTCTGTCATTGCTCAAGTGTAAGCAGGAAATACGCAGGAGGCGGAAGTGGGGTCCGGCCACTTGGAAAGAATAAAGAGAGATTATCAGAGTAAGTAGAAATAAGACAAGGAAGGCTGAGGCCCATCTGGAAATGTATCTGGCCAAGGATGTTAGGGACAATGAGAAGGGCTTCTTTGAATACGTCAACAACAAAAGCAAAACAATGGATAATGTGGGCCCATTGCTAAATGGAGAGGGGACCCTGGTAACAGAGGATGTAGAGTTACTGAATGCCTTCTTTGCATAATCCACCTTGTCTCAGAAATTTTAATGTTTATTTGTCATTATTTAGGTTTCATGTGAACTTTCAGATTCCCTCTTTTGTAAAAGAATCAAAGACTTTGGAATGCACCTGCATTCCAATCTGCTAAACTTCTCTCGTATGACTAAGTATACAACTTCACAAGTACTGTAATTCAAATCTATTTTTCCATTATGCATGTTTTATATTGCAGCTGTAAAGGTTTTATGTCATTTGCTTTGTACTGGAACCAAATTTTTGTTTGATTTTTATCAGTATTTTCAGCATCAGTGCATATAGAATTTACTAATTATATTTTGAACCTTTTAGTGAACAGCATTTCAGACATGACTTCCCCATGCTTATGGCGTAATATAATGAAGTGCAGTTCCTTCCTTACTCTA
Source organism: Ploceus nigricollis (assembly GCA_013399945.1). Taxonomy (NCBI): domain Eukaryota; kingdom Metazoa; phylum Chordata; class Aves; order Passeriformes; family Ploceidae; genus Ploceus; species Ploceus nigricollis. Next base: position 2,748,959 of record VXBC01009835.1, read on the forward strand.
TTTTGGGTTTTTTTTTGTCACAACTTGAAAATATATTTTGAGTTTCCTTTCCAGCTTCTAAAGAGTTCTGGAGATGTAAAATAGATGGAAATGTCAAATCACATTTGACAATTACGAAATATTTAAATTTTCATTCTTCTCAAGGACTTTGGAAGGAGAACCTCTAGTGCAAATACCTCTGCCTTGGAGTTCAAAGCAGTAGGCACTTAAATGCATATATACATCTATACATGCCATTTAAAATGGGCTTGTCCTGCAGCAAGGCATGATATCTGGATAGAATTATACAATGCCCCAAGTTTCTCAGAGGGCTTCATCCGTTTATCATGCAACCACATTTTCACAGCTCCAAATTTTCTGGGAAAAAATTAATTTTATTTACAACACAAAGCATCCCTTTTCTGCTAACAATTGTACCAGCTTCCAGAGCTTTTCTGTTTCCAGGCATCATGCTCCATTGATATTTCAGAACACATCTACATTACAAGGCCAATTCTAGCACAGCCACGCTGGCAGAGCTCCTGCTAGAGATGCAGCACAGGCTGACAGGAGAACCTTTTCAGCTGTCATAGCAACACTACTTACCCAGCATAATATAACCTAAAATGGCAAAAGCACTTTTGTATCAGCATGGCTGTGACAGACACCAGGGGGATGTTGATACACTGTGTTTGCTGAATACTCTGATATCATGCACAGTATCCTATTTTTCTGTGTGGTGGTACTTTAACATCATAATTCAGAATATTCTTAATCAGCACTGCAAAATACAGTCCTTATCAGAGAATCACAGAATGGCTGAGACTGAAAGGGACTTCTGGAGGTTATTTGGTCACTTATATCAGGCATCAGCCTCAGTCAGAAAGAAACAGGTTCCTGTCTGGATCACAGGCCTGCAATTTTAGACCTTTGAAGCTCAGACGATGTATAGTGTTAAGATGGAAATGTCAACTAAAGGAATGAACTAAACAGATTTTGTCCATATATAAGATTCTCTGTACAGAAAGCAGATACAAAGACATGCTCTTTACACATAGATCTGGCTTTCAGGAGGGCAGGTTTGGTGCTACGAGAAAAGTGTAGGCTGCAGTCTGCCCTGCATATTCCTGCTACCAGAAAGAAAATGGAACAGGTGAGATGGAGATGTTGCACAGACTTGAGAGGTGGAAAAAAATCCACACTACTTCTGTAATCACAAGGATATGGTTTACTCTCTGAGGATTTCAGAAGGTTGCAAACAACTAGCAAACAAGCTGAAAGTAGTGTGTCGAGTCTTAGAGCGTGATGTCTAGAGAAATATGTGCAAACACCTTGTAAAAGAAACAAAGGTTTCAGCTGTCCTATCCACAATGTGTTGACTTGGTAGGTAAGGAATTGTTCTCCATTTATAACATCTAGTCTGGAGAAGACTGAGGGGAGACCTCATTGCAGTCATCACTTCAACGTCCTCACAAGGGGAAGCAGAGGGGCACATAGCAATCTCTTCACCCTTGTGACCAGTGCCTCAAGGAAATGGCACAAAGCTGAGTTAGGGGAGGTTTAGGAAAAGGAAGGTTCAGGAAAATGTTTTTCACCAAGAGGGTGTTTGGGCCCTGGAACAGGCTCCCCAGGGAAATGATCACAGCACTAACCTGAGAGAGATCAGGAAGTGTTTGGACAATGCTCTCAGGTACATGGTGTGACTCTTGGGGCTGTCCTGTTCAGGGCCAGGAGGTGGACTTGATGATCCTTGTGGGTTCCTTCCAGCTCTGCATAATCTATGATTCTATGATGTCCTTATAATTATGTAAATTAGGGCCAAATTTGCCTGAGCCTTATGTGTAAAAATTTAAATAGGTGAGATATTGAGAGAAAAGTAATTCAAGCAATACCAGACTCGGATAATTTTTTGAACCTGTCACTAAGCCCCTTGTAAAAGAATATTGTTTTCACAGTTCTGAAATTAACACTGAAGCAGAAACTTTGCTATAAAGCATTTCATTTCTAAAATGTAGAAATATTTTACAACGACAGTATCTGGTGTGTTGCTTGCATTTACAAAGACATATTTAATCACAGCCTTCACAAATATGTCTTGCTACTAGACTTCGGATTGTGTAATCCTGAAAATTTCTGAAGGTATAAGAACTTGCTTATGGAGACTATTTTAAAATTTCTGTCACAAAAAGAGGCTAATAAAGTTGTCTTTCTGGCAATGGAGGAAGTTATTAACTGCACACAGAGAACCTTCAGCTAGGCAGAAGACTGTGAAGAAAACGAGTTCAAAGACTATTACTCTGAAGAGTTAAAGAAGGTCATAGCAAATGGAGCTAATTAAATGGTGCTGCTATTAAAAAAAGGAAAGAGGGTAATAGTACTAACAAAATGTTGTTTTGGGCCTTAAATTATACAGGTTAGGTAGATGCTTCTTATATTTGTGATATATAGACAGTGTTGTTGGAGGGGTTAAAATGAATTATGTGTTCTTTTGGATATTTGAGGTGTTCGGTTTTTTTGACTGCTTTAAATATTATTCTACTCAGTAATGCCTATGCTAGCAGCTGGTATTTGAAGAGAACAAGAAGGTTCTCTTTCAGAGAAGTGAGAGAGGGATTTAAAAAGGGGCTTTTGATTGCTGTAGTTCTGAAGTGTGTGTGAGGCCTAAACTAGGCAAACTAGAAGTAAAGAGAAGGCAGTCCATAAAGGTAATTATTTCTCAGTCATTGCACAAGTCAGTTCACTTAATTATTTTATTGATGGGAATTGCACACATAATACAAATTTATACTGTCTGTGGATGTGCTTTGTTTTGGATTGTAAAAGAAGATTGAACTGATCTTGCTAACAAGGGTGCCAACGGTTCTAGGAAATTATCCAACCTCCTGAGGAATATTTTGACAGCAGTCTTAATTGGACCTGTGGTCTCAGCACTGTCATTGTACAGCTCTGTTTTAGCAGTTATTTCTTCTTTTTTTTTTTTTTTTCTCTGCCACGTTTGATGTTCTGTCAGTCAGAGTCCACACTGAGATCAGCCAGAAACTTGCTGTACCAAGAATCATTTGATGTAGCCCTTATTGCATGAACAAGAGAGGGCTTTGCCAGAGTGAGATGTGAAATGTTGCTTTCTGAAACTTCAGAAAATGGAGATTGTCTACTTTGCAGTTGGATGCAACATTCAAGGCAATTTGGTTCTACATTGTAATTTAAATATGCCTCTGGTTTTTGGAGAAGAGTTAGTGGCATATGGTACTTTTGCAATGTAGAAGCATTCTTGTTGATTTATGTTGCACTAAATTTTAAGGATTATTATTTTACAGAAAAAAATACATGGCATATTTCTCTGTTGTCTCTCTTTCTGTTGCATATGATTCAGGGATTAAATCTGCACAACATGTATTTTTGGTGTCTCCTGTGCTATGTAAGAAAGAGAACAACACAGCACAGTAGTAAAATATCTCATGCTTTTATTTTTTAGAGCATAATTTATAAATTTATTTTCTAGACTTAAGAGGACATGTTAAATTCCTTCAGCTATTAAGACCATAGTGCCTCACAAAGCTGTCTTGTTCTCATAACTGGCAGGACACTGAACATGCCTGTAAGTAACAATTTTAAAAGAAAAAAGAAGGGAAGGACAAACTTCCCTTTGTAAGAGAAATGTTATGACTTGTAAATGAGTACAGTAGCATTCATCTACTCTCTTGCATCATGGAATCATTTTGATTCTTTTGTGACTGTATTTCAGGAAAATGTATTTTCTATTTAAAAAACAGTGAAGTAATCCTATGTCAAATTCACATACAAAGGTAGACTCTTTAGTAAGCTCAGTATAAGATTACTGTGTAAGATGAAAATGCAAATGGCCTATTTTATACTTACGTTATTTCTAGGACTTTTAATTGGACTAACCCATTTTTCCAGGGTATGTGTTGGATCATGTATATATGTTTATATAGATCTCACAGTGCTTACAGTCATATTCTTGACAACTTAATCAAGTTAACTTATATGTAATTGCAGGACCTCAGACTGAGGACACTGGAGTTGTGTCTATTGCAACCTAATTAATATTTATTCTGTACTCTTGATCACTCTGTGACAAGGATACATCCCAGTTTAGCATGGAGTTTGAGTTCCCAGCAGAGAAAAGGTCTGGGTAATCAGCTACGAAATGCTGATATATACACTGAGTGTGACTCAGGGACCATGGAGCAAACCTGCATCTATATGCCCACAAGAGGCTGGTCTTGTCATCTCACATAATTACATAAGTAAGGCAGTGTGATTTGGTATGAGTTAGACAGTCACAGCCAGACTGTTTGACAGTGCCAATATGTCTGGCGAGAGTAGGACTACTCATGCTAAGCCACCTTCTGTGATCGGAGCCCAGCCAGCTCCCTCCCTGTCACATTTCCTCTCCAGTGGCTCCCAGGGAATATGATGACACATAGGCACGGAGGCCATCAGTGGGGGCTGCCTCTGAACCCTTGTCTATCCATTGCAGCAAACAATGCACAGAAGGGCAGTCATGGTCAGTCTTTCTTTGGGATGCAATTGTGGTCAAAGCAACTTCCTCTGACTTTCTTTGCTCATTTTTCATCCTTGGTGTCTAAATATTTAGGCACCCATTTCTATCAGTTGCTGTATTATTTATAGAAGTATGTCTAATACAAATACTGTTAAGGCTGGTGCCAAATAGAAAACCTTGCCTAACAAATACATTAGTGCAAATACTCTAAAATTACTCTCCAGAAGGGAAACCAAATGCTCTTGCCACAAAAGAAACAAGCCAAGCTAATTTGAATTAATGAGAAACAGTATATATTTATGATGAATTTTTAACAAACCACTACTCACCCAAAGATTAATTAGGAAAAATTATTCTGAGTATGAAACAAATGGGTGAAAATGGCAATCTGTTCCCAGACAAATCTAAGGCAGAAAGGAGCAAGGAAGTTAGTTAATTAAATCTCTTGTTATAAATAATTAACTGAGACTTTTTTTTTTAGTAGTATATATTAGTATGCCTAAGGGCATACTAATAAAGTATGATTACTAATAATATCTTTTGCTTTGGTGAACCCCTCAATCCCATTTACAACAATTGTAAATGGGCCAACTAGCCCAACTAGAAGCTTATATGGCACAATTTTTTTTCCTTGTCTTGGACAGATTCACATTTATGTCTTTATAGGATAAAAATATCCTAGGACAGTTTTCAGTTTGTCCGTGCTGACATGGGGATATTGTCCCTAGAACACATATCCTTTCCCTCGTGTTCTGAGACTGGATTTTATTTTGTGCACTAAAAAGAGCCTTTATTATCTGGTGGGGAAAGACATGAGATTGAAGCTTTCATATCTTTCAGACTCTGAAATGGGAGTTAAATGAAAAATGTTTTTGCCTTTAATTGTATAGTTTACTTGTACTAAAATACTGGAAAGAATTCAAAAACTTATAAAATGTATAAAAAATAATAACCCCCTAAAAAATCATATTTTTTCTCTTCCTTCACACTTTTTTTGAGTGCGGAGAAAGGGAAGGAAGAAAACAGAAGAGGAAGGGTGAGAATTTGAATGATGTAAAACCTATTAGGGTCATAAAATTAAGTTTTTGAAAACAGTAAGTTATTTAATTTCTTTATGGAAAACAAACACAAGATATATTTTAGTTCAAAGCTCTGAAAATATAAATAAATAGACCAGTCATGGTTTAATGTGCAAAGCAAATGCATACACACTACATTCTAGTCTCCCATTGCAAGATTTATCTGAAGTTAATATGTCCAGTAAACAGATAAAAATTTGGTGTGGAAGGTTGGGAAAGGTTTCAGAAGGAGGAGGGAGTATGGATAGGAAGCAAGAAAATATAATATTGACTAAAATATTGTTTACATGTCTCTTTTTAAAATTCTCATATTTGAGGGCCTGTTCTGAGTTACCTGGATCTTGAATAAAAACTGCTAAAACACACATTCTTTATGAAAACCATATTGAATGGATATTTTTCATCTCTTTTGATTGCTGCTGCAGGTCTTATGGAACACATATGGACATGAGCCAGAGGTAACTGTTTATTATTATTCTCTGAATTAAAAATTAAACTATTCTGATGAATATGTTTCATTTTTGGATGGTCATAGCTGTATTTTTACTATGAAATACTGATGTCAAATATGCTAAAATTATTTCAGAAGCTGTGAAGTTTATTCTGTATAATGTGTGTTCTATTACAATGGTTTTTCATGGAAATATGTAGTTTTTCTCATAGGATTGTTTTTTAGTGAGAAGAGGCAATTTAGATGTAACGTGGTACTAGAATGTAAATAATCTGATTAACTAGCACAAAACATAACTTGTGGCTGCAAGCAGGTCTGGTAAAAGTTTATCAATAGAATGTAATGGGACTATACAGAGCAAATGGAAGATGATAAAGCATATAACTAAAGACCAGGAAATTCCAGGCACCCATCAATTCTGGATAACGGCATTTTGGCTAAGATTAATGCTTTCACCTAAGCCATATAAAAAGTCTACAGCTCATCTAATATATATTGGAAATTATGAAAATCTAGAGGTGTAACAAATGGGGCAACTTAACTATTCTAGTTAAACACGCTGATTGCTAGCAATGAAAGAGAAAGCCTTTGTATTTTTCTTTTTTACTCTTAATGAGTGGTAGCATTTTCTAGCAGGAGGATTGATATTTATTACAGATATATTTTTTCTGAATGATTCTTCCTGTATCTCATTACTGAAGGTTAGTCAACCTCCCTGAGATAGATGCAGCTGAAAATCAAGAAACAGATCACTGCAATACATGAATACGTGTTGCTATTTTGCGTGTTTCTTTCTTCCTTGTGGTTTGTCTTTAAATTCAGGTGCAGCCATTACTCAAATGTGTCATTAAGTGCTAGGATCCAGTTTGTCCTCAGAGCCTTTTCCAGAGATTTTTGCTCACCCTTTGTGTGCCGAAAATGGATCAAACCCTGTAGGTTTGGCCTCAGTAATATTACTGGAATATAGCACAACATCCTCAGAAAGATTATGTTGGCATTCAGCAGCCTTGGAGGGCAAATGAGTGCATCAAACTTTCCCCAGGGATTTTGGTAGTGTTTCCTTGCTGGCCAGAGTCAGATGCGTGATTGGTCTTGAAGCTCAACATTTATTGTTCAAAAATAAGCTTATATGGCACATGGAGGCCTTTCCTTATGTGGGGGTTAAATGACTTTCAAAGATCTTATCATAAGATATGATATTTTGACAGCTATAAAACCTTTATACTCATAAAATCTCTGGAAACAGAGTAACTAAGTTGTAACATCTGAAATCATAGAGAAGTAGTAATCATGTAAAAAATGTCTTACTAGGCTTTTTCAATTACAGTGTGATTGTGGTATGCTTGAGTGCTGAGATCAGAGATGAATCAGCTCCTGAGATGAAGTGAGGGTCTTTGTGAGAAACATTTGGCCTTGCTGCTGCTCCTTTTTAGCTTTGTGACGACGTAAAGGAGTATGTCCAAATGCAGATAATATTGGGACACTACAGAGGAGGAGAAAAAGGAACATCTTCATATTTTTCCTGGGTTTCCCTTGAGCGATAACATAGACATTTTACAAGTGGTTTTATCAACTTGTGAAAACTGTTTTTGCCTTTCTCCTGATATGTGCATTTCTGCAGTGACATTTTATTCTGATGGTAGAAGCTGATGTAATTGAAAACAGTACTAGGAAGTGAAAAATCCTTTAGGAAAATAATTCGTCTAGTTCCTTTTGCACTCTACTTCATAATGGTGTACACAGGAGAATTCACCAGTTTGTGAATTTTCTTACCAAAGAGGTACAAAGCTCAAGTGTGCCAAGAACTTTTAAAAGCAGAATTGAAAGTCATATAGTGATGCTGATGATCAGTAAAAATAAAATTAACCTCCTTAAACTCTTGTACTTAATTTAGTTGGAAAGTCTAGAAGATATTCCTACGAAAAATGTCTGAAGAAATTATATTTTTCATTTTCTACCCCCTAGTTTACTTATCTCCTAAGTTTTCTTTAAGATATTGAAAAGCAGACTGATAGCCAATTGATCCTGCAAAATAATTAAGTCTTTGACATAACTCTGACAGAATATTCATCTGAGGGATACATACAATAATTACTTTACAGAAGTAATTATTGCAGATATTAAGAAGCTATATTACACAGACAACAGCTTAACTTCCTCAGCAGTTCATTAGTTTCCTGTCCAACAAAATGTACATTCAGAAGATGTCTATTGAATTTATACAATTATCTACTGTTATATTTAAAAATTTGCTTAATGATCTGAGTCCTTTCTCTAAAAATTTAACAGGAACATTTGTCCTTGATTTATTAAAGACAGATTCATCAGATTCACAAAAACGAACATAATTTTCCTATGCTTTTATAACAGTCTTTAATTATCAAATAACAATTTAAGTAATGCATTTTTCTGATCAATGTAGATAGAATAATAACAAAAGTACTTATCAAAAAAGCTGTAGTTCCAAGTGTGGAGATCATGTATTTTGAAGTGACAGAACTGATGCTTTCCTTTCTTATCTCAAAAAAGGTCATGAATGTTTGCTTTAAATACTTTTCTATTTTGATCATAACCTGAGTATAGGGGTTTTACTATTTCCTGTGACAATCCATTCCTGTGCTACCGAGATGTCTGCTTTCTTTTGTGCGCTGCTTTTGTGAGTTTAGTGCTTTTTCATGAACAGGTAATAATACAAATTTCTAGGGTTTTTACTTCATACCTTTTTGTGGCAGTATGAACTTTCTTTAGTACAAGATATTAAAGTTCCCATAGACTAATGCAGAGTATCTTTAATATTAACCCCAAAGCTTTTAATTGGCTGACCATCTGGACAGATTTTATCTGCTGCTGTTCGGGGATGATCACAAATGGAATTTAAACTTTTTTCTTCCTCTTTTTCTTTAAGTTCAAGTGTAAGTAAAGGACCTACATGTTTGTAACAAGCTCCATATGGCTATGCAACTGACTGTGTTCAAAAATACTCATTCAAATATATTCATTGTATACATATTTGCTGTAGTATGGAACAAAATTCTCAGGAATCAGAAAATCAGAAAGCTTGTTAATAATAAGATAATTTTCATTACTATTACTTAAAAAGCAATTTTTTTTCTTTGAGATGCAGGAAGATATTTGTGTGTATGCTTGCAAGTACTTAAAAGTTTACCGCCTAGATTTAGAAATTAGACACAGTTAACAGCCTGAAAAGTAAATCAAATTTATGTCTTTCTTCAAAAAGAAGGGAAGGGCAGAAGAAATTGTTTAATGAAATACAAAGCCCTTCAGATCAGTACTTGAAAATTACATTGATTTTTAAAATATTTATAAATCCACTTTAAAAATCTATTACAAAGTCCATTATTTATTTAATAAAAATATCATGTCCCCTTGTTTTCTTTTTTTTTTTTTTTTCCCTAAGAGCCTTTTATACAAATCTCAATTCAAAATTTACATAAAATTTTACTGGACATTTAAAATGTATTTGAAGGAATTTTTCTCTGCAAAATCTATTTTTTTTCTTGTGCTTTTACTTAATTTACTGAGGTACTATTTTGTTATCTTACCTGTTCGTTTGTTTATTCCTTCTGGTTTCTGTTATTCTTGATCACTATTTTGGGGAGAAATATTTACCAAAAGTATGTTCTCTTACTAGAAATTCTAGTTGAAAATCATGATTTCGTATGGAAGGTTTTTATAACTGTATTTCAAATTTCTTAATGTATTACAGTTGCACTTAATACATCAAATCTCGATACTTATCCAGAATTTAAAGTAATTTATTTCTTCAACTTTTTCTTGAAGTTCAAGTGTAAGTAAAGGACCTACTCTGAAAGAAACACAGTTCTTGGGCACAGTGTGTGTGTGTGTCTGCCTATCTATCTATCTATCAGTCTATCTATCTATCTATCTATCTATCTGTATGTCTATCTGTCTAGATATAAATGATATAGATGTATATAGATAAACATGGATGTAGATAGATATAGATATAGATATAGATATAGATGATATAGGTGTAGGTGATATAGATAAAGATGTTTTACAGTGAGCAATAGATCAATCTGAGCATATTGCTCTCCTGAAGGGCTTACAATCTGAACAAAAGAGACAGGATAAGAGAATAAAAGAACAGTTATTATCTCATATTTGTAGTTACCAAAGTGATGAAGAAAAAAATTTGCTACAAGAAATTGCCAGTAGGAATCCTGGAGGAGAGCTTGATCTCCTGGATACCTTTGTGTTTACTGCCTTCCTTTCAACTTGTACATTAATTCAGTCTGTGAGACAATGCAGCCATAGAACTGTTTCAAAATATGCAGTAATACCTGCTGATCTGCATGACTATGTAAATCCATAACTATTACCAGATTATTCTGCTTGAAAGGCAGTGCCCAATTAGGAATGACTTTTTACAAATGAAAGCATCACGCATGAATTTTAGTTGTTTTAAATGAACAAACAAAAATATCACTTTTATTGCTGCATAGTACCCATAAAATCTACATTTGTTGGCCAAAAACAGGGCTTCTCTGCAGCAGTTAAGTCTTCTAACATGAATGGGAAGGTGATAAGCTTATGTACCATAAAGTAGATCACATATGTGTGGAAAAGTCCATCAAAATCACAAATGAGTTTCCCATGATCTCTTCATGTTCAGTATCATGCACTACAGTGCTGTGCTTGTATTGATGGATTAGAAGTGAACATTTTTCCCTAATAAATTTCATGAGATCTTTGATTTGATACAGCTTGTTTTGAAAGACAGTGCTTTTGGCATTGGGAGGAAAAAAAAATAGGTCACAGCTCATTTAAATTCCAAAATGCAGTTAACTACTATTTCAAAGCCTATATCAACAATTTGGAGATGAAAATTAAAAAAGACAGGAAGTTTAACATTATGTAAGACAGGCACAAACAATTAGATTGGAAATGTATTTCATGCCGGTAGTAATTTAAAATTATTCCCTCAATTATGTTTCACTTTTCCTTTAAAATTTCCTGCAGACAAATGTGGGGAAAAAAAAGTCTAGAGCACAATTGGAAGAGAGAAAAATTCAATTTTTGTCCAGTTTGAAATGGGAAACACTAATTTAAAGTTCTGTCAGATCCACTACTGCAGCTTTAGCTGAAGATGTTTCCTTGCCCTTCTGCCAGAGATCACGACCACCTCAGTAGCCACCGCAGGACAGATTGCTTGTCAGCTGCTGCACTTTGACATATTAATAAATAGTTCCTTTTATTAGGAGCTGGAGTGTCACAAACAGACTGTGAACCAAAGCAACTGTAAGAACATGCTGTCTGTTCTGTGCTGTCTCTACAGGGCAACCTTTGGCAGAGAGATAAGTCCAGATAGGTTAGGACAGTACTGTGTTAAAGCACTTTCAGAAGATAAACCTATCACAGGTTAACAAGTTATCAATTTTCCTTCCTCCTTCATGGATTCAGCTGCAGTTTTCTTAGATTCAAATTTATCTGAATTGCTATTCAATCGTTGCCTATATCAAAAATATATATGCTTTGTTGTATCAAAAAATCACTTAATCTTTCTAAATCTTAGGATGTGATTCAGTAACTCGTCTTCATTTGATCACAGTATATGTTTTTTTCTCCCCATTATACTTTGCAGAAAACGTAACCAACACAATTCACTTGGAGTTGTAGACATGAGCCTTTGATTATGCTGCTGCAACGTTTGATTCCCTCTGAACACTTGGCTTCCCAACTGTTCTTCATATGATGAAGAGTGGTCTTAGTGCAAATTTTAGCAATGCTTTATGGCATTTAGAGTAAAGATTTGGGGGGCACATCTGAAGCTTATCTAAATTCATTAAATATATAATAAAATTTGCAGTTGCCTTTCACATCCTTGCCATTCTCAAGTCCACTGCTGCAAATCTAGGTGATGTTTCTTCATTTCACATTGGTAGCCTGTCCCGTTTTCTACATTCCACATAGGATATTTTTATTTTTTAGTTCAGTCAGCAATGCCTTATTTAACCAGTTGGGCCACCTGCCATGCCTATTCAGCTTCTTGCACACTGGAATAGACCATTAAAGAGTTCTTTGTGAAGGTTGTCCTAGAAAATGAAGCGACTGTTTCTGGAACCCCTTCTCTGGCCTGTCAGCATCCCATTGCTTCCTGCCTATCAGTGCGCTGACAATGCCAAAGCCTTCTGTGCTGAAGTCTCTTGTCTCACTTCCCCAGATGTTAAATCTCTACTGTCTCACAGTCCCTTAAGCAAAACCTTTCATCAATTATTATGCATCTGGCAAGTTCATCTTTGATTTTAAACAGCAAGGAATCTTCCAGAATTTTGTGTCCAACCTGCATCAAAAATTGTCTCTAGCAATTTGCTGGCTATGACACGCTTATGAGGTAACATAAAAACCAGGTATTAAAGCTCATAAACTCAGCAGGCAGTTAGGAGTTGTAAATTGACATATGTCAATATAACTGGACTATATAGGACAAATGGCATAACACAGCAGATTGTTGAATTTTAATAAATGGTGTAAACAATGGTACCATAGAATAATTGTTAACATGGCATTCAACATTTTCCACCATTAAACTTGTGCTGCCTGGCTCCTGGCTGCAGTTGTCTCACACTGTTTACCCTCAACACTAGGTCTACTGCCCTTCATTTGATCCTGTCCTGTGATCCCCACCTACTGTAGCTTTGTTGATGATTGTTCTAAAAACATGCAGATAATTCCTTGACATTTACCTAGTATCTATCTACTTTGTCTTTGATACAATAATACAGAAGTGTTAATCTGAGAGTTGAGACAAAGGAATTATTACTATCAATAATCTAAGGAGTTCTTTTTTATGGCTAAAGAATTTTAATAATCCCTTCTTAATCTATTGAGTGATATTTTCACCTACAGGGAATAACCTGTTGATAGCCTCAGCTTCTGTTACTCTCTTTGGATGTACAGTTCGCTGCCTTGATTCTTTTTTTTTTTCTTTTAAAGTTACTTGAACCCATCAGACACTTTGAAGGGTGTCAGGGTCTATGAGAAGGAGAATTTCTTTAATTCATTACTGCTTTATAGTCTACTGAAAAAAAAAATATTTTTTTCCAGAGTTTCTTTCTCTGCAAGTCTTTCTCTTCAAATATTTTTAAAACATTCAAGTTTCATTTTTTGAAAGCTGTCCACTCAATTTTTACTAGAAATATCTAGGCTTTTTTAGTATAGATTTTTAAAGTGAATACAGACAGAATTACTATGATAAACACTGTTTATGTTACAGATAGGGAATATAAGACACAGAAAGGGCTTCCACTTTTCAGTACAGAAGATCTTGCTATATTAGCTTTTCAAAGCATAGTGTTTATTCTTATTTTGAAATTTTTCTAGACATGATTTTAACTTTTTTAGAAGCCAATTCTGAAACACTTCGTGTTCTTTAAGTTAGTTCAGGATACTCTACAGGGTTACAGAAGCTATAGTTGAAGTTCCAACCTAATGACTCTTTTATGCTCACTACGACACTATACCTGTCACAGAATTTTCTATCCTCCCTCAGTCTTTTCTAAATCATCATCAAGGCTATTTCCACTTTCTTGCATTTTTATCACCTCTTTATTCCCGTTTTTTATTGTAATTCAATGTATGTTATAAATTTATTTTCAATTCTAATTAAGTACTTAACAGATCTCTGAGGTTACACTTTGTTTATTACATGGGGACTGTTGATTAGACTTGTTTGGAAGCTGCTTTTCAATTCATCTCTTCAACATACAAACTAAATGATTGAAGACTGATTGAAGACTGTAGTGATCTTTGAGACAATTGTTCATTTTATCTTAAGCATGTTCATTAATTAAATTTCCTTTTGTATTAAAAAAAAGTCACAAACTGGAGAACACAAGCAAAATATTCTGCGGTCAGTCTCCTAACAAGTCTGTTTGAATCTTGTTATTTTGATGAGCCTAGATCTAGAATATTTTAAATATATTTCACTGACTTTGTAGTATCTAAAGGCTAAAAATTTTGTGATCTTCAGTTTCTCATACTTCAATAGTGAACAATGACAACTGAAGTCATTATTTACTGTATTAAGTTCAGCAAAACCATAAGAACAAAAGCAAATTTTCTGTTTTGAGAATGCAAGTAATCTTTGACTTGTACAATTGCAGGTTGTTATAAAATTTAATGATGGCAAATACTGAATGCTATATTATCAATTATTCTATGTTATCATTGCTTATAGTATTTAATAAAATTCACCAATTCTCTGTGTTATCCCATTTATCCTATATAGTATAGTTGCATGTGACTTTAGTCACAGTTAAATATTGTTAGTGATTTAAAGAAAGTAACTAGCAGACATAGCATGTGCTTATCTCAGAGAGAGTGTCTGGCAAGAATTTCAGGTATTTGGTTTATTGTAAAAAGATCTAAAACATCTATGATAATATATCTGGTTGTGGTCATTAAAATCAGATGCTAAGGGATTGCTTGTAGGATAGTTTCCAGAAGTAAGGACTTGCAAAGGTTCTGTGAATCAAAAAGAGCCTGGATGTATCATTGTCCTTTTGCATGGAATAAAAACATTTCTTGGTTTTCTTTTTATAAGCTTTGAAAGAGACTGGGGGCTTTCTTTATTGTATAAACTGAGGACTGAAGAATAGTTTATATGACACTGATTTAACCTAATAAATTGATTTTTATTTTCTTTTACTGCTTTTGCACTTGAAAAAATATTTAATTAAGGTGTTCTACAGGAAAATCATGACATATCTGAATTTTTTTTCTAGATGTCATGACACACATAAGAACCTGGAGAGAGGCTGGAGACTACAACATGCATTGTATTAAAAAAAACTCCAGCAATCTCAAAAAAAAAAAGTTAGAAGTCCAGAGAGACTTGGCTATATCTGTGGTTTTTTAAGGGAATTTCAGATTACAGATGTTCTGGAAAAACAAATAAAACCAGTGACTTAGATTGGTTTGTACATCAATTAGTTGCTTTCACCTTAATCCGTTAATGAAGGAGAGAGTACCATGTTTTTTTGATAGCTGAATTTGATAACATGATTATTTCATCAGCTTGAAGCACTGATACATTATGAACTACTTGAATGAGGAGTGACACTTTACTGTCTATTGATGAAAAATTGCTAGATAATGTGTAGTCTGCCAAGGTTACATGTCTCAGAGCTCCATGCATAATGCAATTATGTGGAGAATTAGAAAAACCTATATATCACTACTTGGTTGTTTCGTTTGAATATGCAGAATAATTCTACCCTAGCCTCTAAAGTCTGGTTCTGTTCTTTCACATTTCTAAGCAAGTGGTTTTGAAAAAAAGGTGCAAAAGACTGAACTAGGGCTAAATCAAAAATTGGTTTATTCCTTTTCAAGAAAGCAGCTGTGAACAGAGCTATGAACTGTATGAATTTGCTCTTCTATTCTTGTCATAGGATTTCCCATAAATCACCTCAAGTACTAACGTATATAAACTTCTCCCCATATCATCTAGTAAATACCATTACCAGGAGAATGTGCCAGGCTTTACACTGTGCAGTGCAGAATCTAAGCACTTGCCTTTGGCACTACTATTTACATTTGTGTCTATTCTCTATTCTCATTCGCTAATGCTTTATCAAATTTATTCAATTATCTCTGAATTCTGAATATTTCTAAAAATGAAAATATTATATTTAAAATCTACAGATAAAAACCAAGGAGATTTAGGGGGTTTTAACAAACTAAAGTTGGTCTTATTTGGAAATGTCCTGCAGTTTCTATAGCATTTAGATTAGGAAGAAAATTATGTTCACTGGCTGTGTCTAGATTATTTTTGAATCTATAATGAGCAATTGCTTAGATGGAGTATAGGTTCAGACCTCTTCACATCAAGTTTTATGTGACTTTAGTCTCAGACCATATAAATCATCATACCTCTAGGGATGACAGTGTTTTAAATTATGATGTATGAGCATGTCTTACTTTATTACTGCAGTGTAATGACATATGTTTGATAGTATTAGTACATCATCATGATGTAGGAATGTGTGAGAATTTCAAATAGAAAAAGTGCTTCATCCTGTTACTGAAACTATATCCTAGTAGTGCATCGTATATTGTCCTTTGTGACTGTGTTTCAATTACTTGCCTAAAATTTTGGGCAGATACCTATCTACCATGAGACAAAAATATTTTTAGGAAGTTTAGTCTCACATTATCAGAACTTGTGCTGCAATTTCTTAGACAAAATGACTGAACAATGAGACCTTTTAATGTAGTTTTTTTTATTCAAAGTAGTTGACTGGAAAGATTGATCCAAACTTGTTATCTGAGAGTCAGTGGAAGAGAAAGACACTTCTGAAAAACAATTCAAACTCTGACATTTGCAGAGTTTCAATGCTGAATAATGGGGATTACAATGCTCTTTGGTCTTCTCAATTGAGGTGTACGCTGTTCAAACATATGCAATCCCTACCTCAATGAAGAAAATATACATCCCTATCCTTATTACCATGCAGTATAATCTTCGAATTAGATTTATACCTTATAATTTAATAATGAGATAGTCTAGCCACCAATTAACTGACCACCTATTAACTGAAGAATGGCTACTCAGCAATAGATGTTTTTTAGTTTTTACAAATGCTCTTACGAAGAAGTCTTTGTGCTACTGTCCTGTGACACATCCTGTTCCTTGTGTCTTTTGATACAAATTCACAAATAAAAACTACTATCAAATAGTACTTCGGAATATTTAGCAACGGGCTTTTCGTGACTATCCTCAGTTTTTATATGTCCTATCTTGCTTGAACAATTGCTTGAAAAAGAATACATATTTGTGGAAGACAAGACAGCTACAGAAGCTGAGCTAGGTAGCACCACAGACCTCCTGGCCCTGGTGCAGTGGAACCTGTGGGCGAGATAAACTCAAGGCAAGAACAAAAGTGAAGACATCATATCTGGTCACTCTGACACCTCTGACAAGAGAAGATGTAACAAGGATCTTGCTGGCGCAAAAGAATGTAACAGGGACTTGATGACCGAAAAGATTTTGTTGCTAAGGGAACAGAGGCAAAGGGGTCTGAGTGGAAAATTTTGTATGGACTTTAGAGAACTGTAAATACTTGTGATTAGTGTAATAAACTGACTTGGCTTGCATAGCATCATCTGCGTCCCTCAATCACCACACATCCTCTTTACAGTACTGTATAATTTTTTCATATACCCATATAACCACCATAGCTCTTGATGCCGCTGTCCCACACAACATATTCACTAACTTAATTCTGTATTTTGCTTTAACTTTGAAAGACAAATTTGAGATTTTTCTTCTATTTTCGTTCCATGGATTTAACCAAATTCTGATTTCTCAAACTATTTTATTCTAATTCCGTTTACTTCAACACAGATTCTTCTAAATTACCGTCCCTGTGGAAAGATACAGCTCGTGTTCCACCAACTGTATTTTTTACTTATGACTGTGTTTAGAACTCTAGTGGTTATTTTTCCACTTAATTTTGTCATTTTATCATTTTAGCGCCTTATCATTTTAGCATTTTGGCATTTCAGATACTATAACTGAAAATCGATAGAGCTATTCTACATGAAGACATAGCTTTAATAAATAATTCTGCGGAATAACATTAAGTTCTTAGTACAGAACAATTAAGATACATTAAGAAATAAATTATTCAGAAAAAGAAGTAAGCATCATTGCTTGCTAATAATCTGTATTACTATGTAGATAGTTCTCAGTATGGCTAGCAGCTTTGTAGTTTCCAACAGGCAGCATTGGAAAGGAGGTTCAACTGTTTTAAAAGTGCACCCTATTCCTGGATTCTGGGTTTGAAGCTTACTTTTAAAAGAACAGGATCTATACAGGGACACAGAGAGATTCTTTGAACTCCCACATGTGAGCACTGTTTCCAAGTTCCTTTTGAGAAATCTCTGGAAGCTCTTGGTCTGAATGTAAAGGAGACTTTAGAGATTTTTTTGGATAATGTTGTTGCCATTTCCCAGCTCCTCCAGTGTACATTTGCACAGTGTAATCATAGAACATCTATCAAAAATTAAAGTAACTGGTTTCTGTTGTGCTTGTTTCTATCCATAGCATCAGATTATAGAAATTTGTCACATATATTCATATTATGAACTAATGATTTAAAGTTGTTCTCACACTTGTCAGCACCTGTTTTCAAAAGTTTCTTAATCTTAACTAATCAGGATTCATTAATAGATGTTTTAAAAATTATGATAAGGTGACCTCAGGTATAAAAATATATATGAATGTATACTAAAAAATGCAAAAGTAAAAAACAATTCTTTAGGGATGAAGAGCAACATTCAAAATTTCCAAAATAGCAAAATTTGTTTAATTTTTTTATAGGTGCACTATAAATTATCATTCTAGATATTTTATATTCCCCCTATATATTATAGTTTTATATCTATAAATTTAAACTATATTTTACTAAATCATACAGTCTCAAATCTCATTAGAAACATTAGGGCAACTATTGTAAGAAGTGACACCTTTTTATTTAGTAGACATTTTCCCTCTGGGGGAATTTCTGAACTCTAAGTGAATTCTGTAATAAAGTCTCTGAGTTTGAGGGGAAGTATCTCTCTTGAGCTATTAATAAGAAAAAACCAGCACAGTATTTGTTACCATATGTCAATGACATAACCCCTGCAGTGAGCTGTACTTATCCATACTGAATAACTAGTAAGACAACTCTATACAGAGATCTACAGCTACTTTTCTTCTTCTTTTTTCCCCTTTTATTTTTTTTTCTCTCATAGGATAGAGGTTTGGCCTACAATACGCATTTTCTGTCTAAAAAGATAAATATTCTGAGCATGTATTTGATATATTCTTTCCTTAATTTTATTAAGGTGAGGCAGCTCTGTAGAAAGAAAGAAGGATTCTGGGCAGCAATTTAAGAACTTGCTAGGAGCAGTCCAGTTAAAGCAAAGCCTGTCTAGTGAGTGGGAAAAGGTAGTAAATTCCTGTAAAAATTTTACACCCACATTTTTCCAGCAGCAGCTCAGATGAAAAATAGTCCAACTTCTCAAGTGCTATGATGGGGAAAATGCTGACTGTGTCTTCCACCAATTCATTTTTCCATACTCTTACATCACTAGGTGTAAAAAGGTGTTATCATAAATTATTAAAGTTATTATTAATACTATCACAAGAATAATAAAGACACTAAGTTATTTAGATACTACAGGGGACTAAACATCTAAACTAGGTGAAGCATAAAAGCTTCTTGTAGGATTATTCCAATAACAAGAGCGTGGTTCCACTACTGTATCATTATCTCAAAAAAAAAAAAAAAAGGTTCTGCTATAAATGAAGCATCTGGAACCATTTTTCCTCAAGAACTCATCAATGATGAGGGCATTATGTTCCTGTGGTAGTGAATGTTAAAAATATCACTGTGTGGGTGGTACTTTGGCATGTTACTTTTACAATTCTTACAAGCCCTTCTGATTAAAAAAACCAACAAAACTTAGAGTGAAAGTAAATAATAAGTAATTTTCTGTTTACAAGTTCATATTTCACTCTTAAAAATCATATATTTCAAATCAATATAATCTGTATTAACCTACTCTCATATAATTCTGTTCATATACTTTGCTTGATGATTAATCTACAATTGATTTAAAGATTAAGCAGAACAAAGTCAGGAGATGAATTGCTGCAGCAAAATGGTTCAATTCTCATTTTATATATTTGAGTGTGTAGACTACAAGTATTGCCTAGGGCAAAGTTCCTAACAGGTTGTAAAATGGCTCTTGGAAAGCATGTTTTAGATGTTTATATCTATATCTCTCTGTATGTCTGTGTCTGTTTAAGTATAAACATATTTCAAGCACGGTATTGCTCTACATCCCTCTCGCCTCTAAATGGAATGATCTGTTGCTATGACCACTGTTGCGATGAGTCAACATCTATTTAAGTCTAGTAAGTTAGCAACATGCAGTCAATCACTGGATTTCATTGGCTGAATATTCCCATGGGCTTTCCAATTAATAGAGTATTCCTCTCCATACATTTTTTTCAGACACATAATACTAATTTAGAGCATTCTGTCTCTATTTCATTCTTTGGAGAATAATTTCCTCTAATATCAGGGATGTTGTTAAATAAAGAGCCCATATGAATATTCGAGTTGGTGAAATATACGTACAAAATTATATTTTTAAGACAAACACACTGTGAAACCAAGTGCAGAATAGCTATGAGATCTTTATCCCATGCTCAGAGAAATGGGCTTGAAAGAGACATGATGCAGCTAAATCAACCAAACTCACTTCCAAGCAGCTCGATCAATTATCATTTAAGGACACTTGAGATTATTTAACTGACTCTCCAGCAATATACCAGGGAAAATTTAGTATTGTTTTAATTAAATATAGTGGTGCAGTAGTACAGACAAGGAAGCAGTGTTCTTATAGAGGCCAAAAGATCTTTTTATCTCAATCACCATGGATCTCTTATTAACTCATTGCACACTTAAGTTCTCACCATGTCTGCCAACATTTTATCAGACTCAGCTGGGACAGAGAAAGTCCCCAGAAAATTTTGTCAGAATTCCAATGAGGCTCCATCAAACAGATGGAATTGCAAAGTGGTGAAGTGGCTTCTTTTAGGGCAGATGAGCTATATTTAGAGTACAATCCATGAGCACATTTTAGTACCTAGACCCGTGTAAGTGCTCCAGGCATATTTTAATCTGATATCAGAATGAGAGCAGATGCACAAAAGTTCCCATCCATATATTCCTTTCCCTGGCAAGAAAAACACTTTGTGTGACCTCCAAGAGAACCACTGCAAGCTGCAGCTAAATCTCAGACCAAGATCTGCCTAGTGTGATGCATGTCTTGCATGGCCAGAGAATCTTTTGAAGATTCCTAACCTCTTTGTCCTAATTTTGCAGCATGGGAACCTTAATTTTAAAAAGCAATTACAGGTTTTACATTGATCAATTATGTCCAGCATTGTTATGTGTAGCATTGAAAATGCGGTAATCTACTTCCCAAAAAATCATATCAATTCAATGTTTTTTAAACAGCAATGGAGGCATCACTAAAATGAGAATATAATCTCATTTACAAATGTAGACCACAGCCCTTGCCTGTCTGTTTTTGAATAATTCTTGAATTTTTCTTCTTATGACTAGGGAACTAGATGACCTTTAAGGCCCTTTCCAACCCAAACCTTTCTATGATCCTGTGACTATCTTCATGGCCTTCTTCTGGATGTGCTCCAAGAGATCCATGCCTTTCTTGTGCTGAGGAGCCCAGAGCTGGATGCAGCACTTCAGGTGGGATTCCACCTCTCTTGACTTCCTTGTCACATTTATGTTGATGCAGAATACGAATGTCCTTCTGGGCTGTAAGCACTCGTTGCTGGCTAATGTCCAACCAAATGAAGCTGGCCAGGTGAACAGGTCTGTGTCACACATCTGATAACTTACATCAGATTTACGTATTTGCAATTTTAAAACTGATAAAGATCAAAATTTATGTAGTAATGAATAAGAAAAGGTTGACTCCAGCTCGTGACAATATTTAAGCAAATTATTCACAAAGGTTTTCTGTACACAGAATTATTTTTTACTTCTCCTAGGACACCAGGTGTCCTGGACAAAAAATGAAGACTTCAAGGTAATGACAAGGTATTCCAGTTTCCATCTGAGTAAAAGGTAGCCTTTGGAGTCAGAGAATATAAGTGAGAAAACACTTCAGTGGAGGTGTGAATCCCCTAGGCCCAGCAAAGTGATAATTTTGAGTCATTTAAATGTGGCTGCTACACTGAGGGTGGAAAAGAGCAGAGTAAAATGCTCAAATACTCTATCCTACAGTAATAATACATAGGCTTATGTCTTTTTCTATCTGTATATGAAGCTGGCTGATGTGTCAGGTTTTGGGTTTTTTTTTTTACCTTCTAAAATTGCTCAGGTGCACTGACATATCGTCTCCCTATTCCTTCTTTTTCTTTTTCCCCTCTGCATGTCTTCTGAATTCCACACTTGGCTGCATGGTTCTTTTGTTCTAAGGTTTAACAATTATTGAACTGCTCTGATAGTATATTCTAATGTCTTGGTTGAAGAAAAACTTTACAGTCTTCTAGCACTGAGATATTATAGAACATAAACAATTTTGTTAATTACATCAGTTACATCCTTTAACTTACATTTTTTGAAAACATTTAAAAGAATTATGTATTATTCTCTTTCTTTAGCAAGTAGACTTTGAGAATATAAACTAGAAAACCACTAACCTTTATCATGAGCTGAGTTTCCAAAGGATTTGTAGACTTATTTGTCTTATTTGTTTTATTTGTCTTATGGACAGGATTACACAAGGCATGATTTAAAATAAGTTAGCTCTTTTAGCCAAGACAGATGAAAATTGAAGGCTTTTCCAAGTGCCTTTTAAATTCAAGGATGTGTGAGCAGTCAAACAACACATATGTTGTATGTGCAACTTATGTTCATATTAGCAGTATGCAGCTGCTAATCAGAAACTTCTCAGATCTGCTTATTTCTTCTGTAGATGAGATAGCCATAGGCTAACTCTTTACACATAAAAAAATGGGATAAATGGCTATTGGATTAGTAATTTGCAGCTGACTACAAATTAGACCCTAGGCTACTAAATTACTATAACAAAAATGGAATTAACATTAATGGAGACAAAAAAATCCCAAATCCCCAAATTCCAAAAGAGGTAACAAACCCAGGATAATATTTGCTACTGAAACTAGCAGTTAGGAAACGCTGTTTTAATTCTTAACTCTGCCATAAGCCAAGCAAGCCATTTACCCACATAGTGCCCCAGTTTCTCTGACTGTAATAAACTGGATAATCTTATTTATACACTCCAGTAATTTCAGATCCCAAACATGAAAGAAATGTCAGAGAAGTGCAAAGAATATTTTTTTAGGAGAAAACAATATTTGTCCAAACAGACAGAATCTGAATTTCCAGTCCAATATGAAGGCTCCTAAGTTTAAAATCACCTCATCATCTGTTAATACACACACTTTACTATGCTGTTTCTAAAAAGTAACAGGTAGTGGATTCTTACACAGTAAGGTCTTCAGTAAACATTATGTTTCCAGAACTCCAATATTCTGTGATATGAAAGGAGAAGAGCATAGATTCTTCTATGGCAATAAGAGAAAGCCAATAAGAATTATTTAAGTAAGTCATCACAACTCAGAAATCTATTGAGTCCTCAAGGTCACTCAGAGTCCCCATTGCTATTCTTTCAGTGATTACACTGTCATCACAGAGGACTTTCAAAAGAATAATCATGTGGGGTGTTAGTGGCTTCTGGGATCTATATTTTCATTTTACCTTAAAATGACAGCCATCTGAAAAAGTGTTGTTGGCACATACCCTGCTGTCAGTGATTAGTATAAACATTAAGATATATGTGGGAAGAGTGTGGGAGATACACTTTCTTATCCTCAGGAAAATGAGGGGTTGATTTCTGTGTGAAGTATTTTAACTAATCTTAAACCAGGATAATATTAAATCCTAAAGATTTCAAACTTGCAATTTTCTTTCCTATAGACTTCAAACTTGTTATTGTCTTTCAATTGGAAATATCAAAATATTGTAAATATTAATATTTGTTGTAAAAATCTTTCCTTCCAGAACACATTGTCTATAAGCTTGTGTATGAAAGAGGTCCTTTAAAAAAAAAAAAGGAAACTCAAACCAAAACCTACCCATACCCACTAAACAAACTAAACCAAAACTGACTTTCTCTCCTCCTCTTTAGCACATGATACATTGTAATGTTTTTTATTAGAAATTGCTACATGAAGCTGTCTAATTTCCCTATTAATTTTCCTGGATTATAAAATATTTATAATAAATTCCTGAGATGACCAGCCTTTCTTTATGGCAGCAGGATTTTCAGTTATATGTAGAACTATCTAAAACATACAGCTGGAATTTGAGAAATTCCAAACTGATCACTATGGGATAGAATTTGCACTTTTCTTTGTACGCTCCAAAATATCAGATCAACTAATGTCTCAGACTAGAATATTCTCTACATAATAAAAGATCAAAGGGCTATAGTCTGAAAAAAGGTATGTGTACCACAATGCAGAGACTTTAAAAATGTAATTTTGAAGTTCCTGCTTCTTCAAGTAGAATCCAGACTAGTGCGTTAGGGATAAAACCCCTCAGCATGATGCCTGAAGAAAATTAAATACTGGACTGTCTAGGTATTGAGTATCTTGAGACAGAAAAGCTGAAATAAGCTTCTACAAGTTTTCTCTTTAGAACTAGGGTGCTTTATTTCACCAAGGTGAATACTTCCTTGCAGGAACTTCTTCATTAGACTAAGGTCTGTGACTTTTTCTGAAAAATAAAATGTGCTATTCTTTGTTTTCAGGTTTTCTTTGTTTTTGGTTGAGAGAAAGAAAAGAGCCATAGAACTTACAACTCATGCTAAAGCTAGTGTAGTTTGAGCTTCCTTCTTTGGTTTATGCCACAGTCCAGGAGACTGCCATAGATATTCAAAAGCGTATAACAGTTCTACTGGCCCAACTGGCTTTTCTTTGGATTAAATGGCTTCACCAGGAGGAGTTTACTTTCTGACCAGAGAGACAGGTGATTTGAAGTCACATCCCCAGGGAAAGGGGAAAACTGAACCTTGGTCTTGTGGTCCTGAGTGAGAGCTGTAGTCACTGAGATGCCAGCAGTTTAACATAAATGCTTTAAATTCCATGGGAACTATATTCCATCCTACAGCTACTGTAACTACTAGTTCTGCTGACCTTTGGTAGATAGGCATTGTCCCATTCAGTTTGTAGCTGTATATTTAGACACCATCTAGGAGATGGGGTCTAAATATCCTCACAGAGTCAGGTCTGAAATATTAGGGTCATTTGCACTAAACAGATGCCAAGGGAAACTGAGCCATTATTTGAGTTTCTGGACCTCAAGAACTAGTTGGGAATTAAGCAGAGAATTAAGAATCACAATTCAGACTTTAGACATCTGTCTAAGTCCAAGACTGCTTTTGATGGTCTACCAGGCCTTTTACCTTCATTACCTGTGTTAAAATTTGGCAGGGGAAATTTCTACTGGCTGGACCTGGAGCTATAGCAGCCTCATATGAAGTTGGAACTGGTTCCTGAAGTCCACCAGATGATATCCTCTGACCACCTCAATCACAGAAAAACAAACAGAATAACATAAATATAAAAAAGCTGATAATGATAGGGTGTCCTTTCCTCAAAAATAGAAACTCAACAAAGTGCACTCAAGGTTGCAGGGAACTACCCACATTTCTCCCTGTTTCAGGGAAACTAAATTGTTTCACAGATTACAAACTGCAGGTATTTCAGCTGAAGTCTGAAGACTCTACATCTCTGGGCTAGGTTTTGTAGGCTTTCCAAGGGTAAAAAACCCTGTGAAGCTATCTTGGATGTTTAGTGGAGAATTCATTGTGTCCATGTGATGCACCCAGGAAAAATGCATAAATCAGTCTGAAATGAGCATTAAGTACAACAAAAGTTGGCAGGATAGATTACCAGACTCAGTTTTTATGATATTCAATAGCTATAGCCAGGAAAAGAGAATTGTTTCCTTGAAGTCTCTTCCACTAAAGAAAATGTCTGCCTGCAGACATAACAGCTTATATAAACCTCAATATCCTCCCTAAGGAAACAATTAGAATTTCTAGAAGAAGCCATTTCTAATCTGTAGATGCATTGGGGAACTATATTTACTTGTGAATAGAGTCCTACTCGATTTAGGATATTCAGATTGTGCCCAATGCATGGACCCAACATATTTAATTTGATTTGTTTCCTCCTTGGTATTAATTCCTAGCTTGTTGCTATTACTTCTGGGCTCCTTTCTTTTAGCTTCTCAAACATCAAATAATCTAGAAGCAGCAACCCTGAGTTACTGAAAGCTTCTCTAAAATTAGCAGACTAATATGATTGCGCAAAGATACAGATTAATATAGATTTTTTGCAAAAATGGGCTATATAGGAGTATTTCAGAAAGAAAAAAAAAGGAATTTAAAAAAAAGTTTGTAAAAGCTGTGTTAGAAGCTAGAGTAGCTCAGAGGCCCTTCCTAAAACAGGGCAAAGCAAGATAGCTAGTGCACACACACATGATATAATGGTAATGGCAGAAAAGCATTAAGACAAGCCAAAGTACATAACATACAACTGACATCCCCCAGAGCAGTCTGGGAATGTTGTTTTAAATGATTCCCTGATAACCAATATTTGTTTGTGTACAAAAAATTTTGTATATATTTTTGTTGAACCACTTCTTTGTGTCTGGAAACAGATGGATGTCTAGTATTATCATTTATTGAACTGAGTATAAATTTTCAGTTTGAAACCATTTAGTTATAAAGAGTGCTCCTCTCTTTTATGGCAAAGAATCTCTTGAAAATTGTGGCTTACAACAATTTTCTCATGAGCTTTTTAGGATGACCTTTTCTTCTAAATCACAGTAATTTTTTTTTTTTTTTTGATAAAGAAGCATAGTGAGTCTTGAAAAGTATAATTCAGTAAAGGACTGAAGACTTTAGAGAACAGAAGACCCATTCTCTAAATGATGATTGTCAGGGTGTTATATAAAATTATAGTTTAATCTTGAATTGAATCAAAGTGAAAGACTTTGGCTTTTTTTTTTTTCTTATATTCATTTAGTGTCATTTATTGATTTCTGAATTTTGCAGCTCCTTTTCCATATTTATTTTTTAATTCTATTTAGCCCAACAACAAGTGCTAGTAAAATGGTTACCAACAGGGTGGAAATTTCAGTATTTGTTAAATTTATCAGTACCTTTTTTAGGCTTATAATTGGGTTAAAAAATAGCATGGTTTAATTATGATCTTGAAGGTACAAGCATCAACGCAATTGAAAAATACAGTTTTAAGATGAAGGACCAGGAATTAGTGGTGCCACTACCATCTAGTGGAGAATTTTTTCGCTGCACTGTGACCACAGTGGTGCTACAGATTGACAAAGGCAGGTAGGTGCCTGCTGATAGAAACCTGAATGAGTTGAAGCCTATTTGGTTGTAGAGAAGCAGATACATAAACATTCAAAGTTTCTCTCTAAAATATTTTTGAGCACTTTCTTTTATTATATTAATTAAATTATAATCCCAGTGACCAAAACATTTTTTAGTACATTAGTAAATGTCTCCCTCTTTTTAATTTCCTTATTTCTCCTCTATATTCATTCTGACTCAACATTGTGAAGTCAATACATTGATTATTTTCGGTTTTTTTCATTAGAAGCATGTTATTTTGCACACTATTTCTGAACAGGAGGAAAAGAAAAAGCTATGAAAGTTGTGACCTATGATGATGCATCCTAAATCCTATTTGAGGACCTCAATCAATAGCTTAAACTATGTTTTTTAAAAACAATTCAAAAATTTTCTTGATATATAGAATAAAATGTATGACAAAAAAAACTTTAATAGCGCTTTTGAACAGAGTGTATAACTTTCCTGACAGGTTTTCAATAGTACTTTGGTGCTGCATAGAAAAGCAACCTTTGCCAATCAGCTGTCACAAAGTATGAATAGAAATATGTGTATCTTCCAGCTCCACTACTGGACAAGCTGGCTTTGTTTGTTCTTGTCAGAAAAAATCCATCCAAAAATAGCTTCAAATGAGAATCAGACTCCGCATAGAAATAGCATGACCTCATGAGGTTCACTTACTCTCCAGCACAGTTGATTCTCACCTTTCAAAAAGTTATGCACCCACAGATTGCAACAGACCTTTTAAGTCAGTTCAGATTATTTCCTAATACCCTGTATAATTTTTCTGAATTATTTTTACTGATAGTTAGCTACTGAACTCAGTTGTTAATTGAACAACTCTGGGCTTCTATAAAATAGGTTAAATTGAAACAAAATAGGAAAAAAGTAAATTTTTTTCATCCTCGTTTGTTGTTCAGGAAAAAAATATAAAATCTTCAAGCACAAAAAGCTATCCTTCTAAACATAGAAAATTTGATCTATAGTCTAGACAGCATTTAGAAATATTAAAAATGTTTGAACATATTTCAGTAGTTTTCCTTTTGAAAACTTTCTCATAACTTAGCATAAATTACATTTCCAACTCATAGTAGTATTTATTACTGCCTTCTAAATATATTCCTTTTTCTTTCTTAAAGCAAAAATAGGGTAGCAAATCATTAACTGAGCATATACAAATTTTAGACTGAAGTTACAGTCTTCTTTAAAACGGTGATATCATAATTCCTGGCATAAGAATTTAAGTAATCTCTCTAAAAAGTCACAGATCTCTTGCAGTGTACATATACTTTTTCAAATGTATTTTTTGTTTGTAAATCTTTCCAGCTATCAGCATGATATGAGTAGGTGCAGGTTACAATAAAATTCAGGACCCCATTCTATAGGTTGACAAATTCCCATGTTGTGATTAAGAGTCCCATTCATGGTACTGTCCTTGATTCCTGCATTGGAGTTCTAGCAGTGACAGTAAGTCAGTTAACAGTGATGTGCCTGCCATCTCTAGTGGTTGTCAGATAGGATGATGAACATCCATGAATAAATGTGTAAATCTTGCACCTGAAATAAAGTACCTCTCTTCAGAGACTTAGAAGACTAGAAACGGAAAATATTTAAGACAAAGAAGAAACACACAAAGGACTGCTGAAGACCTCTAGAAACAGAGGTTAATTCAAGGAAGGAACAAAGGATTTTTTCCTGGCAGAGAGGAAATCTTTAGTTGCCACATCAGCGGAAGCTGAGAGGAACTTGCTGTACAGGTCAGAGAGGAGACTGTATTATCTGTAAGAGGTACCTAAATAAGGAAATTAAATCGGGTTCAGGAGAGAAGACTGTAGAAGGATGGTGTTCCATTTCTAGAACACCCAAGAGCACCGAGGACATCAAGGTAAACAGTTGGACCACCAGATTTTCAGAAATTCAGTAGTGTCCCCTGGTTTAGGTGTGTCAATTAAGAGCACGGACCTTAAGTCATTAGAGTCCACGTCTCGTGGACTTCAGGGCTCAAGTCAGCCTCTCATGTCCCAGCCTCATAGACATGGGGCTGATGTGGCTCCATGTCCCCAGGTCCAGCATTCCTGTTAGCACACCCACACTGCTAACACATCTTGCTGCACTGGTCAACACAGAGAGGAAACAGTGCCTTGGAGGGCACCCATGCCACCCATGCCACCAAACTCGAACAGCAAGAACTTGATCCAGTTTGTCTGGCTGCTCAGTAATGAAGGTTGCTGGTGGATGAATAAAAGAGAAAACCTTAATGCTGTGAGAGCACAGTTCTGCAGTAGGCAAAGCTCCTGTGTTTTGGCAGTGCTCTTGTTTGTCACAAATGCAAGCCACCGCACTGTATGGGCCACTACGGAGGAAGCTAAATACAGTCCAGCCAGCCTGAGTACAGCATTCCATAATAATTCTTGCTTTTTCCCATAGCCCCTTTAAGCCATATCAGAAGCTTTTGCACCCCAAAATAATCTTTCTCCTGCATCAGTAGTAAGTTCTCTTCCCACTCAGGCAATCACCCCTGATAGAGCAGATACCCTGATGAAGAGAGAGAGTTTAGCAGACTAATTCTGGTGGGGTTTCCACTTGGAGAAGCTGGTTCTACAACATCATTTCATTCACTGGGTCGTCAGTGCCCATCTGCCTGTGCTTTTCCCACAGTCCTGGCAGTCCAGGTGTGTTGCCTGTGATTATCTTTCATTCACATAATGTAGCACATTTAAAATTAAATATTCTAATTAAATATTCTAAATACAGTTAAAACATATGTTTTCACTTAATAATCAGAATAATATCTGTTTTGATTAGTTATAATTATCTTCATTTTTTTAACTATCATTTTTACAAGTTAACCTTAATGATACATAATATGGTATATCATAATTATTGAAAATAACACAATGAAATTACACAGATTTAAATATTTCAAGACATCCAAATCAGAACATGTTTATATTTTTTACTGGAAAATGTGAAAATTTATTTTTATTTTTCCAACTCAAAATATCAGAATGGTTTTTTTGGCATTCAGAGGGATTTTTCATTTAAGTTTTTCAAAGCATACAAAACGTATGATCAGTTAGAAATTCAGACTCATTTTACATTATATACTGCTATTTACAGAACAATAAAAATTGCAACTCCCACATTTCACCATTTTTAGAAAACTTTAAAAGGTAATTTCATTGCAAGTTATGAACTTGCAATGAAATTGCAAGTTTTGCAATTTCAAAACATCAGAAGTTTTGCAAAACTGGTTCAGATAGAAAATGAAAATGAAATTTGATAAAGAAGTATATTGTATTTTGTGACATAATTGTAAGGCAACACCGATTGATTTCTTTGTTAAATTTTTAAAGTCAGAAAATGATAATATTATTTGCATATATTTACTAACATTGCTTTACTTTCATACACAAATCTCCTCAAAATTATAGTTCATGTTTTTCTACATGGCTTGTGTCATTGCCTTATCCTTCTACACTGCTCACAGATGAGTTTGAGTATTTGTCATACAGAAAATGAATATGGCACAAAGTCAAATTATATTAAAACTTTAGATTTGGCTCTCCTTCTACCACCAGAAGCTTTAAAAGCATTTCTGAACTGATGATGCAGCTTTTCAGTTTCTCCTTAGATTTTTCTCATCTTACCTCATGCTACAATGTAGAATGTACACTGATAATTTTAGCAACTTGCTAAACTCCATTTTTACTTCCTGCTTTCAGATCAATTGGATAAGGTTAATGCTGTAATAGGATTATGTTGACATAAATGCTGTTCCTACAAGACTATGGACACATTTGATTGTAAAGACATAGTATTTCATCACTTAAATTACGTGTTTGGTTTTTCAGTTATCAAACACACCAACGAAACTAAGGTATACATAGGATCTGATATTGAGCATTTAAATCACAGGACTTCCAATATCTTCCAGTAACCACTCTTTTCTCTCAGGTAACAAGCGACAGGATGAGAGGAAATGGCCTCAAGTTGCACCACAGGAGGTTTAGATTACATATTAGGAAAAAAATCTTCCCTGAAAGCGTTAGGCACTGGAACAGGCTGCCCATGGAAGTGGTGGAATCATCATTCCTGAAAAGGGATGTGACACCAGGAGATGTGGTTTAGCAGTGAACATGGTTTTGCTAGGTTAGTCATTGGACTTGAAACCTAAGAAGTCTCCTCCAACCTTAAAAATACGATGATCCAATCTCTATTTTAGCACCTTACAATTGCTTTCAAAGCCGTTATTAGGTTTTTTAATCTTTTCAAAAGTTTTATCTGTATGTGGTCATTTCTCTTGAAGCTGTTTTACTTCCTCTACTCCATTTATATTCAGTAGTTTTTCTTTACCAGACTTGTGTTCCAGTCTTTCCCCTCCTGTACTTCAACACTTCAGGCTAAACATAACCACTATCCTGTCTCATGTATATTTTTCGGTCTTATCTATTTTCTTATCTAATATCCACTGTCCAGTCTTTCTTTGTTATGCAAGGGTCCATTCATGGCTATTTCAGTGTCTTTGTAGGTTTGCCTGTTTCACAGGGCATCCATGTCTCTTCAATTATGTTATTATTTTCCACAGGCATATACAGACAGACATATAGATCTGTTTAAAGATATTGGATATCTCAGTAGAGATTAATTAGCTCAGGTATCTTGCACCAAGTAGTGCCTGAAATCTGAATTTCTTTATGCAAAAAAATAACCATGATTTGTGTGTGCTTGCATGGCATTGAACAAAACAGAATTTAATTGTGATTAAAATATCACATATTAACTTACTTGAACTTTGCCAGTAGTTATGCCTACTGGTACCTTATTAGTCAAACCATGGATTTTTAAGTATGGATGGTGTCACGATCTGCTCACACAGGTGGGGTGTAGTGTTGGTTCTTTTCACCAATCCCAAAAATGCAAAAGACAAACAGCAGGGGACTATCAATTTAATCACAACAAATGCACCTTTATTAGGGGCCAAAACAGTAAACGCGATAGAAGGGTCAGAAAAAAGGAGATAAAAGGATAGCGAGAGAGAGAGAAAGAGGGGAAGGGGAATATAGTCACCAGCACAGACGAAATCCTCACAGGTCCGGACGATGGGGATCCATCTTGTCGCATCAGGGAAAATCTCAAAGTCTCTGGTTAACTCAGGGGTTTATTATAGTCCTCCACAGAAAGGAGGGGAACAGGCAAAAGACAATGAAAGTCTATTGAAACTGTTGAGGGGGAGTAGAATAAGTCCGCTGGAGCCACCGAGGAGGAACAGGTACAATGAAGAATAAGTCCATTGGAGCCACTGAGGGGGAACAGGTACAATGAAGAATAAGTCCACTGGAGCCATCGAGGGAGAACAGGTCATGTCATCAGCAGTGAGCGAGAGCCATTGTCTTCTTGGTCCAACGACCACACCTGGGCAAACGTCTGGCTTTGATCAGGCCAGCCCTCTTCCCTGTGTTAGGGGTCTCAGTCTCAGTCCCTGGGAGGGGGCTTCAATCTCCATCCATCAGAGTGGTTGTGAGGCAGATGAGGGGTCTTCTGTGGGAGATCACCTGAGTTACCCTGTAGCAGTGTGTTGCAGCTGGGTTCATCGTNCAAGCCACTCCTTGCCAGATCCTTGCCAGGTCCTTGCCAGGCCCTGTTCAAAACAGTGCAGCGTGGCGGCACAGCAAACACATCTGCACTCAGAATACATCCACCTCCATCAAGTCGGATCTGCAACTGGGGTCTTCCAGGATCTCAGTCTCTGCCATTGCGGCAATTGTGAGGCAAAAAATGAGGGGGACTTCGGACTGTCCCTTACAGATGGGTTTACAGTGCTTTAGGGAATTAGAAATTTATCCTTGATTAAAGCTTTTATACATGACCATAACAGAGATAATAGAAACTGGCAGACTGCTGACTTAGTAATAACAGAAGATTTTCCAGATCACATTTATGCTTAACATTATACAGAT
Organism: Ploceus nigricollis; assembly: GCA_013399945.1. Taxonomy (NCBI): domain Eukaryota; kingdom Metazoa; phylum Chordata; class Aves; order Passeriformes; family Ploceidae; genus Ploceus; species Ploceus nigricollis. The sequence continues at coordinate 2,781,995 of VXBC01009835.1, forward strand.
TTGTAAAAATATTATTGAAATAGCTTTTTCTTTTCTTTATTCCCTCGACAGTCATACACATTGATGCTGAAAGTACTGCTTCACTGGTGTTACTAGTAACAGGAAACCTTTAAAAAGATTCTGTGGTATTAAATTTTACTTTTTTTTTCTGTTTCTTTCAGGTGGAATATGTCTTTCAAGTTTACCAGAAAGTCACAGAAATGCTACCTAGTTTGGTACACATTATTGGTGTTACTTTTCATGCTGAAATCCATATCACTTTTTGAATTTTCTAGGCTTGTTTCAAAATACCAACTTAGTGACATGATGTGAGTGAACTCTGTGATTGTCCGTGGAAAATCTAGTCTGTGATACAGACACTACATATTCAAATTACATACTTTTTAACCATCCACTACAGAGCTCCATCTACTTCATGTTGCTGAACTACAGAGATGCATTATTCCTTCCTTTGCTATTTTTATTTACGTATGCTTTCTCACAGATCATGGCAGTCCTACTTTCAATGCATTGAAAAAAATTGAAAAAGGTTGCATTGTCATGAAACTTAGGTATCCAAATATTCATAGGTCATGTGTCACAAATTTTCAGGGATGTACAGAAGACTATGAGCTATAGTTCTCTACATTTCTAACTATACTTTGAGATGACTTCTGATAATGAAAACTTTCACTTTGCTTTAATTTGGAGAAGCGGAAGAGACAGGAGCAAACCTGTGACATTCAAAGCCCAAGAAATGGTAATGGCATTTGGTGGAAGAAGGAGATGTCACTAAGAATGAAGGAGGATCGTGAAAGAGGCCTGAGTTTACTTCAAAATGGGAATGGAGTATATTATTACTACAGCATGGAATGAAGAAATAATGATGTTGAAAAAGTAAAATATTAAAAGAGTGGGATCATAATAGATTCCCAGCAAAATATTGTAGAAGCTTGGCATCATTCAAGGAAACAACCTGAGACAAAGAAATATAGGAGAAAACTGTCATTCTCTAGGAAAGCAAGTATCCACTAATGGACTCAGAAGGGACAGTTACTAATAGTTGTGGTATTAAAACAGATCCAATTTGGTTTCTAGGAACATGATAATTTTGGCATATAGTCAAGGTGGCTATGTCTTTCCTTTCTCTTTCCCTTATCACTTTTTCTTACGTATGATACAGACTGTAGCCACCTTCCTTGCATGTAATAAAGTGAATAAGTTCATTTGGATACAGATCCCAGCTCAGTTACTCATTCAGATAAGCCATACATCTGAAACTCCCTGACTAAGGAAGGATTCTTGGGATAGTGCACTTCTAATTTATCTAACTTAATTTTAAGTAGAAACTGGAAATATACACGCTAATCTACCGTCTTTCCTTAGTGTTTTTGATGTGCACGTTATGACAAAGTAATTGAATGGATGCTGTGACTTATTAATGGACAAAACCCAAGTAATTAATGTTTTTATTGTTAAGTATTCTCCTGTATTATAAATACTTATTTACTTTATTTACTGTGATACCTATTTTAAACACAAATGGCTACATTTTGAGGAGAACTCTAGGATTCAGTAGCTGGTATTAAGTGGCTCAATTTTTTATTTTAGTACACACCGTATTAGATTCAGTGTCTTATCTACTTTACTAGTTTTACATTACATGAAAAAGATACAGTGACTTTCTGGAGTTACGTTTGTTTGAGAAAGCAGTTAACTGTTAAGTCCATCTTTAAATAGGATAAGAAATTATTCTTATTCTGCCTATTATTAATTATGACATTCTATTACTGCAGTTGAAATTACTTCTTTTAGGAGTCCATGTATTTTACATTAAAAAATAACAACAGTTCAGGCCAAATAAGAATGGAGTTTAATTTCTTACTTCTAATACTCAGATGAAACAAAGCAGTATTGAATTCTCAGCTGCCATGAAAATTTTTTTAATAACTACTTTTAAAATAAAAACATACCGATTCAGTCTGTTGAAAAGATCTGTGGAATTAGATGAAGAAATCTAATTTGATTGTTGGCAAATTTATGTCAAGATGACCATATGTAGGAGAAAATTGCACTTTGCATGTACCACTGGCTTTTCCCTTTCAAGCTTTATTCTACCAATACACTGTGCCTGAAATAGAATTAATTTAAACTCAGTCCTTAATAAGTAGTTAGATGCAACAGTAGAAAGTATGGAATGCAGCTTGACACAATCATCATTGAGTATTCAGCCTACAGTCAGCAAATAGACTCTGTGTGTCGTAACACACACAAGCCATTATCTAGTCCGTAGATAATTTATTACCCATAAGTATATAATTGAGATACTGTGGGGGTGGGAATTACATAACTGTAAGGAAAACATATTTTGTATGCTAATCTGGTAGGAAGTTTTCTGTTTTCAAAAGGTTGTCATTCCGCAAGACTGTAAAGATTATTGTTTCTGTAGTACTGCTGTAAAAAACAAATGGTCACAGAGTGTGATAAAAAGACCTTCACCCTGTAATTTATCTTCACAAGCAATAATTTTGCAGATGATATGTAAAACATGATATCATTTGTTGGTCTTATTCAAAACTAAATTGTATCTACCAAAACAGTAGGATGTAAGATATGTTTAAATTTCAGATTTTAATACTCACATAGTGACCATATTGGTAGACTTTGACATAAATAGAAATATGTTTATGTAATATAATTATGAAATTATATATGATCTAAATATTGTATTAACTATCTTATCATATGCAATTTAGTCACATTTATCAGTTATCTCCATTATATTGTTCATGTTTATGTTTTTGAGAAAATTCACCCTAAATGTTTTCTCCTTGGCCTAACAATCAGAAACTACTACACATTACATCTTAGAATTGTTTCAAAACAATATTGGAACCACCCAATGGGAATAATGTTGTTTTCATTTGAAAGATCTGAAGTAAGGAAGAGTCATTGGCAGTTCAAAATTGACTGTATGATAGAAGCTTAATGTTTCCATCTCTTACTAGATTAAGCTACAAATCAGGACTGGATTACTTTCCCTGGTTAACATGCTGGCAAACTATTTTTATGACTCAAAGATGGTTGCACTAATGAAAAATGTTTATGCTTTATATATCCTCCCTGTATTTAAATAACTGTCTCTATATGTAATATATAACTAATAAAATATTTTGAAGGAATATGTCAAAATTTCATAACCATTAAAATTGTTGCTGCTGCAATCAGGAAGAGAAAAAAAATGGAAGGGATTAAAAAAGTCTAGGAAAACTTTTATAGGTGAGTGTATTGAAAATAAGTATTTCCATTTCTGGTATTATCTAGAGGTACATTTGATCTTAAATAGTCCCAACTGCTAATTTCCTGAAAGAATATGAAGGTTGAGGTGCATGTCTTTGTGACGGGCTATGGTTCATTTATCAATTATGCAACATAAATAAGTCTCTGATGAGTGTAAACACAAGTATCATTAGAAAGAATTCTTGTAATGTAAATATCATAAGAAGATTTTAAATTGCAGAAATTGACCCGAAATAAAATATCTTTTCAAAGAATGAAATCTTTTACCACTGAGAAAGCAACTAAGCAACTCTCTACAAAACATTTTTCTTAGTATTATTTCTCTCTCTTTTGAGACACATGTGTTAAAGTATTATTAGTTTTGGCATTTTCCAACCTCCTAGCAGTTGATTTTGTCATTTTAATTCTGTTGCTAGAGAATGTGTGTGAAATGTTAACTACTTTCAGCACATAGACTTTCATTTTTCCCTTTTTTGAGGTAAACAAATCAAGTAGTTTCAGTCTCTCTTCATGGGAAATTGCTCTGTGTACTTGTTCTTTCTCACTAGCCCTCTCTGAATCTCTAATTCAAACTCAAGTTCTCCTTTGAGGGAGGGAAAGCAGACCTGCATCGTCTCCAGTATTCTCAAGGCATAATCACCTTCTACACCCTGCATTCATGTAATCTGATTATTCATTTGACTGAAACTGTTCACTGAGCTGTAGCTTCCACTGAGCAGCCTGCAATGATGCCCAGGCCCTTTACTGAATTACTACCAAAAGTTTCTAACCCTATAAAGTTAAAGAATAAATCCATTTATTCACTCTTCAGTATGTGTTTATCAACATACTGTCTTGATCCCTATTGACCTTCCTCAAGTAGTTGCTTTAATGTTTTTCAGAAGCTTTTCTGCACTTGGTTAATCAAAATGGTTCAAACATTCTACTGGGCTGTTTTCATCTCTTGGCACCATGAAGGTTTTATAACTTTGATCACTTAGAGAATTTTTGGATGCTTACATTAGGAATGTAAGTATCAGCACAATGATATTATTACTTTCCTATTAAGCTTTGGCTGACTTCTATTAAAAATGTCATAACCTTTTTCTCTGCAATTTTTTAGGCCTAGAGATGATGTAATTCTTTACTGGATAATGGTGGAATGAGTCTTAATGAGTCTAATTCAGTGATGACCAATTTCAGTAGGTTACTACCTACTGTTGAAGGACTAATTTACAAAATCTGTCAGTATCACTATTCTTTTCATATTTGAACAGCACTCATTTTTTCACCATTGGAAAACTATTGAAATTTAGAAGAACCTTATTCTTAATTGGGATGAGAAGTCAAAGTTTCAACATTTTCAAAGGTTATTCTTCCTTTTCTCCAGTCAAAAGTGTATTTTGATGTAAAACAATATGCTTCAACAACCGCAAAACAATTTGAACTTTTCCATTTATATAGGAGTTAGTCCAGTTAACATTTGGAAAACTCAAAAGAGATAAGAAATATTCAGCCAGATCTTTTACTTTTTTTCCCCATGAAGTGAGAAATTTTCCAAAACAAGGTTTTCCTATGTTTAAAAAAAGCACTTTTTTTCGAAGTGCTTTTAAAAAAAATGTTGTTATCTGTTTCCTGGAGCCGTATCCATTGTCTGATAGCAAAGTGTGTTTTAGAGTTGTAACCCTGGATATATTAGTGTCAGAGAATCTGCAGTCTGGAAACACCAGTGCTAATTATGTCTTATAAAAAAAAGAGCTGAAGTTCAGTGACAGTCTCATTCAGCTTTGGAGTCTGGAAATCTATAACAAACTCTCTTTGACAAGGCATTAAGTCTTGTTGCTGTTATGACATGGCATTATATTCCCTAGCAAAACATAAAAGTCTTGTGGTTTCAGACTCTATACTCTACAGTATTCAAATTAAATGGGTATTAATTTCCACATGTGTCCTGATCAGAATGTTCAAATTTCATTTCTACCACAAGGTCTTCTATTAGTTATAATGCACTTATTAAATTTCCTTGCCCTCTTCTTTTTTGACAGCATAACTCCTTTTGTCCCATTCTGACACTGTTAGCCCCTTCTTGTATATATAGAAGGGGCTGGCAGCAGCTTCTGTAGCAGAGACTTGCTTGACTTAAAGCTTTGGGATGGCTATCAACCCTAGCCTCCAGCTACACCTGCCTTGAGACTCCTAACACATTGGACACTTTCAATTTGGGTGTAACAGTTAAAAGCCAAAGTTTGTAAAATAATCTTGATCCTATTGTAAATGAAATTTAACCCTTAGGGATAAAGAACAATGTCTTTGAGGAAGTCATGAGTAAGCTTGCATTTCCCTGCTTCTCATGCATCTTTTATGCAACAAGTGGTCAAAACAAGATACTTTAAATATCAGACAGTCTTCAGAGGGTCCAAAGAACTGGAGCAGCTGCACTCTGAGGAAAGACTGAAGAAATTAGGTCTTTTAACCCTGGAGAAGAGAATGCTCAGGTGGAAGGGGCTCATCATAGATTTTCAGTATTTAAAAGGGTGACTGAAAAGGAAAGAAAGGCAATCTCTTCGCAAGGAACCATAAAAGGAGCAGGAAACATCATGTGTAATTTGCATTATGCGGTATAAAAAAGAATTTTTTCACAGTGAGAGGAATTGACCACAGGAGAAACCTCTCCAGGGGCATGGTGGAATCGTCATCACTGAAGGTTTCCAAGACATGACTGGACAGGATGCTAAAGAAACTCTTTTAGGCTCCCTTGTCCATTAAGATTTGACCAGATGATCTTTTGAGGTTCTAAGGGACCTGTTCAGGGCTGTTCTCTGGTATCAAACGTAACTGAGTGCCTCTCTTTGTTTTTTGGTCTTTCATTTCCTTATAATACTGATTAATACTCAATTCAGCTAAAAAAAGATGGTGTAAGTTTTTATTGATTGCATGAGTGGCTTCTTAGTGTGCATTTCTGAAGGACATGGTATGCAAATAGAAATCCAAATTATCATCATTGTTTCTGAGCATAGTTTCAATGATTAGCAGGGGTTCTGTTATCTTCTGATCTTTGATCTCAGTTAGCTGGACACTACACATGGATACTTTTGAAATTGTGTCCTATTTGAGTGAGATTATATTCCATGAAGGAATAATTGTGTCATAGGACATAAATAACTTTTTAAAGCCTATTTTGCATAAAACAAGAGAGTACATAAACCCACCTTTTTTCCTGTTTCTGCTTCCAGGAGGGTTAACTTCAGCTGTAGCTTTATGGAAATGTCTAAGAGGACTTTAACTTTTCTTGCCTTTCCCTTTTTCCATTATGAATCCTCTTTCCTGCATACCCACTACCAGTGAAAAATCAGATATCTCAGTGTTTGCAGAGCACTATGGCGTTTGACTTCTTCAAAGCTATGTTATAATGTCTGAAAATGTGTTCATGGATTTATGTGTGGTGTATCCTACTCTATACTCTGTCCCTATATTTTGTGGTCTTGATATATGAAGCCATCCCAATAATATGATTCCACTTAGGAAATAGAATCATCTTATATGATGGGAAGTGAGTGTGGCACTTAACTCATGAAAGAGCAACTAATTCTTCCTGCATTCCTGGGGAAATCCATTCCTATTCCTAGAGAAGCTCTGTAGATGTAGGAGACTTGAGTATTAGGATAGCATTGCAGGAAAATTAGAAGTAGACAGAGTCAAGGTTCCAAACACTGAAGTTTTTAGAGCAACTAACTCTTTCAATAAGTACTTTGTGGTTTCCTCTGGAAACAACTTCAGGTGGAAAACTTCTTCAGTATTTACAATGAGGTATCAGTGGAACACTTTGCACTTTGTTCAGAGAACAAATCCAGTCTAATATAGTATTGACTATCTACTTCAATCTCCAATTATTATATCTCTTAAAGCAGAACTGAAAAACTGTGTCTCGGGCTAGCAATGAGAACGGATTTAAATTTTAGGGGTATAGCTTTGGTGACTTTCTATGTCTTAACTTGCCTCAGCACCAAACAATATGTAAAGGTCTGCTTTGATTTGAAAAACTTTTGTATATGTTCTTGTGCAATCTACTTCTACCTCTACTAAGAGACTGAAAGTTGCCTTAAAAATAACATTGAGAAACATAAATTAATCCTTTTTATGGCAAGTTTGTGTGTACAGCCTTTCTAAAGCCAGCATAAATGATGACACAGTGTTTTGTCTGCTCCAAATGTACATCAGGAACCTTTTGCCCAGTATGTTCTCTCTTCTCAGTCTAAAATGAAGAAATAGAGAACAGTTATTGAATTTTTATATTCTCTTGAATTTTTAATTCTCTGTATCTTTTACAGTATAACTTGTCAATCATTTTCAGAGTGCTTCAGTGGGGTTTTTTAGTTTGATTTCAAATATCACTGAACAATAGATACTTGTTTCCTGCATTTCCTTTTTTTTCCTGTATTTTTCTCTGTTCCTACCAGTTGAAAATTAAGATCCTAATTTGAATACTCTGCATGATTGCATGTTGCAGTTGCACAGTCAGCTTGACCTCTATGGCAGCAGGATTTTCTCTATGAAACCAAGGAACAGAATGCTTGATACCCATTTTTCCCACCACTTTTCAAGTTCCTAAATAGCAGAGAAAGCAGTTAATTGCTTTGTGCAATTCCTAGAGCAACAGCCATAAATGGTTTAAATACGGTAAAAATAATTAAACCTGCTTCAGCGGTGAATAAAGATTGAACATAGGTAAGTTTTAATGGAAATCAAGTTCCTACTGAGGTGTGCTGATTACTACATTCACATTCTTGCTTTACTTTATGCATACTTCAGACTTAACTGAAGACATTTTATTAGACTTTCAATCTTAAACCATGTTATTACTATTTCACATAGTTCAGTTTGCCTAGAGCAAACTAAGGAAATGTTGTTTTTTATTAATGAAGTAGAAAAACTTAATTGAAACACTTCAAAGCCAAAAGGAAATAAAAGCAGACTGAACTGCTACAGTCAGTCTTTTGTAATGATCTCAACTGTTAAGAACAGGAGTGCATGACTAAGGATTTGGTGGTTTTGAAGTGTAAATATAACCCATTTTCAGCCAAATACTTTAAATCGAAATAATTATAAAAATCTAGGCTGACGTCAAGGGAAAACAAACAAATTTGGTTGAAGATTATAAACCAAGCCTCGAGTCTTGTATTATCTTGTCCATCAAAACTATCCCCTTTTTGTTGTTTTGGGAGCACTTTTGGAACAGAATTGTAGGATTTGACTCAAGGCAGCCTTTTCATAAGTGACAGTTGACTGATATACAGAGACATGAAATTAGATGCTCCACCAGGGAATAGCTTACAAAGCTAATAGAAGCACAAGGCAAATCCTAGGAGGAAAATTTAACAGATGCTTACTCCAAATTGTGATTTTTATTTTCCCCAATCTGTAGCTTTGTATCAATAGGCTTTGTCTCCTAGGGGAAACTTGCCTTCTGCAGAGCACACACTAAAGCTTAGATGTGGTTGTGTTTGTATGTTTGTGCTCACACACTGATACTCTATCTCAGAGACCATGCTTTTTCTGCTTCTGCTCACTCTTTATTGCCTTTGTTCAGCTTTTCTCTGCTTCTCTATTCTTCAGAAGCACCTATATAAGCCAGTAAAGGAGTTAATTTGTACTGAAAGCACATGAACAACTAGAATGTCTCTGTGACCCAACAGTAGCTCTCAACTTGGTGTTTTGTATGCAGTAAAAAATGCATCTTCATTCCATTGAAAGGAGTATCAAAATTCCTAGTTGGTCTGGTACTTAGTGGAAAAAAGAATTACTCTTCTTTAGCATTTTTGTAGTGGTTTGGGAAACATTGAGTGAAACAGACTTGTTTAATCCCGACTGAGGGTATAGAATTACGCTAGTAATTTTCCAGGAGTTGTCTATGTGGGAGAGTTGCTATTCTAAAAACAGTCATAATACAAACAAGGGCAAGAGTACACACAAAAGGGTCACTTAACTGCCATTCAAGAAGGTGTTGCAGTTCTGAAACCCCCCATAAGCACTTTTAATACCTCCTCTGAAAAGGAGATGTAAATAAACACCAAATACAAACCACATGTTTATCCTACAGAGTAAAGGTGGACTCAAATACATATGCAAGTTCTTTACAAAATTTAGGGCCTGATATGTATTCTTCATTATAAATTGTATTTGTTCATTAATTTAGGCCTACATGCTCTTGTTTGTGCTATTCCTTTTTCTCCACTAAGTTCACCTCTCAAGCTAGCCCTTGGGGGGAGAAAACCCTGAAAAGTAACTAACAAATATTATTTCATAATTGGAGAAGCCATTTCATCTAGAAAATTAAATAACTATGTTAGCTGGAATGTATTAGCAGACTTGTTTGGAGTGATGGTTTTAGTGTTGCTCAACATTATGCCACAAAAAAATTCCCTCCCCCATCAAAATGTCAAGCATTTAATATTCTGGTTTACCACACAGGTTTTTTTTAATCTTGAAAATCAGCTATGATGGTTTATTATATCTAAAACTATATGGAGCGCTACAAAAACTCAAATGTTCTGAACTTCTGCTTACTAAAAAGCCACATGGCATTTTTGTCAGCAGTGATTATTGTCTATGAATGCATGATACTCACTTCCCTAAATTATGTCAACCAATCCAGCTCTTACATAAATTACTCATGAAGCTCCACTGGAGATTTGGACTACCTACCTACTGTCATTACATGTACATCTATTTCACACTTTGGTGGTTACTGTCATACATTGCTATTACTGTGAAATGTTATAAGCTGTGTGTAGCAAGAAGAGTGTAGCTTGTTCTTTGTTTATGTTTATGTTTATGTTATTGGTCTCACCCAAGAACCAAAAAAATTATATGATAGTTTTAGAACTTCAATTGTTTTTTCCCCTGAGCATAGCCCCTGTCAGGCCACTCAGAAGCAAAAGACCTGTGCAACACCTTTTGTTCAAAGAAGATTAAAGTCATTCTAGGTCTTAAAAATATGGAAATGTAGATAAGAAAAAAAAAAAAGGACTGCATTTTTGCCCTTCACCATTTGCACAATCCTTTTCAAGTTTTGAAATAATTTTATTTTTAAAAAAACTTTCTTGTTTCTCTGAGAAACCTATTTGGCAACTTTCAGATTTTCTTTTATCTTGTCAGCAGTACTTGTCAATATTAATAGTACCTGAGAAGACTTTACAAATTAAAGTCATCTCTTAGCACCTATACTGACTAACGTAGGCTCACAAGAACTGTTGATTACCCAGTTGCTGCAAAGTGAAAAATAGAGGCTATAAAATTCCAACATGCATTTAACAACTGATTAGATACTATTCTATGTTAACATAGAAAGAAAGAGAAAATAGTCAAACAGCATGGTGAATATGTGAGGGAATTTATTATTAATATGAAATGGCAAAACAAAACAATTTGGAAATTTCAGTCTAGCTCAGAAAGCAGAATCAAAGGAAGGGAATTGAATAAAACTGAAGTAAATTAGAACTGATTGCAAGGAAAATTATGATTACGCAATAAATGGAAGAATTTTTTAGATCAGAATTTCAGTCCAGGGGTACATCAACTGGGATGACTGAAAAAAATGTAAATCGCAGTAAGACAACTCATGTGGAATAAAATAAAAGTGAATTTAATGGTACAGGAGCTCAGAAACAGCCTTAGCTGGATTATAGAAATGATCTAGTTGTAATATTTTTTTTGTTAATTCCACTAAACCTTACATTCTTTTCAGTAAGATTGCTTTATTTTCCCAGAGTCCTAGCATATCATGTTGTAGTGATGGATTAAAAATATAAAGGAATCAAGTGAGAAATAAAATCAGAAGGACTGGCATTATTTTCTGTTTGAACAGCTGGGATACCTCCACAAACCAAATAGCTGGAGATCTCGTGTGATAGGCAAAAGTTTTCAGGAACAGAATCATTCACATCAGATATAGAATATCTTCTTCATAAACATAAAATTAAACAGGAAGATAAATTGTTTACAATGAAAATTCAAATAATCTGTGCAGTCTTGAGGCAAAGAGTTGGATTAATTCGGTCCCTGTGCAATTAGTTACCCTGTAACACTGCTGAGTAACTAATTTAAATGGTAGGCCCACAACAAAGGAATTTCAGTTCTTGCTAAGCTTTGAAACACAAGTTTAATCAGTTTAACTACCACTGAAGTCTTTATTTGTACAATTACTTGCTGTCTGACACAGAATATTGAGAGCAACAGAGACAGTCTATAGGAAATTAAAGGCACATTGAGAGTTAGAAAGGCATGTTGTCCAAATTTAGTCTGCAGTGCCCAGCACTGCCTTTGCCAGAGCACAATCAAGTGAAGCAGCTCACATTTTAATTAGATTAACTTTTTTAATTTGCAGAAAATGGCCATAATTAATTAATTCAAGAGTTGCTTTATCAGGTACAGTTCTAGATGCAATGTTTCAACAAAGAAATTGTACTTGATTTTGTTTGTCTTGGGACATAATAAAATATCCATCTTCACTTACTGATGCAACAAACGTTATACCTCAGTATTTTAGTAAATATTGACTTCATAGAAGAGACCTAGAAAATTAGCTCATTTTGATTACATTATTTCAAATATATTATGTCATACTACAGCAAATCTAATTTAATACTATAGATATTAATCTAAATATCCAAAGCTCTTGATACTTCCTATCAAATAATTTATTAAACTTATGTAGTTTTGGCAACAGAAATGAAATATTTACTTCAGAGAGTTTTTTTAGTCACAGATTTCACTGTATTTCTGACAGCACTGAAACAAAAAGCCTTATTCATCTTCTCATTCACGGTGAACAAGGGCCCATGTTAGAGCTCATGCAGCTGTGATAACAGCAATGATGTACCTGCTGAATGTAGCATAGGGTAACAGCATCTCTACCAGCAAGACAAGAATTTACATGGGATCTACCCTAGGTGTTTTTATCATTCTTTTCATTAAAGTCAACAGAACAAATTGCATGAAGGGCTGACATCACTCCACTGTAGACTTAGCCCTGTTAACTTAAAACTCTGAGGTAATGTAATTCTTACAGCTTAAAAGTTTGTGTTCACTGTGTTGGATTTGTGTAGAAGCTGTCATACAGCCTATTTGCATTGCCTGAGAACTAAAGATAAAAAAAGTAATGGTACGAAATTTCATGCACTGCAATTACATGTCATTTGATATTATGTGACTCTGCTTTTCAGGGCATATGACTGAGTCTCCTTCCCAAACACTTAACCAGCACCATTAAAGAGTGGAATCATGTGAGAAGAGATCATTTTGCAACTAGCAAAAGCTATTTGAAAGTAATGGTATTTAAAAGGTTTTCCTCCCCTGCCAAGTCCATGATGAAATTCTCTGAAAATTATTACTAGCCAACTGCTAGTTGTAAAATCTTAACATAGTCATTTTGAAGTTATGTGGTTAAAAAAATGCAGGTAACTTTTAAATAAAAACATAGAATTTTTTTCTATCCAATCAGGGTGATTACTGGTAGGGGATTTGTCATGGATATGAGTGCTGAAGGATAAATTAATTCAGGGCTTCATCGCTAGAAAAGATGGAGAAATACCTTGCAGAAATAAAACAGTACATTTCCATGGGGAGCCTTTCAAATTCTTTTTAAAAATGACCCATTGAGAAACTACTGTGCTACTTCATCATCATCTATGGGACCAGAAAATTATGTTGCCGTCAAACACTTGCAATAGAAAAAAGCAATTTTAATAAAGAATTATATAACAGAATCAATGCCTCCAGCTTTAAAAGTAATTACTGGATTTTCTTTATATCTTACCCTGAAATTTCTTTTAATGTGACAGCATTCTTTTTTTCTTTTATATTACTTTTGAAATACTGCAGTTTATAATTCAGCATAATTAACTAGACAATGCAAATTTAAAATACTGTCCTAATTTTCTAGTCAACTCAGTGATGATTGTGAAACAGCTGTTGTGCAATGTATTAACACTTTGTAGCCATGTTTCCAAACTCAAAATATGACTTATATCCCTGCTTTGTCATAGGTACAGTCATTCTCTAACTTCAAACTGCACAAAAACCTGAATGGTATAAATGACTGTTCCAGATAGTCTAAGATCTGATACTTTTGAGAAATAGACACATGAAAATTCATCTTATAGAAGAGCTGCTATGTTTGCATAAAGATAGCACCAAAAGATATGTGAATAACTGATTTTAAAAATAAAAGAGGGAACTAAGGTTCAAATAAAAACTTAAGACATTTTCTTTTCAAATTTTGACAACAATAGCATATTTTTATGTTATTTTCCTGTATGGAATTCTTTCTATTCCTTGGAATTATTTTACAAATAATTTGAACAAGCTTAAAACTGCATGCTTCAGTAATTAAGTTGTTTTTCTGCAGGATCAGTTTTGTGTCAGTCAAGGCAGACTTTATAGCTCAGTCTTTCCTCTAAGCCTGAGTTGAAACACTTTTAGTTCGTTTTTGTTCAGCACATTTTTGAGTGCTGTCTCTGTTATTTTTCCACAATTCAATGTAGAACCTCCCACAAGCTTAAACATACTCTTCTTGGATCTTTACAATTCATCTCTTCCAGAATGCATATTTGAACTAAATAGATGTGTGTTTGATTCCGAACTGAGAGAGTTTCAGAATTCGGCACATTTTTCTTTAGACAGTCTCAGAACAAAAAGTCAGACAAAACACAGGCCCACATACATACATATATGTTCTCTATCTTCCTTTGTGAGTAGTTTATTCCCCTAAGGAATTCCCACTTCACCTCCTTCTTTCTTCCTGGATATAAGAAATATGGAGAAACCTCCTTTTGAGAGACCTGGTTCATCTTATTGCCTCTCTGAAATGGCTGATGAACAACTCACAGCACTGCAAACACTTTTAGCTGCTCTAAGTTCTTTGGTAGGAAGTCTTCTACTTTCTAAAGACTTACTCCCTCACACAGATACAGATTTTTCTGTTTTCTGACCTTGCTGTTCAGATAGTGTTCTGGTGTTCCGATTTATCTCTTCCATCCACCTCAATATTGATGATTGATTCCAGCTATAACATTGGCTACATCTCTAGAGTGCTCTGTCTTCCCAATGAAAGTTTTGCACAAATTAGGAGTGAAACAGTGACTCCATAAAGACAAGACTGCATGTATTAAAATAGACAGGATAAGAGCAGCAGCCATATTCCATAGCCCAGAGGCGACAATTGAGAAATAATTAGATCTAAGTAATAGCTTATCAGGTTCTTTCAAGAACAGCAACAGTTTTAACAGCAGTTTAGAACTAGTCATGCTACAGGCAGTTACTGCCCTGTGTTTACCATAGGCGCGCTTAGATCCATCTGCCAAGCAACCTTTCTAACCCAAGGATGAATGATCTGTGAGACTCCAAAAGAATCTCTGGAAATCTGTAGAACTTTGAAATCCTACCCTATATAGAACTAGGTATGAGGGAACTATCTTATGGACTGGATGTACCTTATTCTTAGTGTGATTTACTTCTAGAGAAGCATGGGGAAGTATGAAACACAGATGCAGCTCTCACAGGCGAACTAGACAGTAAATAGAAGAATGACATTTTGCCTACTGTCATTCAAGTATGCCTATCTCCATGCAGACAAAATAATTCTTACGCCACTATCTTTCTGTGGACTCTTAGCTATGTCCTTGAAGTACACTGTCCGAATAGTTAAATCTGGGGTAATGGCTTGCTCCTCCATCTGTGAACTCTCAGTTCAGGAGCACTTTCTTTGATTCTGTAATTCTTGGAGATCACATACATGTTACAGAGTAATAAATTCTAGAGGCAATAAAGAAATTAAAGCAGACAGCAGTGAAAGACTTCAGGAGTGGGATTAGAGCAGAGATTGCAAAGTCGTGTACCTTCTAAGCGTTGTCATATAATTGACAATGTTGCTCTTTGTAGAAAAAGAAAGATGTTAGGACAGAGGCACTGACAGGAGTTTGTAGGAACAATCAATTTCTCATAGAAAATCTGAAGTGAAGAAATAACTTTTAATTCCTAATAAATTTAATAGACAGGAGTGACTTTAATAATATCTAAGGAATTAGCCTTCTTTGCCCAGCAGTAAGCCCATGTTCTGCTTTTTTTCTGGCACAGAGTTAATTTTCTCAGAGTAGCTGATACGGAGCTACATATTGGTCTGGTGCTGGAAACAGTATAGATAAAACAAGGGAGTTTCTGTTACTGCTGAGCAGCACTAGCACACAGTCAAAGATTTTTCTGCTCCTCACCCTCCTCCACCAAGGAGAATGGGGGAGGGGATGTCACACCTGGGGTGTCCAAGACACTGAGAGGGAAAAGAGCTGGGACAGCTAACCCTAACTGACCAAAGGGATGCTCCATAACACATGACATCATGGTCAGCATATAAAGCTGGGGAAGAAGTCGGGGGCAACTGGAGAGATGGCATTTTTCTTCCCAGGCCTTTAAACATGATGGACCCCTGCTCTCCCAGAGATGGCTGAACATGCCCATGGGAAAGACAAAGCATGTGGACTAATTACCATTAGAAGTGAGAGAATTTTTTAACCAATAGAGAAGTGAGCTGTGTAGCCAATGAGCACTAGTTACTGTGTTTGCTAAGATGTATAAATAGTGAAAAGTTATGAACAACCCACCCAAGGAGTGCCACTAGATCCAAAGATGGTGCTTGCTTGATCTATCTCTCTACCTCACCTTTATTGTTAAATAAATCACTATTATTGACTTCAGCTGATGGTCTATTTTGTACCTTAATTTGAGTAGGGGCACCTCTCACCAACTGATCTTAACAAAAAGACAAATCTAAAGGATGTCAAAAAGCATAGCAGTCAGTATTTGTACGGCTCTTTCCATAAAAAGCTTTCAAAATTATTCTGAAGACTTTAATATCATCTGGTTTTGTTTAAAACCAGGAAAGTTCATTTTCAGTTCATCCTTGACTTGACCAATCATGAAGACCACACTCCTCTTTAGTTTGTGCATTTCTTTTATCTGGCCAGAATGAACCTGTCACATTATAAATATTTTAGAAACTTTTTTTCCTGACCCTGATGGCCTACAGTTATTCTTAGTTTTGAGGTGATCACTTGGATGTTGCAAATAGATCCTTATCTTTCACAAGGCGTTTATTATATGACCCATATCACAAAAATAATTTGGCATATTAAAAAACCACAATGAAACATCAAACTAAATATTAGAGGCAGGAAGGAATATTAAAACATAAAACCCTAGGTAAGACATAATGAAATACAAGTCTCAAACCAAAAAACCCCAACTACATGTTTAGAAAAGCTGTGTTGTTTAAAAGTAGGCAGTGTATATACTGAAAACTGTCAGTACTGCTTTATCCAGTGAAGTAGTAGGTGTTATTCTGTTTAACAATGAAAAAAAGGATGAATTTGTGGAGCAGTCATGAAATTAATCCTCCTCTTTTGAGACCTTCCCTAGATCTTTAAACATTAAATCAGTCCTCATTGTATCACATAGTGGAACTCCATTAGATCCTTAAGAGTACCTCCTCTTCCAGTGATTTGGAAACACTGGAAGATAATTTCTCTACCAAGGCCAGGGAAGTTGTACAATCGCCAAAATCAGAAGACATGCACCCCAAAATATCAATTCCTCCCTCCTCAACACTTCTTTTAAATTCCTATAATTTGCATCTTGTTTTTTTTTTCTGAAAGGGGATATTTGATTCAAGAAATGTCACCACACTGTTGCTACCACTACCATCACACAAGACCCTGTTATCAGTAAATATGACCAGTAACCATGGGTTAGGGATGGCTAGACACACCTCATTGAGTGGAAAATGTGGTCTTTAGCCAGTATGATTTTGGTAAAAGCTGTAACTGACATTTTCACAATAGAAAATGGTCATAGCTCCATAGATCCAACTATATTCTACACTGTAGTTTAGATAGTGCCTGAAGATAAAACCAACACAAAGAAATCTGGGACACATCGCCAGAGTGCTACCTGCAACTTAATTTTTCACCAAAGCAGAATACATTGATGCAGTTTAACAGAAAGTGTGGGGTTCTTTTCCTTTTCTGTGTCTCACAAAATTGTTGTGATAATATCTATCTCACATCTTTTACTGATCAAGATTCACATAAACTCCCAAGGATCCCATACAATTTACAGTGTAGCAATATGTTCTAATAGTTTTCTAAATTATTATGTATTATATTCAAGATGATTCAAGACATTTTTAAACTCTTAAAGTAAATTCACTTAATCTTGAGAATTCAGCAGAATAATAACTTTTGGAACTTGAAAAAAAAAATTAAGCACTGCACAAATTTCTTATTATATTAGCAGTAAATTAAACAAATTTTAGACTCCTACTCTCCCAACTAACAGCAACCTCACAGCGGTAGACACCTACGATGGTCATACCCATGTTTGTTTTTAGTAAAATGACCATAGCAATTGTTTTCTCTTTTGGGGAAAGACACCTTAGGAAAGTTTTTAAAACTCAGAGATACAGGTCTAGGGTCATAAATAGATCGTTTTTAAAGTGGAATTTTAGTGGATTGGTTAATTGCTTGTTTGTTTGTTTTTGTTAGCTTTCACTGCTTTACATAAATGGTAGACTTTTCATGGGTGTTTCCCTTCTCCAAAAAGATTTGACCCAATCCCTAATCTCAAAGGCAGAAGGATTCAGATTTCCTCATTCTTCTCAGACTTAGGCTCATTCAGGAGCTGCATGTTCAGGCAAAGTGTAAGAGATTCAAATAGCTTTCAATAGTGATCCTCCTCTGAGGTAAATCTCAAGTCTCCATGCTTACAGCAAGAGCTGTATAATTACAACTTCAGTGTTTTCCTAGTGTGTGTCTTTATCAAATATCAGGAGCTATTTTATCTTGTCATTTCTGGGTAGTATTTATAATCATAATGGTTACAAAACAGACTAGTAGTAATAAAAATAGAATGGTAGTAGAGATAGGACTCTGAAATACATCCCCAGCACAGCATCATAGACTAATTGTCGTCAGAATTTATTTCTTTTGCCCACATTTTTGTTGGTATTAGTGACATTGCATAGAAATTCAATATTTCCTTTCATTGATGCTTAATTGTTAGGAATAAGTTTCCTATGACAGAACAGTGGTCTGAAATATCATGACAATATCTAAGTGACTTCTTATATTGAGAATTACAGCAGATAAAACATTTAGACAACTATTTATCAGTGTGAATTTTCACATTTTCAAGGCCCTATCTGCACTGTGTTTTATGACTTCTGGTTGGTAGCATAGACAGGGCTGATTTTATGACTTTGAAATAAGTGGCTTTTCTTTCACGGGGTAGACAGGTATGCAGACGTACACTTTTGCTTCTTACATAAAGAAAATTCCAACTTTCTTAATAGAAAGTTCATTGCAGACCCTTAACAGGGAAAGTGCTATGGTATTTTTCACTTTGTGCAGATTACATAGAACATAGAACAGATATTCTTGAATCCAAGGCCATAATCATTGTTGGAAATGGTCAGTATGTAACTGAGTTTGTAAATCCCATCTATTTTCCTGCCACAGTTAGTGCAGTACATAGATATACTTTATACACACACGAATCCTAAATCATACGCAACCACTGTTGGTTTGATGTTGGACTGAGTTCAACAGAAACATTTCATAATATCCCCCATTTTGTCAATTTTCCTGCAGGTATAAAAACTTGAATTCAAAGAGAATTAATTAATGTGCTCTGATGTTATAGAATAATCATTAATGAATCTACTTTTCATTACATATTTCAGCTCATGAGCATATCTAGAAGACCAAATCAACAGATGCTTAAATGTTGATGCCTTGCTAATAATAAAAGCAGATTAAAATTTCTCAGTTACTTAACTAAAGGCACAAAGCCTCAAGAAATCCAACTGTTTGAAATTTTTGGCTGTGTATCATGCACTTAACACCCGGATGAACGAATTCACATCCCTTGAATGTGAATTCATGTCCCTCAGCTGTCTAGACCAATGGCCATCTGTTAGCACAACAGGACATGATCACTAGCTTGGGCCATTGCTTGAGGACAGATATGTCAAGAAGTGGCTGGTTTAGATGTGTAGCCTGTAAAATACTTTAAATATCTTCCTTATGCATAAAGGCCTTAGAGTTGAATGGCATCATTCACTAAATCATATCCTTTAAACCTACATACCACAGAAAGAAAATACATTCAGAAGCAGATATAAGGAACGTGGATGAGCAGTTGTGGCGATTAGTAGCCTCAACCAACTTGAAGATTAGGAAACCAAAAAGTCCAAAGTAGGTTATAAACATAACTTGGAAGGTCATCTCTACAGCAGCCTGTAGTGTCAGAGGGACTAAATTAAGTACAGAGAAATGTTTCTCTTTGAATACAATGGAAACAAATAGCATTGCCTTTATTACCAAGCACCACTGAAATAATTTTGGTTGCCTGCAGTGTCTGTAGTTGAGCACCTTGCCCAGAGAAAGGTGAATCCAGGTAGACATAGCTGTAGAGAAGGGTTACCATAAGCATTGGCAGAGGCATCTAGAATCTGTTGTTGTGTGTATTATCCCACTTCTAACTTGTGCCTTTTAATTTTCTGTTTTCTGTGTGAAAACATGTAAGAGGTCTTTGTGGAGCTGAGGTTTGTACTCATTCATAAAAAGTCCCTTTACTTCTAGATACTTAAGAACACTCAGTGTTAGACGCATCCTAATACCCACACAGGCGAAACCAACATACAATCATTGGATAACCTTGTATACAGGAGGACAAAGTAGTTTCAAGTGTTCTTGGCATTTCACCCTGTTTAAATTTGCATGTAACTTCATCAATTTTTCAATTATTTGCCCCAACCTTCTTCACGCCATGTGTCTTCCTCTGGCTGAACTTCTTCCTCGTTCTGATGATTGAGCCAAACCTTTTTAGCTACTTTCAAGAATAAGATTAAGAAAAAAGAAATAGGTCAAGCAAATGATCCAGGACTCCAAGGAATAGGGAGCATCATGGGTGAAGAACAACGCAACTCATTGCTGCTATGCTACAATTCATCATATTGGACTCTAAGGTTTGGAATCACTGAGACATAGCAAGTGGCAAATATTTCTCAAAAAAACCCAGTTGTCTGGCAGGGAAGATGATACCAGTTGCACCCCTTTTTAGCTATACTCAATGACAACAGCACCTACTGAGATGTTGAATCACAGATTCTCCATTACACTTTCTAAACAGTGTATTACTGAGGTTTTTTTGTGAAATGGTGCACTTTCAGGTGGAGATGAGTCAAACAGACTTGTTGCTGGTGCACAGCATACTGCTTCTGTACAAATAGGCATCTTCTGCACTAAATGCACTAGAGGGTCAAAGGTAAAAGGATATGTAATTACACATTTAGAAAGTATCATGGCCTTGCATGGCAAAGAAGAATTAAGGCTGATGAGCCACCTTCATATACTTTCACCAAAGGTTTTGAAACTGAACAGCTGCCTAAATTGAATCACAAAGCACAATGAAAGTAGATTAACCTGTAATTACTGTAAGCTGCATGTTTAGGGAAAAAGAAAATCATGTGTATATTTTCTCATACTTTCAATCTAACCTTTTTCACTGAAAAAAAATAAGATTAATTGCTCATTAGTGTGTAAACTAATGCTGTGTAGAGAGCAACTTTCCAGGATATAATGGCTTTTGCTTTAAATGTTGGATTTCCTGCACTTGCCAGAGTGAATTGATCAGTTCTGTTTTCAGATGAGGGTCCTAAAAAGTCTTTAAACCTAACAATTCCGCTAAGTATGCATTTAGCCACCATATATTCAATGTAAAATGCAATTTTCTGTCAAAAAAGAGGCTTATTTTTAGCATTCTGCACATGAGCAGCAAGTGAATCAACTGATACCTGGCAACAGCATTATGAGAGTCTCATTGTGCCACTGGAGGTAGATTAGTAGAGAAGACATTGCCTGGTTATGAAGGCAAATGAACAGGAATGACACAAAAATATTTTTAAATGTTTGAAGAAGTTAAATTTTTACTACAGTGGCAGCCAGGTGCCATTATTTTTCAGTAAACTCTACTAAAACTTGAACTGTTAATTATCCTCAGGATTTTGAATCCCATGAAACTTGCATTTGCTTGCTGTTGAAGTCATTCTTCTACTCCTATTCAAATTCTTCTATGAAGCGATATCTCCTACAGAGTAAGACTGTTCATTTGATCTTTAGAAACCTTTAGCTTTTTATTCAATATGTAATTTTTAAGCCTTTCCAAGCTGAAATATATGTGACATAATTTAAATGCTTCTGTTCGGTACAGACAATGCATTTGCTTTAACACTTCTGGGCTGATCAGTCCTTGAGTACTAGTTCTTATTATTTCCAGTGTTGTATCTTAGGCCTTGCCAGTCTGATGACTCAAAGTGCCAGAATTAATTTACTGGTAGACTGTGTGGGATGTAAAGTTACTTTACAGAACTTGTGCCTTATTAACATAGTAATTTCATAAGCTGAAACCCACAGATCTCTTACTATGTATGGGCTATAGAGCATTCTGCAAATACACAGAACGTAAATATGGTATTAAATTATGTATAGGACCTCCAGAAATCTATAGACAGTCACATTAAAACATAATAAGAATTGCTGCTTAGAGACCTACTTTAATTAAAACATTATGGTTTGGGTTTTGTTAAAACAAGATCTTTTGTTTTGCTTGGATTGGGATCACTGAATTTTATTTTTAAGCTATTGCTATGTGCAAATCAGTAATTCTCTTGCCTCCTGTATATTGAACATTTCAACTTCCTGTCTGGAAAATATATCAACTTTTCTGCATGAAATTAATCTTCAGTCAAGTCCTTAATTTTCTTTTTTCAGAAAAATATTTTTATTTTATATTAAGAATTGATTTCATAAGCATACCTTTATTTTGCTACTTCTATTTGTATTTTGATCTGCTTATTAACTTTTGAGCCTACTATGCCTTGTATTTTAAATTACATTGGTGTAAAATTAGTTTTGAAATTAAATAAAGCATTTCTTTACTTTTTACAAAAAACGAGCAAGTAGGCCCACAACTCTCATCTATAAACACTGTTAGTTTTGATCAATCAGTATTTCAGAATAGGGCAGCAAAGTACCTAGCTCAAGCCACTATACATTGCAGATCTTACACTGACACACATGTATCTGGTCAGGAGGGGTAAAAATAATAAGCAGGATTTTCCAAAGGAACATTAAACCACAGTAGGAAATTGCAGCCTAGTTCAGTCATCAGTTTCAAATTGGAGTTTTGCTCCTGCTCTGACACTGCAGGTTACAGGGCTGTGTGGAGCTACTTGAGCTAATCAGAGAGTAGCACCTTCCTGCAATAATGCATCCTGTGGGTAACATAAGTAGCACTCTGTTCCGTGATGCTGCAGTGAAAATTGTCAGACATAGTTCTGTCCTTTCGGGTGCCTGGGGGTGTCACGACGTGACATGGAGACATATCCTTATTACTCTGTTTGCACTTCTAATAACTCTCAGCTGTCTTTTTTTCTTCCTAGCAGCTTTTTAGACTGAGGCAATACTTGCAACCTTCTGCTTGGTTTTTTCCTGCAAAATTATTCTATAACTGTAAGTCATCAACATGCTCCTGCTTCTTGATGCTCCTCTTTTTTTTTTTTTTTAACCAATATTTTTCCTGTTATTCTGTTGTGCCAAAAAATTGTGAGATTTTTTTAATGCAATATAATGGTGAATCAGAAGTCTTCCAGATGTCTTTTGAAAACAGTTTTGGTACTTTCTCTTAGATAAGTGCAATATAATGCTTTGGCCCATGAACATGACCATATTTTGGTTTAGCTTGACCATTTTTCACCTGCTGAAAACTGCAGCCATTTATTTATATTTATTCCCCTGATTTTGATGTAATTTTCAGGGAAGTTTAATCTGATGGACTGTCCGAGGCATGGGAACTGGTGGGTAAAATCTAGAATTCCAGCATGATAAAAATATTCATAAAGAAAAATTATTTTTCCTTATATTACTCTCTATGCAACTAAAATTCCATTACTGGATATTTTCATAGGGAATGCCACTGAAAAATTTGAGGAGCAAGAGACAGACAATAGTCAGCAGAGAAATGTTAAGACTATTGATAATGAATGCCTAAAGTGGAAAAAACTTTGAATGGTTCTATCTCATATTTTTGTTGCTGTAGCTGTCCCTCAGAATAGCTAATCTCATAGATAAGGTTAGACTCTTATCAGTTTGCTCTGCTTGTTTCCTAACATAAATTATGCATACTGATGTGTGCCTCATGCTCTGCTCTAATCAGTGAGGAGTAGCAGTGCTTGATTATGCAGGATAATTGTTCCACAAAAGCTGCTTTCTGTATTGCTAGAATAGAATCTGAACTTACACACAATACAGATCTATGTATCCCAGTCTACCAAGCTAACTAAAGTCATTCTGGGCAACTCCCACAAGCCTTAAAAGAGTGCCAAAATGGATGAAGCTGGCCAGAAGAATCAGTTGGGGAAAGGTTGATGATCAAAAAAGCAGCAATCTAAATGCCTTTTCTCTACACCAAACAGCTTCTCCCATCTCTCAGTCTTAATGTGAGAAAAAGAATCACTGAAAGTCAGTGAACCTGAAGAGAAGCCTTTGTATGGATTGGTTTGTCAGTTATTGGCCTCTCTGGCTTGCAGTGCCCCAGTCACATTTTCTCAACACTATATTTTGTCAGTTTAAGGATAATACAAATAAGATATTTCTGGTCTCCTTTCAGGAAATGGAATGAAATCTTGAGATTTCAGTGAGGGTTAATTGGGCAAGCTTTGGTTCATTTCCTGCACTACTTGTCATCCCATTCACTTTTATTGTTTTCACTTGGTTTCAGAATTTTCTCCTGTTCTTTTTAGCATTTAATTTCTTCAAATTCTTCTCCTCTCTCTTTATGTACCTTTCTTCCCTGATTTTATGATTTTATTTGGAGTAATTTTCACAAGTTTTCTCCTTTTCACTTCTCCTTATTTCATCTTAGCCCATTTGGTTGTAGTCATTCCATTTCCAAATTTTCTGGTTTTTTCCAATTGCATTTTATTTGATTATATTTCCTTTCCAGAGCATTTGTTAGACTTTGTTCTCTAATTTCAAGACTTCATTCCCTATTCCTGAAAAGGAACTCACATTTCTGACATTGCTTGAAGTCTTGTCCCTTTATTGTATTTTAAACGGATGCCGTTTGTCTTAATTTCCACGTTGCTTGGAGAAGGTGTGAAGTTGATAAAATCTTCTAAAGATTTCAGTTTTCAGTCTCCATCTGTTCTTCTCCTATTTCTGTGCTTGAAATTCTACTCTTTTGCTAGTAATTATCTATTTTTATAGTATTTTAAAAGTTTTTGCATGCAGTTCTATTTTTTTATCCCGTACAAGGTGCAAGTAACCAGTGGGATTCCCTTATTAAGAAAGGTAACTTTACTTCAAAATATAGTATCTTGCTATTTTCCTACCACTGACTTTTTTCTTAATCTCTTCTCTTTTGTAACTTTTATCATGCATCTGAGATTATCGTTGGTGTGTGAGATTACAATTTCTCAGCAAAGCATACACAGATTAATTCCCCAAATTTCTGTGGAGCTTTTTAGGTTACTTTTATCAGCTCCAAGGCTTTGTTAAATTACTAGCATTTATCTTATTCACTTGCCTTCACATTATCTTAATCACTTGCCTCATTGTATGAGGCCCACAATTGAAATATCTCTGACATAAATCAGGAAACTTTTGATTACTTATAATTGGCATTATGCAACATGTCAAGGAACAATGGAAAGGAATAATAATTTGCCTCTGGTCTGAAGTTTCTGTTCATGCTTTAAATCCACCAGTAGGTGCTGTTATATTTAAATTTATCCCTAGTACTGATTTTTTTTAAAAAAAAAGAAACACAACACCAAGAAAACTCATTTGAGGATGGCTCTGCATGAGATGATATGCATTGCTGATTCTTCTCACTTTTCCTTTTTACCAGACCTTATACAGATTGATATAACACAGGTGGCACCCTGCAAAATTCAGAATAGATTTTAATGGGAAGACAATTTAAGACAGCAAAAGTAAATGAAACATGGGACAAAACATTTATAAAAGACATGGAGTAATGCTGCCATCAGAATAACTGGAAATAAACTAACAATAATAATACTTTGAACCTTGAGAAGGCTTTCCATCATGACAGTAAGAAAGCTTTAAAAAAGGTGTAGAATGACTTTCAAATTATAGAGGAGAAGATCTCCAAGAGTAGCAGTCAAAATGTTCTTATGGCCAAAGATTATTACATCATATATACTGGTAATTTAATGTTAATTCAGAGAAATTTTTAATGAATTAATAGTCCAAATTGTCTAGTGAATACAGAAAAGGCTCATTAATACTACAATTAAATTTTTTATATAAAATAATCTTCTCAATGTCATTCTTTCTTCTCAGGGGAATTGTACAGGAAAACACATCTTGCAATTTACAGGGGGATTAGATTTTCCCATAATTCCAAGAGACTGGACTCACTAACCCATGAGCAACCTCAGCTTCATATTCTTAAATACTTAACTTATATGCACAGAAGTGGGCTATGCATATTTACAGATGAAGTGTCAGAGGCATTAGAAGAGTTAGAAAGACCGATTCCGTTATCATCAATTCATTAAATGAAATCTAATAATTTATACACTTAAGTGAAATTTAAAATTTTTTAAATGCCCCTGGTCAGAAATAATTTTTATAATATTTAATAAACACCTTTGACCAAAACATTGCCATTAGGATGTTTTTCTTAATTTCAAATTTTGATGGAAGGTTATTATGTTTTTTATGGGAGTTTTCTTTTAGGGCCATCTAGACTGAGGGTTCTGTTTCCAGGAGTGATTATATATTTGTGTTCTGTGTTTGCATGAGATATTAGTTGGAAAGGTTATAAACCTTCAAGTTAGAAATCTTAAAAATAATTAATTCACAGAATGGAGACTCAATTCTGAGTCCAGTGCAGAAAAAGATTCCATCGGTGTTTTCATTACCTCTTTCTCTAGGCGTGTAATTTTCACAATGCCATGATGGCCTGCTTGTAAAAAAAAGCATGGTAGGTTCTCCAGGTCAAACTGCTGAGATATTTCAGTCACTGAGCACACTCATCGTAGATGTATCTGCAGCCTCTCCCACACACTGAACAGCATGACATGTTGAATCTGTGATCGAGTAAACACAGCATCATCCTTCATCCTAACTATCTGATTTGATATTACATTGTTCAACTATAAACCTTACAGTAAAATTTACACTAATTCAGCTGGCTGAGATTCTATATTTTTAAAAGGTATCAATTTCCACATGACTAAAAATAATCTCTATGCACCCCCCATC
Source organism: Ploceus nigricollis (assembly GCA_013399945.1). Classification (NCBI taxonomy): domain Eukaryota; kingdom Metazoa; phylum Chordata; class Aves; order Passeriformes; family Ploceidae; genus Ploceus; species Ploceus nigricollis. Next base: position 2,808,655 of record VXBC01009835.1, read on the forward strand.
CCTCCCAAATTTAATTGGTCCAGAAGAATTTTGTATGTTTTGTCATACAATCCAAGCTCTCTGCTTTGAAACAGTTATGATATAAACTCATATTCTTGAGATACTGCATTAGACATCTGAGATTATTGTTCCTCAGCTCAATGTTCTTTGAATTTTTTTCTTTTCCTCATGCACTATCAGATTTATCTGAGCAAGGAAGAGCAGGCTATACTTGCACAGGAACTGAAAGTTTGGTGCTTGGCAACCAATTCCCAGAGAAGTAAGAGCTACCCAAATTTTGGCTGAAAATGAATTCAATTTTTTTTTTTCTCCCTGGGAACTTTTGATAAGGAGGTCCTCTAGAAAAAATCCAGCAACTGATTTATCTTGGGGTCTTGGGATACACTTGCACTGCATGATTCTATAGAATCTCTGTTAACCCAAAGGACTGATTGCTGCAAACTGTAGTGTGCAATGTCTGAATTTAGAGGAAACTGAATAGAGAACCTGAGAACTTTTCCCTTGGAAAGTCTGCAGAACTTCAAAACAAGATGGACAGCTTAACATTTAGCATGATTTGAGGAAATTGGGTCAGATGATAACTGATTATTTTTTCATATGGTATCTGGAAGTAAAGGACAACTGAAAAATTCTGGGTATATTCAAAGAGAATGAATTGAGAAGAATGCAAATAATCTAATAAAATCTTTCAGTCTCATAAAAAAATGCAGCCACAGATCCTTTAATGTTAGCTGCAGAGTATATGCTCAAGGTAATACTGAAGTCTTGACAGCTGCTGAAAAAATTGCATTTCGTTTTCTAAAATGCATCTTCTCTCCTTTCCTTAAGAGTTTGAAAAAAAAGGCGAAAATGTCAATACACAGAGAAGTGGCAAAACGAAATTGATAGCAATTATTTTAGTTTAAAATGATGTTGTTTCATTTATTATGATAACAGAGTCCATTTTACATAACATGTTTTCATGGGGATTAGTTGATGCTAAAGTGTATCATGTCGCAGTTTTTACTGGGTCTGAAGGGCAAAGCAGAATTTATTGTTTGGCAGTTATTTAAACAGTTACAAATGTTTATGTTTTATTTAGAAACCCTCAGTTAGTGTTTTTATTTGAAGAAGAAAAGGATAAGTATTTGGAGCATGTGTAATTTCATCATCAGTTAGTAGTCTGCAGAAGAAAGAGAAAAATCATTTTACTTTGAAAATAAGTCCCTAAAAAATTATTTAAATCTGTAATTAACAGTCTTCAGTGACAACATATGGCCAGACTAGCCTGTGAAAACTTAAAGTCATTGAATCTCTTCAAGATCTTGCCCTGGTAACAATCACATGGACAAAAACATGAATTCCAGCCTGGAGATATGTCAAATACCTTAAGTAAAAAAGACAATGTGTATGATACAGTTTGAAATAAACATTTGTGCTAAGAAAGTTCATTCCATCTCAGAGAATTTTACTATCAAGTTTATCTGAGCCCATCATTTTCGTCTGCTGCCTGAAAGATGCTCAGGAGCATCCAGTCACATTACAGATGGATTATTTCTGCTTTCTACCAGGTCAATGGATTTTATGAGTGTTCAACAGCTCAGGGGGGAAAGCATCTCTTGTGTTATTCCTGAAGGTATTGTCTAGTACAGCACTTCAGATAAGTGTGCTGGTGCATGCTGACAATCATTCATGAAACAATTTGCCCACATTGTCTCTTTACTGGTACACCATCTCAGTTTCAGTCCATTACATTTGTTTAGCAATTAGTTCCTCTTTCATAGAGCTTTTTGTTTTTTCCATTTCAAGGGTTAGCTAGCTCCCTTCAGCCTTATCTCAGAGATGGAAAAAAACTTGAAAAAAAAAAGGCCGATAAGATGCTATGAGGTACTGGCTCTGTTTGAAAACATCAAAAATCTAGAAAGGAGCAGAAAGGGCTGAAGTGGCAGAAAATGAAACTCCCTTTCTAAGAGATCCCTTTTTATTTGCTGAGATACATAGATATGTGTATGTAAACCATGCTTATGGTTTACTGGCTCTTAGTAATTTCTTTGCAGTGATCTGAATCCTTTGATAGTTTCAGATATAGTTTTTGACTGTTACTATTGTCCTTCATGGACAGTCAAAAATTACCAGGTATTCCTAACATAATTTGTACTCCAGTGGTCAATTTTTATACTTTTAAAATTTACTTACAGCTAATAATTTGTGTAAATGCCTTTACTATATTTTTCACAGTTTTTCTTAAGTCTGTTTGCTATGTTTTAACATATTTTTAAACTACAATCTAATCATAATGAATATTTCTCCAGCTTAAAAGTGAAAAATTTGGCTTCAAACAAAGATTTGTATTTCTAAAGCAAAAAACCCACTGTTGTCATAAATTATTCCAGTGAATTAGAATGACTGTGAGGTCATAAAACGAGACGTTATCACTTTTGATAGTGGCCTTGAGGAGTGGAATGCTCAAAGCAGAAATTGCAGACAATGTATGGCACTTGGTTTCTCTCTTATTGATCTGCTTCTCACACTTTTTTAGAGTACTTAGGCCTTCACTGACAAGTGAACTTCATCAAAACTATGCTCAGACTTTTAAGCAAAACAGTGAGTTAATTATCTTCCAAAATGGTACAAAGGTCAGCTCTTGGCACAGTTTCAGTGTTAATGCAAAATTGCAACAGTAAAGCCAGTATAAAGCAATGGTGAGCTGTTAGGTCCAAAGTCTGGCACAGATAAGATGATTACCATGATTGTATTCTCAGTGTACTGGTAAACTGACGAGTTATGAGGTGAAAGCCGAACAAGATAAAATTAATTACTGCAAAAAGGCTCATTATAGCATCTGCTCAAACCTCTGGTATAATGCAGCCATATGCAGCCATATAAGCATTCCAAATATGCCTGTGTTACCTACACAGACTCTGGTTCCAGTGCAGCACTGAACCATGTTCCGCAGAGAGAGAGAGCAGAGATCAACATGCCTCCGCAAAGGCAGGGGACTCACCAGCTGTCACAAGCGTGCATACGTATGATACAAGGAGATGAAATTGTCGAGTTTGCATCCAAGTTTGAAAGCAAGTCACCCTTTCCTCCTTCTCCCTCTCCTCCCCTTTTTACCCCATTTTTTAGGAAAAGAGTCTTCCTATTCTTACATTTAGTCAGTGCTATACTGCTCAGCGGTGTTTCAGGGAAAGAAGGAAAAAACAGCTGCAACTGTAACAATGTTCGATCAGTTGTGCCTCTAGGGATACAGTTCTTCCTAATCCCGGTGGGTGAGCAGATAAAGCCACAGGGCAATATTATTTTCTTACAGTTTAGCAAGGAAGGAAATCAATATATAACATGCAAATTCACAACTTTTTTTGCTTTAAAAGGATAGTCCTAGTGAACTAATGCAAATACTCATATGGTCCTGGAATTTCTCCCAGAAATTATATCAAACTATAATATTTAAGGGAAAAAAAAAAGGGGTCTCATCCAAAACACACTTAGAAATGGTTAGTCTACCATTTCCCCTGGAAACTTTTCAGTTACTCCTACATCCAGGAAATTGCTTCTTACAGCCATTGCAATTGCTTCACATCAACTTCCAACCATTAGATCTTGTTACACTTTGATCAGGAAAATTGAAAAGCATTTCATTATCTGATTTTTTTCTCGTGTATAGACAGATTTCCATAGGGATTTAGAAATATTTCACACAACTCCTTGATCAAATGAGACTATTAAGGGCTTTTTTTCAGCTACACATAATTTTTGGAGTACTACTTTGAAAAGTCGTCATTATTTCAACACTCTTCTCCACACATGGATCCCGGGAGGAGACATAACAATCTTTAGCAGTTGGTTCATCAGTGTAACATGCAAATACAAACTTCAGTTTTCCTCTGCTCTATGATATTCTTCTTTTTATGAATATAGTATCATTTTGGCTACAAACAATAATCTGAGAACTAAAACAATTCTCTGTACTTGAATTTCAGTAGCTTTAGTCTGTTGCCTTTGTTTCCTTGCCTCTTAGTAGTATACAAACACATTGGTGATATTTTAATCAAGAAATTTGAATTATTCCATGACTCTATAATGTAATATACATGATATATATATATATCATACATACACATCATATATACATATATGACTATATAATTCCTTGTCTGTATGCCATCTGCAAACTTCTCCAGGATATTTTTGATGTCCTCATCCCAACAGCTGAGGAAGAAACTAAGTAGGGACAAATAAAGAATTGGTGTCTAAGAATCCTACTTGAATAAACTTATTCATTTCTATATGTCACATTCAAAATTTATGAATGATCCCATTTCTAGTCCAGTCATCTTGTGAGTTCCCCCTATGTATGTTTTTTAATCAAAATGCATATCAAAAGCTCTGAAGAAATCCCTGTGTCTTTAATCATAACTATCATCATTTCCAGCTAGTCTCTAAAAACACCATGGAGTTTGTTTAAGGAGATGAAATTCCAAAAAACCTCTAATGACTAGCTCAAATTAATCTTACATTTTGAATCTTTAATTAAACACCCCATTAGATATTCAGCTTTGAGCTCAGATTAAATGATTCACAACTTCCCAGTTATCTCTCACTACCTTTTTAAAGCATAGGAGTTGAATAAGCAGTCTTCAGCTTTTGTTCAATATTGTCATCAGTTTTTCAGAGGTGCTCACGTAATTTCCTTTAGGCTGTAGCTTATTAAAAAACAAGGGAAAAAAACAAACAGGCAACTTAATTTCTTTTCTAGTGGTGCCCATTGTCTAGTTTGAAAATTTTGCTCTGTACTTGAAGAGAATTACAAACAGTAAATAGACCTCAGCTGGGGATATGGTGTGTCTAATTCCCAGCAGACAGATTAAAAGGACATGCAAAATCAGAGTAGTTTACTGTTCAAAGTCATCTAGGATGTAGTGTTATGTGCCAGACCAGCTGGAAAACAAACAGTTTCATCGGAGCACTGAAAAAAAGGTGTTAAAATGAGATTTATTGTTACACACAATGAAAATTAGTACTTTTCTCCTGAGGTGCTGAAATTCAAATAAACTAACTGTAGCGTCATTTCCATTTTTATAGCTATAGCTATTAAAGATTTTATATGTGTTCGTTGTTTAACAGAGGCATTAAGCACTTAGTGCAGTTCCAAAACACATATGGTATGTAGTGGCATTTGAGACATCCTAAGCCTACAGCTGGCCCTCAGAAGGGTATGATTATCCCATAAGCCCTTAGTCATGTCAGCCAACAGCATGTAGTATATCCATTTGTTACCATTACATTATAATTTCAAAACTTTTGGTCTGGAATTTTGTACTTAGCACTGCATAGCTCACCACAGGATTACTGAAGGGCAATGTGACTGAAAGGCACTCTGCTCACAGCAACCATGAATATACCTCTAACATACTGCTCAGTTATTTTTTATGACTGTTGGAATTAACAACACTTACTGACTTAAGGTCAATATAAGGTTCATACTGAAATCTTGAATGTTCTGGCATTGAATAAGCCCTCATTGGTTTAATGCTGTTTTTGTCACTAAAGTCTTGCCTGTTGCTCCTTCCTTTCCTTCTCTTCTCTTTTATTCTCTTCCTTTGTTTTGGTGTGGCTCTTTCTTTCCATCACTCCGTCTCTCCTTTGAATACTTTAGAAACTCATACATTGTTCACTCTTATGATCAATGACAGGACTCTAGGAAATGGCCTGATGCTGTGTTGAGGGAGGTTTAGGTTGGATATCAGGGAAAGGTTTTTCACCCAGAGGGTAGCTGGGCATTGGAACAGGCTCCCCAGGGAAGTGATCAAAGCACCAACCTGACAGAGTTCAAGAAGTGTTTGGACAATGCTCTCAGGCACAGGGTGTGATCCTTACAATGTCCTGTGCAAGGCCAGGAATGGCACTCTATGAGAGAGAAATACAAAGCCTCATGGCTCCCTTCCAAGTCAGCATATTCTATGATTCTATGATTTTAAAAAATCATAGATCAGAAAGCAATATAGATTGTCTCAAAAGTATATTGAAGAGATTTCTCTCCTCCAAATAAAATTAATCTTCATGATCACTTCTGTTTCTTAAGTCATGTAAAAAATATGTATGTTGCATACAGAAAAAGCAAGCATAGCTTTGGTCAAGACACACTGTGCTCACCAAAACAAGTAGCCTAACAAGAATTCAGGTCAGAAGTACCTCACCTTTCTATAGGTAAAAACTGCTGATACACAGGAGTCACCTTACCGTGAAGGACAGCATGGACTTTTGAAATGGGAACTATTCATATATGTGAAAAGCTTTGCACTTGAGCATCTGCTAATAAGAGCTTAGGTTTAGTTGAGCCACTGTGTTTCTTCAGTCTTCTCATCCCTAGTAAGGATCCCTTCCCAAAGCAATATATATCTCCCCACAAACATATGTGGAATACTAATTTATTCTCACTTTACAATAAAAAAGCAACTAATGATAAGAAAGGTTTTATTGTGCATTTATGGCAAATATGTCAAATAAACTAGATAATAACAGAAGCAATGAAAAAATAAACTACTTCAGAACTGGCCAGTAGAAGATATTTGGGACACATGCTGAATATGATAGATAGTCCTGCTGCTAGACCCAGAGCACTGGGTGAATTGCTCTTACCTTTACAGCCTGTAGCCATTTTAACCAAGGAAATCAGAACAAGTTGCAAAAATTAGTACTAAATTATTGAGCAGGTAATTAGTTCTTACTGAGATTTTTGCTGTTCTAAGATGAGTTTTGCCTTACCCTGTGTTCTGGGAATTAGCTCATGAGATTGCACCTCATACAAACTCACCAAATCAACCCTTTAAAATATTGCAATAAATTTTGAGATGGATTAATTCCTACGTATAAGGTACCTGAAAATTAGGTATAAGGAAGAAACTGGACTCCATTTCCTTCTGTTATCAAAGGAAGGGGTGAGTAATACATCTTTTTATGTTCTGCCTGTAGAATAATAGCATGGCTTGTCCTCTGGAAATATTTTTATCTGTTCTCATTGTCTAGGATTGAATTTGAACCAAATTTGAATTTCCAGATTGTCAACTCCAATTGCATTGAGTAAATGTCCCAGATTGAAAGAAATAAGATATATTCTATTTGCCATCTCTATGGCAGTTGTCCCCTGTTAAGCGGGCAGTTTTTCCTTATGTCTCCCACAATCAATCCTCCNGGAGGGGGTTTACATTTTTTCCATTTCAGGGGAGGGTCAGACACCTGTCTTTCCAAACCGAGACGGTAAAATTAATTTCATTCATTAATCACAGCAGTTATTTGAACTAATTAAAAATAGATTCAGTAGTTCTGTGCCACTAGTGGTCACAATATATTAACTACAGAGCAGGATGTAGTCTTGGAACATAGTCACAGGATGAAAAGGATTTTAGAACCAGTGAATCCAACAAACTTCTTCTCTCTTAACTTTGTATGTTATAAAGCTATTTTTTAAAACAAGCTTTTAAAATATGTGAACCAGTTTTAAAAATCAAATTCTTCGCAATAAGAAAGAAAAATAGTAATTTAAAGATAGCACATGGGATTGCATACAATTTTTTCTGTAAAAGTTAGAATTTTTTCTACGCAGCAGACCAGATTAAATTACTGAGAACCACAATTTCTTTGAGATAACATTTAGATAAATACTGTTATTTGGAATTGTTCTATCAAAGGAGGCACCCTAATGTTACAGCCAATAAGTAAACTCATACAGAAGCATAGCACAGCATGAGACAAGCATTCAGCTACTTCTATGAGTCATGATGCTACTATGCCAATCATTCTCTGTGGCACCAGCCTGAGAGATGAACAGCAGAAACTAGCAAACTACTGCTTCTATGCATAAACAAATTATTATAGTCTTTCATTATTATTAGTGTCAGGGTAAAGTTGTACAATGGTATGCAAAAAAAAATAAAGGGGTAATTTTTATCTGCTTTAAATCTGTGGTTTATAAAATGCAGCTATAGTCTTACAAAATCACAGAATCAGAGAATGGTTGAGGTTGGCAGGCACTTCTGGAGATTATCTGGTCCAACAGTCAGCTCCCAGGACCGTGTCTAGGTGGCTTTTGATTATTTCTAAGGATGGAAAGTCCACACCCTCTGGGCACAGCAACTTGCTATCCTCACAGCAGAAGACTTTTTTTTTTTAAGAGAGGAATTCCTGTGTTTCTGTTTGTGCTCATTGCCTCTAGTTCTTTCATTGAGCTCCACTAGAAAGGGCCTGGCTTCAAAGCTTTTACACCCTTTCTCCAGCTATTTACACACATCATGGAGATCTCCTCCAAGTGTTCTCAAGGCCAAGCAGCTCCAGCTCTCCCAGTTGTTCCTTTTGGTGAATTGCTGCTGACTCCTCACAATGGCTTCCTTGTCCTTCACGTGTCTGGAAATTGTTCCTGGGATTAGGTACTCCCTCACCTTCCAGGAATCAAGGTGACATTGACCAGTCTGTAGTTTTCTGGGTCCTTCTTCTTGACCTTTTAGACAATAGGACTGACATTTTCTTTTCTCCAGCCCTCAGTCACCCCCTCTAATTGCCACGATTTTTTCAAGATAGTCAAGTGGCATGATTATTGATTATGAACACCTGCCAGTTCTGTCAGCACTTACAAGTACAATTTGTTTAAATATCTTCTGACCTGATTCTCTTCCACCAAAGAGGATTGTGGTAAGGTATAGCTTACAGGCAGATTAGGTGCTTGACAATGTGGTAGGAGTCGTCAATTACCTGTCGAGACATATTTTCATAGTGAATGATACAGGAACATTTGAATGGTCTGATGCAGTTAATCTGATTAAAAATGTTCTTAAATTGTGTAGTGTACAGTGCTAAAAAATTAGCTGTCCCAAAAGATTCTATGAATCAAGAGGGTGACTGAAATACCTTGAAAATAAAGTTGTGTTACCTTTCCATTTTGAGATCTCAGAGGTTTGTCTGTTGAACTATACATTTTTGGTATTCATGGATTCATAACACCAAACATTAAACTAGGCAGAAAAAAAGCTAATGTAGATCATTCTCTTCTCAGGCATAGGTATGAAACCATGAAATGAAAAATGCTGAAGTACAGGAAAGGAAATATTGTTACTGCATGTTTTGCAATACTTTAGCTACCTGTGGATTTCAAAATGAGCATTTCTTTTCAAAGAATATGTAAAATAAAAAATTCACTAGGTACAGTGTATTAATACAACTATTTACTAAAAATATCCCTTAGATATGAGAACTATGCAAGCATTTAGATAATCACAGAATACCAGGTTGGAGGGGACTTCAAGGTTCATCTGGTCCAACTTTGCTTGGCAAAAACATGGTCTAGACAAGGTGGCCCAGCACTCTGTACAGCTGGATCTTAAAAAAGTCCAATGCTGGAGAACCCACCACTTCCCTTGAGAGATTATTTCAGTGGCTGATTGTTCTCATTGTGAAAATTTTCCTCCTGTGTCCAATTGAAATTTCCCCAGGAGGAACCAGTACACATTGTCCCTTGTCTTCTCCTTGGAAAAAGGGAGTCTCCATCTTCTCTATAGCCACCCTTTACATACAGGAACGTGGTTATAAGGTCTTCCCTAAGACTTCACCAGGCCAAACAAGCCCAACTATCAGCCTTCCTTTGGATGGCAGGTTTCCCAGTTCTTTTATCATCTTTGTTGTTCTTCTTTTGACCCTTTTTAGCCTTTCACAAAATGTAAAGTAGTTACAGGAGTTACCATTATAACTCAGTGCTTTGAAACTGAGGATACACAGTGCCATGTGTGGACAGCTTCAGTCAATCATCCATGTTTCTATTTGGACAAAAATCATATGTACAATTACTGGCATGTATGGAAATATGAATGCTTCCCTGGCTTAGGCTTGACACCCTTAGAAGAAAATTACTTAGTTTACTTTACTTAGGACTGTGTACTTTTCCTTTTTCCAAGTAGTTTTGTCCAGCCTGGAAACACACTGCTTTGCAGAGGCAGTCTGTATGCAGAGGGGGAACACTCACAAGATTTGTGCAATGTCGGTAATTCAGAATAGAAAAGAATGCCTGCCTCATTGTCTTGGAGAATAAAAGATATCAAAGAGTTTATAGCAAATAGAGAGATAGCCATGTTTTGCTTGCTTGTCCAGAGTACTCTTAATTTGCAGTTGGACATTGGAAAGAAGTACAGACTGACATCTGTGAGTTGCAGAGATAGAAGCACTTGGATGCACTTTGCAGCTTTTATGGATACTTAGAAATTGAACAAATGTCTGATATTTCTATCTCAAGTGTATAAATAGCCTCAAGACTATGTTTTTCCATGGCAAAGTCTAGGACTGTGTCACATACCATAATCTAAGGTTTGCTGGGGAACAACTCACATCATATATGGATAAATATTACTTCAGCCTTTAGCTATGCTAGAGCAAAGAGAACTGGCCTGCACAAGAAGAATCTATTGCTAACTTTATTATACCATAAAAACTATTCCTCTTTTCAGCTATAATTTATAATACTGAACTAATTTTATTTCAAGATAGTTGATTATTAAGACATAGCTGAAGATGCTTTTTCTTGGTCTAGGAAATATATTGCATCCTATCTTTGCCAAAACAAGGACACTAATGGATTATTAAAAAAGACATGTACGCGTCCATTTTCAAAAATGAGTACTTCAAGGGCAGTACACAAACTGCTTTCATGGTGTTAAATGGACTAGTGGAAGAGGATGACCAATATCTATTTTTGTGCAGAATAAATGCATGGTTTCAAGCCAAGGAAGTGCCTTTAGGACAAACTGAGACAGTTGCTGCTGATTCCAAGGTCAAAATATGGCTCAGAAAACCATTTATCAGAGTGAATCTTGAGCAGGGGACTTGGTTCTGTAAGCAGGAGCTGGATATCTGTCTGAAATACATCTGAAACTTCCTATTGTGGACATAAATGCCTCAAATCAGATACACAGGCTCCAGTAAGATGCAGAGGAACATCTGACAATTATGAAAGGAGTCTTCAAAAACTAGTTGAGTGAGGAATTGTATAAACTAGCTGAGAGACCAAAGAAAGGAAAGATTTAGATTAGATTCCTTAAAGTAAGGGACCATGCATAACTCCAAATTTTCTTCTGCCATTAACTTTTGTATATTTGTGTGTTCTTCAGTTCTTATATGCACACCACTCTCTCTGTTTCTTCCTGAGTATAGGTGTACACGCAAACACAAGAACACACACACATCCACACACATACAGACTTTTTAAAAAATGTCTTTTTTAAAGCTCATATTGGTCTTTTCCTTTGTCTGGCTCTTTCCTAGTGTAGCCTTTCATATTCTCTTACCAAAAGAAAGTTAACAATATCTACTTTTCTCTGTGAAGATAATTTTTCATTTAATTTTTTCACTGTTGTTATTTCTTCGTAACATCACCAGTCTTTAAGAAATTTTAACAGTTTGGAATAAATTAATGTACTGTCTTGAAGCCTTTCTAATTCTTATAACTAGGATTCTTTGCGAGTGAGATATTTTCACTAAACACCAATCTTTTAGATGTTATTCCAACACTAGATGAATGTCAGTCCCAGCTTTGTTGCAATGGTGAGCAAATGACAGGTTAGCATTTATGAAACACTGCCCTCTTGTGCCTCAGTAAAATGAGATTACAAAGAGAAATATGTGTGAAATTTTTTTTTCTCCCTCTTTTTTTTGGTTTGGTTTGATTTGATTTGGTTTTAGTTTTGTTTTGTAGTTACAAGTAACTAGTATGATCACATATTCAGCTCACATTTTGCTGGACTAGAGCAGCTTGCTTCTTCCTTTGACAATTTCATCTCTTTTTTTCTGTAGGCAAAAGAACAAGAGATGTCTGCTTATTTTTTTTATGAGTAGTGGATGAGTAGGAGAAGAAAAATAAATTCTCAGAAAAAAAGTGGCAAGATGAAAAATTATATAGCTGGAAGATGTGCATGCAGCTACAAATGAAATAAATATATGCAAATACACTAAAATAGAGAACACAAAACGAAAAATAAGGTGACGATTTCTCATAAAAGCCCAGCTTCATATTTTAAGTGGTGAGCAGTGTCCCAGTGGCACATTAGAGATCATGTAAATACATGTCTGATAACCAAATTAATAAATAATTACATTAAGAAAAAAATAATAATTAACATTTATATGTAACTGAGGGATTTTTTTCTGAGTATAGTAAGAAGATGGCTACAAAACTGAAAACAAGAGAGACATTTGTGCTTCCTACCTTGGAGGAGATCTGCCACATACCGAACTTGCTTCCAACAAACCTTCATTTCAGGCCTTGCTAAAAGCTGTGACTGAAGTGAGCAAAGACTGACACCTCCTCAGGACCAAAACTTTCAACAACACTTTGTAAGATCATCTTTAAGCTGGGTTTGGTCTGTATTTAGAAGAATTCAGAATGCCTATCTAAGTCTTACAATCAGCTTGCTAGTAGCAAAACCACTTGTAAATTATATAAAGACATGAAACTTAAAAGCTGATGCTTCAGTATTTATATTGTTGGGAAAAGCCATAGATCAGAAAAAAACCTCCTGAAACCAAAACTCTTACAGGGCTGCTACTGCTGCTGCCCTTGTGTTGACTCATACAGTCAGGTTTGAGGGCAGCAAATAATATAAAACAGAAAGGAATCAATAGCATTTTTCCAGTTTTCAAAAGCTCATGTGATCAATTTGCAGCCATAGCTGTTCTTCACAGGTTGGTTTATCACACATGGATAGTGAAATTAAAAACTGAAGAAAAAGTTCTCAGCATTTACAAGGCAGTTAGATAAGATAGAATTGCTTACTGCATACTAAATGTGTAACATTTATTTTTCCCATTGCAATCACTGTGTTGTCTGCTTCATCACAGCATGTTTCCTTGCACTATCCCTCACAAAGCAGGGAGCTTCCATTAAATACTTCATTGCTGTGTTAAACCAAAACCCATGATCCTGCCTGGGATCAGAGATTTTCACATGATGCACCTAATCTTCTTGAGTTTGAGAATTCTCCATTGGAAATCCAGCAGCAAAAGCAATATAGCTGTTTCTGTGGCATTTGTGAACTTCTGTCTCCATTCTCAGACCTGTTTAGAAGCCATTTGCCTAAGACTTGTTCCATATTTTTTATATTCTCTGGACTCTGACATGACCTTTCCATAACACAGAGAGCATCATCCCCTTCCTTGGGTCACATTTGGCCGTTATTCCAAACACAGTTGTTCAGTGACTCGTACATCTGAAATTCTACCTCTTCTAAATCTAAAGAGGGGGTGGGGAAAGACTGGACTGGAGTCTGTGTTCAAACTTTCTCATTACTAACAAGAGGAAGAAAAAACACAATTTTTCAATAATGTTATCTCTAACTCAAGGGAAGTAGTGCGATCTGAGTACAAGCTCTGCCAAAAGATGAAGGCAACATTAAGTGTCAGATAAAAGTTTCTCCTGGAAGTAAAAATCCAACAAAATGTGTGCATTTGAAGCTGCCATAAATTTCTTCAAATACAATCTTCAGAATTACCATGAGCTTCAGAATTACCATGAGCCATCAAATTTAAAAGACTTACTTAAAATTATGATTTAAAACCACTTAGGGCAAATTAAGAGCAATCAAGAAAATACATCTGTTTTTTGATTACTGAAAGTCAAAATTTCCTAAAACAACTACACACAAGGAACTTCTAAGTCTACATCAGATTCTGGAAACTTCATAAAATATCTATACTTTTATCCAGGTAAAAGCCTAACAACATTTCTGATCCATGATTCACAGTAGAAAAGTATAAATAATATATACTGTTTAAAAAAACCCAACAAACCAACAACCCAAGTGTACTAAATGGACCAAACAAAAAACCCAAACAAACAAACAAACACCTCAAACAAACAAATAAACACCCCAAAACCCAAACAAACAAGACCCACAAAAAACCCCAAACCCAAATCCAAATCTGTTCAGGCATCTAGCTGATGATCTGCAAACCTGGATGATCTGATCTGTATATACTTAGAGAGTATCCAAATCTTCGTGTTGCAACCTATGATCCTAAATCCTTGATCAGCCTACTGGAGCGTGCTAGGGCTTCTGCTCCTTGCATGTGCTTAGAGATGTTTTCAAGGAAGAGCCAAGCATATGAAAAGATGACAGGGTACAAGTTCTTATTCTGATACAGAGTTGGGATATGTGCTGGCTCATGTATGGGCAGTAACCAACTACAAGCTGCAACAGAAGTTAGACTCACTCTTCTATGTTAATGCAACTACTAGTTTTTAGCAAGTGATGGTGAAGAAAAAAATTGTTGCAAGTTTCCCTTGAAAGATTTTTGTCCTTCTCCCAGAATTCTGTGGATGTCTCCCAAGGAGAAAGAGGTTCTAATTCAGTCAGATCAGTATCACTTTCTTCATTCATTTGCTGCAAATGTGAAAGATTTCTAATTGTTTATAGGAAGCATACAGCTTCATGGATTAGCATAAAATATTTCTCAGAATATTACATTTGGCAATATATATCACTCCAATGCTGTCTTTTAGAAAAGCTCTTTTTCAAAATTTTCAGCTGATAAGTATTTTTGAGGGAGAATGTTACTGAGTTGAGAGACAGTCTGTTTCTGAGTGAGTCATTAGTTGTCCTGTCACAGTCAAGAGAAGGGCAGCATTGTATCCCCAAAATACAGTAGCGACAGCAGTGCAGTAAAGATATTTTTACTAGAATGAACTGATCCTGATTTTAGGTGCTTTTGAATAGAAATGGCTAAAAATTAAAGTTAGCAAAGTTCAAGTGGAGAAGAAGCACGGAGATAAGGGCTATGGATGGAATTAATTATCAGTGCCTTCTTCCAAGAAGCTAGGGAAACCTTCCTTTTGCTTGGCATGGCTATAGTACCATTGGATAGAACTGCAATGCTTGTATTTATATGATAGATCTGTGCTCATCTGTGCAAGTAGCTGTCAAGGAAAAAGGAACAAAAAAGTCTGTGTTTTCTTCAGATCTCTCAGTCAAATCACACAGATGTTAGCTAAACCGTGGATGGAATCTTTCCACAATCAACAGATACATAAGGCAAAATATTTGAAAGTTGTGCTTTCTTAAAAAGTATCTGGGCTGTTTGAAAAGTTGATCACAGCATGAATTTACAGTGTGGGGTTATGAAGATTCTAATCACTCCCAGGAATGACTGGAAGGAACGGTGATTCCCCAGCTACATTGCTGTGGTATTCACATTCTCTGAACAGAGAGACATGATTCTCTCTCCCAGCATTTTTCTTGGGAAGTTGTGAGACGCAGTGAGAAAACTCGGAGAAAGAAGAAAACAATTCTTATCTCTATTCTCTGCTCCTGTTGTTTGGCACATGTGGAATGTGCAATGGAGATTGTTTACCGAAGAGTGATTTGTTACTTGGACACTGGTGAAGGTTGTTTGGATTGATTGGCCAATTGGGTCAAAGCTGTGTCGTGATTGTCTGGCGACAGTCACAGGTTTTTCTTTAGTATCTTTTTAGTATCATATAGTTCTAGCATAGTATAATATTAATGTAATATAATTTAGCTTAATAAAAGCAATTTATTTAGCCTTCTGCAACATGGAGTCAGAATGCGTTATTCCCCGTACAGGGGGGTCACAGTGCTTCGATATATTGCCCCACAACAGGAACCTTTCTAGTCATAGGCTCTGACCCAGGGATCTGGCCCTATCACACACAGTTCTGCATCAGGACACCTAAATAGTCCTAGAACATAAGGGTGTCCCTCTGCTCTTGAGCTCAACATTCTGCATGACATATATGTGGCCCGCTTAAGAACTACAAATTCAATTCCAGCATACTTAATTCTGTGAGGCACAAATATTGGAGAAAGATGATACCTAATATGCAGAAAGACTCCTCATATCTTTTAAATAAAAAGAGCAAATTAAAATTTTGTTGACGAAAAGTCTCTACTGTTGACTGCTGTTTCATCCTGTTTCCTAAAATCAATTTGTTTTAAGTGTTCTCCACACACTTACAAATAAAATCAATACTTTATTAACTAAGTCTTTCTTAACAAATTAAATAATCTCCCTAATGAAACTCTTGAGTGACTGAGTAACAAGACTTCCCAAGTGAGTCACTGGCTTCAGACCCATACTATGTGGTAGCCGTAGGGAAAATAGGCAGTAGGAAGAGAGAGGAGAGGAGGTGTGTACATGGAGACACACCTGTTAATTCCTCTTCTTTTCTCCAGCTGTTAACGGAGACTTTCAATCTCATGCCAAATGTCTGTGCTACCTGTGGTGTGTACCAAAAATTATGTGTGTGTGACTCTACCTTAGTAATTTCAGATATTCATGTCTATCTGATACCTTATATGTCATAAGACACAAAAGGTTTTTCCTGCAAGTCAAAAGCATTTTGCAATTCTTCAGACTGGGAAAAAAAATTAGAATCGCTACTTGAACTTTGTGTGAGAGGTGGAGCATCTCCTCAGGCACAAAACAACTTGCTAGTAAAGATCCAGGAAAAAATTCTGAATGAGGAAGAATACTACTTCTGTTATTTCTTTTCCTGGAGAAACTCACTCCACTATCACACACTGGCTTGATCCCCTATTTTCAGGTACACTGCCTTTTTAGAACAATCATTGCCTCCAATTCTTCCTACCTGAACTGCGACATCCATATTCAATGAACTCTTCCTTCTCTTGTTCATGGTCTGGAAGAAAATAGCTGAGCTTTAGAAAAGCACTGCACTTATTCAGAAAACATATTGAGCTTCTAAGTTTTCCTACTTCAAACTTGCCATATTGGAAGAAGGCTTGTAAACAGGCTAGGCCTACAGCAATTATAATGTTTTGAGATTTCAGTTTTAGAGCTCTGGGGAATTCATTGCTTCCTAAATACGGGAATGGACATATGCTACTATAAGAAAATAAGAGGAATGCAAGATATGTCTTCTTGTAATATGTGTTTCTGAACATTTTCCCCCTTAAGAATACCAAAAAAGCTGGGAAAGGAGGTGCAAGGACTAGCTACTGATACTCCCCAGATTCATTCACTATAAATTTGCAGGCTATTATACATCCTAGGTTATCATCTAATCAATGATGCTATATAAATTCTATTTTGTATCAGATGAGAAATATGAGAAAACTTATTACTTTGAGTTAATTGTGAGCAAAAGGTTCAGCTCTGTTGAGAAAAATCTAAAAAATTTGTATGAGTTTTATAGGGTTCCTTAAGCATTTTGACTGTCCATTAATCAAACCTACTCAATGGAAGGCCAGAGGAGATAGTAAGAAATTTAGTGATAAGCAGGAGAAATACAGAATGTATTCCATGTTTCTGAAATGCACAGGATATGTCAAGTTCTAATACAGTGGAGCAATGAAGGTGGTTCCTAAGCCTAGAATCCTAGAATGGTTTGGGTTTGAAAGGACCTTAAAGATCATCTATTTCCAACCCCTCTGCTGTGGATGGAGACAACTTCCATTAAACCAGATTGCTCAGAGACCCATACAGCCTGGCCCTGAACACCTCCAGGGATGGGAAGTCCAAATTCTCTTTTGGCTAAAGTTGTAGACCCATTGGACCAGCAAGCACACACTATTGTCATTGCCAGTGAGATGACACAGTTTTTGTATGAAATTTAAAGGCCTCAGAACTGAGGATTGTTGATTTTATCACCAGTCTCAATTTGTTGTGAGAACGTGTTGTTCTTTGGTAGCAAATATGTCCTGTTATGATGTGGACTACAAGCCAAGAATAATAGCAGGAAAAAAAATGAGTGCACATTTTGGATTATTTAACAGTCACCTTTTTAAAGATCGCCTGTCGCATCATCTGCCTTATATTTGACTAAGGCATAATATTGTTACAGCCCTATGTTACAGACTATGCTTGTCAGAACCAACAACTACACAAAGAATACCACTAACCATTAAAATGACTTGTGATAATACCTTCACTAAAAAAAAAAAAGTGACAGCAATAAATTAAAAGCTGGTCTAGAAAAAGAAATTCTTTATTCTTAATATCATTTACTTCAGATTTTTCAGCTATAAGAGCTGATTATAAATGTGAAGTTTGTTGTCAGACTTCTGTCTGTGCAGTATGAATAGGTAACAGGATATTGTATACTCAGTCAATGAAGCTAGGAAGGAAAAAATCTATACAAGGTAATTGATATAAAGCAGAACACTTGATCACTAACAAATATATAAAAGGAAACTGGGACATGAGAAAGGAAATAAATTATTCCAAAATAAGGATTTTCAGATTTAAAAGCTAGTAGCCTTGAAACAAAAATATGAAAATTATCCATGACATTCACATGAAGAAATCAGTCTTGAGATGTATAAAACACAAATTGAACACAACTACAGAATTTTTAATCAAGGTTTCCCTCTCTCTTTTCTTTTGTGTGTGTCATGCCCTATAAAAAATAATTTCTGAAGAAACATTTCATGAAAGACATCAAACATATAAGCAATCAGACCTGCCAGGAAAGGAAATAAAGATGAGACTGGGACAAGTTTGAATCTCATTAGAATTCCTGCCTGGGAGGTTATTGTTAACCTATTTTACTTCTCCTTTCAGAAGCCATTATTTGTGTCAGTTAGAAGAATAGAAAGAAGTAAAAAAGGGAGACACAATTAAGGTCTTCTTAACCTTTAAATCACACCTAACCTATGTAAATAGTTTGACTTGTGGGAGATACTGATGCTACTGATGCCATAATCATCTTTATCTGGAAACACAAGTGCAAAATTAATGTGACAAGAAAATTCTGTAAAATGAGGCATATTGTTACTATATCTAAAACTGCTAAGATTTATGTGAAGCATATAAATAGAGCTGCTTCAATAAAGGTTTTTATAAATTCTGATCTCATCCACAGACTATGCTTTTGCCTTTCACTATGTGATAACTGAAATAATGTAAATCATTGCAAGCACAGCTCATGGATAATGTGAGAAATGCAGTTATTGCTAGAGATTACAAAATTTCTCCCTCACTCACAAACTTATAATTCATTTTTAGCACAACTTTTGAAATTAATAAGCCAAGTGAGCAAATGTGACATTATATTGGGCTGTGTTACTACATTTTTCGGTACTTTCTTCAGTTGTTTTGCCACATCAACATCTATTCCCATGTAAGAAATTTCAAAGTAAACCCTATAAAAAAATTTTGTCCAGCATGTGATAATTTCACGTTGATAAAAAGCATTGGAAAAGATAACAACTTTATTTTTATTCAACAGATGCCCAGAAGAGGTATTATAAAAAGCTGTGTCTCAACTATCATAAACAGTTCTTCCTCAGGCCCATATATATGTTTTACATAGTCAACAGTCTTGCTTTCTTTGGTCAATAAGTAAAGAGGTAGAAAATGTGGCTTAATTTTCTGAAAAGCTAGAAAACTATTAGGATTTCGATAGTCTAGGTTAGCTTGCTCAATATTGACTTTATGTCCTATTATACACATCTTTTATTTCCATCAGTAGATGTATTCTTGGCAAAATATTGCTGTAGCAGACAAGTCAGTAGGAGCAAAGATTCTAGGTAGAAAGAAATATTAATAGAAATATAAACTTTCTTTATACAAATACACTGAAATTTATTGGAGAGACAGGAATTTGTTCTTAAAAGAGTGACAACTTCCTTCTTGGACTGCTTCTCACCATCTCAGTGATAGAAAACCTAAGGGGCAATATAAGTGAAAACATATAAGAATTACATGGTCTTTATTCAGGAGTAGAAAACAGAAGGCTGGTTGTGTAGTAAAGTATTTCTAACTCAGCAAATCTCCAAAGACGCAGATTCTAACAACTGATCTGCCAATTTTTGCAGCTTCTTGGCAGTCCACAGTAACATTTGCACATCTAACATTTGCATTTTCTGCTGCCAGTTCTCGATGTCTAATAAACACAGCTCAAGTGACATTATCATTACAGTGTCATCTTCATCAACAGCAATCTTCATTATATTTCTCTGCTATGGAAAAGTAAATTTGAGGATAATAAGCACTTGAAATTGAAGGAAACAGTGACAGTTTTCAATTCTAAGGTTGCTGAGCCCATAGCCCACAGGCATTCTCATTGCAGCTTTGTTTCCTCTCTGTGGTGTTCATGACTATACATATTTCCCATCTATGTTTTCTTTCTGAAGCATTATGCTTCTGAAAAACATATTTTTGTGCTATCATGGCTCTCAGATACAAGGTGTTATTTATCTGGAGTAGCTAAAGAGAATACTCACTGCCTTGCAAATTTTAAGAAGTCTAGGATGTCAACAGTGTTGCCATAGGATTACTCCACCCAAAATTGTTTACTCTGATAATTCTTCACTTTTAGAAGGAAAATTAATTACCTATTGATCTATGTGAAACATAATCAAATCTGGAAAAAGTAGAACATGTCATCTCTGCTCCTGATATGCAATAAACCTGGAGACAGTGCTCAAAAAGAAAAAGGGATAAAAAATTCCTGAACTTTGAGGTTTGTTATGATGAATTATAATCCATTATCTAGTCCCATTACTTAGTTCACATAAGTTAATATTTACAGAAAGACAGTGACTTCTAACCTCTGATTGAGAATTATGGACAGAAAATATACTTAAAGATTTGATGACAGTTGCTGTAGACAATGTTCTTTAGTTGGCCTGGTGTTTTTCTGTTCTTTCACTGAGTCTGTGCCACAGTGAATACAGGGTAAATAGATGTACTGGTACTAAATGGGTCAGCTCATATGTTGACATCACTGTAATTATGACATCATGAATATGAATCAAATCTAACAGCCTGAATATTTACTCAGGTTCTCAGGAGGTAATGGCAGTAACCTACAAAATCTAACAGAATTCAGTAGGTCTAGAATTAATATAGCTGCATTATGACCATCTTGGTTTTGGTCTTGGCTGCTATATTTTATCACTTGTTTTGGAATCCAGGTTCATCACTGATGCATACCAAATGTGAAATTGAAATTTCTATGGCATTTGTCAATGAGGAATAACAATTGATTGCACTTAAGCATGTTGAGATCTTCAGAATCAAGGTCAGTTAACTCCTAGATAAATGTGGGAATTCACATGAATCTTTTGAAAGGAGCGGTTCACATCTCATGTACAGTGTCACTTGATTTTAAGTGCTTTCCTCTTTACTGTATTTCATCTTTGGCAACAGCTCAGTCAAAATAGAACCATGAAGATACAGATTGCTGATTTGCAGGAAATATGCCATACAAAATCAATTTTCTGGGTTGAAACACTCAGTACACATCCCTCTTTGGACTAATTGGAAATGTATCTTCTACTGACTTCACCAAGGGCAAGTCCTGCCTGACCAGCTAAGTAACCTTCTATGATGGGTGACTACATCTGTGGACAAGGAAAGAACTACAGATGTCATTTTCTTGCACATCTGTAAAGCAGGCTGTTAACACAGGTGGTGAGAACATCCTTCTCACTAAATTGGAGAGGTGTGGAGTTGATGATTTATCAATCATTTGGTGGATAATGAATTAACTGTCTGGTCGCATCTGGGGTGTACTGGTCAGTGGCTCAATGTGCAAATAGACATCAGTGATGGGTGATTCCCCTTGAGGGTCTGTACTGGGACTGGTATTGTTTAATGTCTTAATCAATTGCATAGGCAGTGGGATTGAGTGCACTCTCAGCAACTTCGTAGATGACACTAAGCTGAGTGGTGTAGTTGACACATAGATAGATAGATAGATAGATAGATAGATAGATAGATAGATAGATAGATAAATAGATAGATACAGACTAGATACAAGGAAGAAGTATTTTCCAGCATGGATATCAGACCATGGGAACAGGTTGCCCAGAGAGGTGGTAGGTGCTCAAGCCCTGTAAGCATTCAAGGTCAGGTTAGGTGGGTCTCTGGGCAATCTGGTCTTGTTGAAGATGACTCTGCTCACTGCAGGTGGCTTCGACTAGATGACCTTTAAACGTCCCTTCTAACTAAAACTACTACATGATTCTATGAAGAATCAACTTGGACAATCAAGCTGGCCTTTGGCTGAAGGAGGGTAGGTTTAGATTAGGTATTAGGACAAAATTCTTTAAGGGTGGTGAGACACTGGAACAAGTTGTCCAGAGAGGTTGTGGATGCCCCATCCCAGGAAGTGTTTAAGATCAGGCTGGATGGGATTCTGAGAAACCTAGTCTACTGGCATATGTCCCTGCCCATGCAAGAGAGATTGAAACCAGATCTTTAAGTTTGCTTCCAACTCAAGCCATTCTGTGGTTCTATTCTATGATTCCATAATCAGAAACATAGTCGAAAATCCTTCTATGGATGTTGAGATGATGAAAAAGGATTGGTTTACAATTCCTAATGCAATCATCTTATTTGAAATTTATTAATTTATCTGTGTTGTCAAATTACTTTTCTTTCACTTTTCTCTTATGTTGAAAGTTATGTATGAAGACCTTGATTTTCTCAGAAAAAAAAGTCAAAAAAACTGAAGAACACACAGAGCAGAAAAAGAGGAAATTACTGAGACAATCCTGTTGTGTAAAATGCATGTGAAAATATTGAGAGCAATATATGTATTAAAAATTAATCAATTCTTACACTTCCATGATTTTTTGAGGAGAGTCTAAATCTAGCTGAAAGAATTTAGTACAAGTTTCTAAATGTTTTGGTTATTTACTTTTTTACTTGTTCCATTCAGATGCAAGATGGATCCGTGTCATGCTACTTGCTAAATAAAGAAAAAATGACTCATTTCCTTAAACAGAGGGGTTTCTAGCAAAACTAAATCCTGGGACTACCATAATGCAATAAGTAAAAACAAAGCATAATAGCATTTTTTAAACCTATATATCACTGAGGAGTAAAATTCCATGCAGAAGTTTAATTACTCTTGGTGGAAAGAAAAATGAAAACCGTGAAGACTTTCAGTGATGGCTTTGATTAAAATAAAAACCAGCTTTGATTTAAAAGGTATTTTTTTCCTTTTGTTTATTAATGGCCATAGCAATTTGTTGTGTAATTCCATTATACATTTCTTAATTGATGTGGAAGCCACACACAGTGTCTTTGCTGTTGCCCATATACAGTTAAAAAACAAAACCAATTTGACCATATTAGGCTAATTTCACTAGACAGATTCAGTTCATGCTTCAGCTGTCAGAACAACTGCTGCCTTCATACTGTTAGTGATTTTGACATTCCTTTGAGCAACTGAAATATCACAGATTCAAGGAAGGCTAGATAATGGTGATGCTTTATTCAGAGTGATTTTCAAGTGTGAGGTTAGCTTAACAAAATGTTTGTACTGAAGAATTTTCAGTTTTTCCCAAGCATCAAAATTTTTTGACTACTGTTGCACAACACAGAAAATCAATGATTAAATAACATTCTTCTGCAGAGACATACATGAACTTAAACTAATGCATATAAACTGTACATCTTTGAACAACCTGCACTATTACCTTCATGTCATCAAGACAAAGAATATTGCCTTCTGCCTTTGTCACAAACACAATGAATTATCTTAGCCAGATCCCATCTCCCCAGAGAAGACCAAGCTACAGAACATAGTAGATAGTTGATATGCTGTTGCAGTGCACAGCAGGTTTACTGCCCGTGAAACAGACATGAGCGTAGAATTTATGTTTCCTAACTTCCCTACTTCAGTTCACAAAAATGAATGGGTCTTCTGTGGAAGCAATATTACTAAGAAAACTTCCCTTGTAGGAGTCACAGATTGGCTGTGTCAGAATTTGTAAACTGTATAATGAATGAGACAAGTCATATGATAGCTATTTTTCAAACCCTTCTCCCAGTATATTCGTTTATAAATGTGCTGAAGTTGTCTTTCCTTTTTTTTCCCAGCCTCATAGTGGCCTTTAAATTATATCTCTGACCTTCAAAGTTTTTGCTCTGTCACTGCTGCTCACCCATTCTTAACCTTAAATAGACTATAGCTGCTCTAGTGACAGTGTTGTAATCTGCCTGAAAAGCTGCTATCACTTTGGGTGAAATTTCCTCACATGGAGAATGCACATGAACATGCCTTGGGGGCAGGTGAATTTGGACTTTAAACATGCTCAATATTATTATGCAGTTTTACACATAAGTCTAGTGACTACCTTTTCCTCAAATAATAATTTGGTTTAAAAAAAATAAAGAAAAGGTTATTGTTGAGTTTGGTCTACAAAATGTCAAGGAGTTAGCCAAAATGGAATTAGAAAAATTTCCTCTAACTCATTGGTCTGTTTATGTGATAGATTTGGGGTTTACTGCTGCGAATTTTCTCAGCAAAAAGTGAGTTGGACTTTGGTATAAAAACTTATAAAACTTGTTTTCAGGTTTGAGTCTTGACTGGTGTCCATGCAGAATGTCCAAATCCCATAACTACTGTATCTTCAAGGTACCTACTAATCTTTGATGTCTTTGTTGCCTTTAGGCAAGTGTTGGTTTTTTTAACTCTATATTTATATGTCGATGTAATAAAGTGGGAAGCCTTCCAGTTGATGATACCTTACTTTTTTGACATATGCCTATCAGCAAGGGCAGGCATAGCTTTGCATATTACATGAAAAAAAAGACCTTTCATGTCTTGATTTTATCTTTCCTAGAAGAATTTCTAGAAGTTAGTATTAGCTCTGAGACTAGCTTCCAAATAAATAACACCCACTTCACGTATTCTGTGGCAAATATCAGATGACACAAATCATTGTTAAATAATAACTTTTCAAGTAAATATCTAATTTTTTGTTATTTTCTAAAGATGTAAATTTGAGTAATCCATCAGAAATCTTACATCTCTTAGAACTTATAAAAGTGAGAATCAGTTTAGGTTATGTTTCAGTTGTTCTTGAAACATGTGAAGGTGAAACCTTAGTGATTCATTTAATAATCACGCTACTCGCACTCAGTTGTTCCCAGAGGAGGTATGCCAAAGAGAGTTACATGTCAGACTCAGATCATGAAAGGAAAATTATCTCTGCAATTGTTGTCACATGCATACAAGTGCTACGTTTCTGCCTGAGAAAAGTATCACCTTCTAGGCATTGTAACAGCAGAATTCTGTAAGATCCTCGTTCTTCAGTTGGCCAGAAAATCTAAAACATCTTTTCATAGACAGCTGGGCAAAAGACAGGCGAGAAGGGAGGAGTGGGAGACAAGGTAAAACAAGAACTCTCTTCAGAAGTATGGAGATATTCCTGATCTCATAAAGAGCTTGACATCTATATTTTCAAAAATAAGAAATATTCACCACTGCAAATGAGATTAGTGAAGACACCTTTGACAGCATGTAAGGCTGTAAGAACTAGTACACTTTGAAAAAAATTATTTTCTTGGTTTATTAAAACTCCAGATAATTCAAAAATTTTCTAAATTTCCCACCAATCCACTAATGTAGGGTGCTAATGCTCCACCAGATAATTATGAAGACTATGCTTCAGTTGTGTGGAAGTACCAAGAAAATCAACTATTAAAATCTGTAAAAAACTGAGTTACTGCTTTGAAGATATCAAAATACCAAGGAGGAAGTAAATAATTTGCCATCCAAACTATAGTTTGGATAGCATGCAAAATGTACCCCAGGATGAAAAGGAGAAAACATACAGGCAGAAAGAGATTAATAATAGATTTGATTAATTA
>VXBC01009836.1:0-14859 GCA_013399945.1 Ploceus nigricollis
TGTTTGATGGTCCCGGCGCGGTGCTGGCGGTTCCGCCGGGGGATGACTTTGCTGTACAGCTCCTCTCTGGCAGCCATGGCGAGCTGGGCCATCAGCGCGCAGCCATCGCCGCCCGCGCAGGGCCATGCACGCCGCGGGCTCGGGGACAGCGCCGGGGACAGCCACACGGCCGGGGAGCCGCGGCGACACCGCCCACAGCGAGCGGAGGGAGGGATGCGGGCAGCGCAGCCGGGATGCCCCCGCCCCGCCGAGGGTGGGTGGGGGATGCGCGGGAGCGGGCAGGAGAAATGAAGGTTTCCTTTAAAAAAAAAAANTGCCTTTAGTATGATTGCTTTGTTTATTTATTTATTTGGGGTTTTTTTTGTTCATTTTGCCTTTATTAGAAATCTGTTATTTATTTAATTGTTTGTTTGCTTATTTTTGTTCGCTTTGCCTTTATTGTAATTTTTGATATTTGTTTGTTCATTTATTTATTTATATATACATAAATTCATTCTTTCCTTCTGTCTCTCCTTCTTTCTTTCCTTTTCCCCCTCTTTCCTTCCTTCTTTCCTTCTTTCTTTCCTTCTTTCCTTCTCTCTCTCTTTCTCTCTTACTTCCCTTCTTTCATTTTTTCAGGAAATCCTCTCTGTGACCCCAACCAAACTCCACAAACAGCGAAGAGGAGCAGTCAGGACTCTCCAGGTCTCCCTCTGCCACTTCCACTGTCATGGAATGGGCTGGGTTAGAATAACCCAAACTTAAATCCCATCCCACCCCACCCCTGCCATGNTTCCTCTGGGCTGGCTCCAGCAGCCCCACTCAATGATCTTTGTGGTTCACCTGGACGTGGCTCAAGGCAAAATAGCTGTGCTCCAAAAGTTTTACCTCAACCCTGTGTTCCCAGCAGCTCTGCTCCCCTCCCTGCAGGTTCCTGTGGGCTGGGTGGGACAGATATTCCTGCTTTTCTCCTCATTCTATTTCAATTCATCCTCCTCATCCTTCTCCTTTGCCTATTTTTATTTTTCCCCCTGACTTTCCCTTTTTTCCACTTTTCCTTTCACTTTTGAGGCCAGGCAGATCCTGCTCCTGCAGGCCGAGTGGAGAACAGCCTGAAATCCCAGCCCTGCCAGCAAATAAAAACCCATGAAGAGGCATTTTTAAAAATAGTTTATGTTGGGGAAGGAAATCAATACTGGCAATGACAAATCTATCAGTGCAGTTGTTATTATTCACATTAGGGAAAACCAACAGCCCATTTCCATTTTGTTGTATCAATGAAGGGGAAAAAATAATTCCCCTCACAGCTCCCTGCTCGTTCTCCTCCTGTGCCAGGTGATTTTCTGCCTCTTTATCCACAGGGAAAATCCATCCCTGAACTGAGGATGCCATGGAAATTCCAGCTCCAGAAAGACACTGCACAAAAAACCAAAACCAAACTAAAAAAGTGCTTCTTGTTCCTCTCTTAAAATCACTTTTAACTCCTCTGATGTTGCTGAGGTTCTTTAGTTTGCCCCCACTATTGATTGGCAAGGACTTCATTAAAGCCAGAGTGTGAAACAGATTTAGTTGTGGATTTCAGCTGTGAAATCAGGATCAGGATCACCCAATCCACTCCATTTTAATTCAGAGGGAGAATTAAGGCATTAATAACAATATTTTCTATTCCATTTTAACACAGGAGGAGAATTAAGCATGTTAATAACAATATTTGTGCTCAAATTTGGATTGCTGGAGCCCCCAGAAGGGTTTGGCACCCATGAACTCATTCCAGCCACGCTGGGAACACCACAAAGACCCTGGAGGAGAAGATAAAAATCCCAAATTAACCCTGATCCCACCTCCCCATCTCCCAGGGGAATGCAGGGATCTGCAGCCAGCAGAAAATGTTTGGACTTCACTCCCTGGGCCTCCCTCCTGTGCTCCAGCTGAATTACTCAACCAGGAAATAACAATAAAAATGAAATTTGCTATGGAAGCAGCTTCCAGGGACTTTGCCCAGATGGGAATCTCTTTCCTCTGGCTGTGACAGATTCACACAATAAATTCAAATAGAAATAAATCCACATTAGGGAAGTTGCAATATTGAAGTTGGTTTGCTTGGATGAGCTGCTGCATCAAAGAAGGAACAGAAATAGGATTTTTTTTTTAGGTGAGACTGGCTGGAAATTATTTTCCAAGCCTGCCAAGATCATGTCCTTGGAACTTTAATGTCCCTGCATTTGATCTGGCTGGGCTTCTTTACATGGAAACCTTTTTATTTTGGGAAAAAAGGTTTCTTTTTCTACCCCCAGCTATCAAATGTGTGCCTGGAAATAAAGCTGCCACCCACCTTCTTTTTTTTCTTTTGATTGTAAGCTGAAAATGAAAGCTGTCACAGCGATCAAGTAGGGAAAGGGAAGAAAGTAAAAGTAGAAAGCCAAATTTTTAAAAAGGAGAACACCCAGAAAAATGTGTTGCAGCCTCCAAAATTAACAATAATTTTAGCGAAATAATCAAAATATACAAAGTGATTTGGCTTTGTATGAAAGCTGTGATACTCAGTTTATTTAAAATGCTGTCAGATTTTCACAGAGAACATTTCTGGTTTGGTTTTTAATTTTTTTTTCTTTTCACATGGCCTTGTGTTGCTGGCCTGATCCCAGATATTTCTATGTGTGCTCATTTATTGCTGCTCACCATTTTCCTGTTTAGTGCAACAACTTTTGGGTGCCCAAAGCCAGAAAAGGGGTGCAAATTCCTGCACCAAGAGCCTTGTCTGTGCCCTCTGGGAAATCCTAAATTTTCCTGAGTGAACTCCAATTCTCAGCCCTTCACCTACAGGAAAATGCATTTTTAGGGGATTATTTTTATCACTTCCTTGGGTGAAGGCAGAATTGAGGGGGGAGTGTTTGAAAAAGCCACACTGCACAGGGAGGGGGGATTTCCATAGGAAGAGCTCAGGTTTCTGAGGAATTTGAGCCAAATTTAGATTTTTTTTTCCAGCCTGGTGCTCCCTCCTGGTGCTGGCATGGGAATGCTTTGCTCCTTAACAATGGGAATATTCTGAAATAAACAGCTCAGCAGCAGGAAATGGAGCAGGGGCTTTGCTTTTCCCTTTATCCCAAATCCATCCTTGGCAAGTCCATCCTCTTTTTTGGTTTCCCTGCCTGCTTTAGGAGTGGCAACACACCAGCGAGCATGTGCTAAAGAATTAAAAATAAATTGAAATTAAAAATCAAACTCAGCCCACCCTCAGCAGTTCCCCTCCCCTCTCACCTGCTTTTATTTTATTTTTTTCCCCCAGTCTTCTGAATTTCCAAGTGTCAAGGACGCTGATTTACGGCTGAGGAAAATCAACAGCTGCCTCGTACTTGATTCAAAACAGCACCAAAACAGAGGGGAAATGATGATTTCATTATTATTTAGGAGTTTTTGTGAAGCTGAGAGCAAAGAAACAGCAAACTCCAGCCCATTTTCTGTGCTGTGGGTGCTAAGCCTTGCTGGAAGTGGAAGAACAACATTCCTGAGAGCAGCCTTGAGGAATAAATGCCCTTTGTCCAGCTTTGGTACCTGTTGGGGCTGGATGTGGAGCTGGAATCAGCATTTTTTTCCCGGGCCCATCCCACAGGGATAATTCCCTTCCTTCCCTCCCATCTGCCAAGGTGCTCCCTTCTCTCAGCACTGCAACATTTGAGTCCCCCAGAGGGTTTAAAAATAGAAGGAGCAGCTGGTCTGTGGAGCAGGATCCTGTGCTCTGTCCAGAAGGCTGGGAAAGGAGATTTTTTTCCCCCCATTTTTCCCTCACCTCAAACCTCTGCCACGAGGTTTGGGCTCTGGGAGAGTTATTAGGGCTTCAGAACTGGGGATTTTTTATCCATTTCCAGCTTTTATTTCCTTTGGGGCTGGGAGTCCAAATTTGGCTGCAGATGTGGAATTGTGGGGTGAAAAAAGCCCCACAAGCTTCATTAGAAGGGCACTGAGAATTTGCTTTTCTAGCTCAGATTTCCTTAAATTTTTGAGTGTGTTTTCCTCATTAAAATTTAAAAAAATCCACTTTAATTTCATCATAATCCCTTCACTTGGGCTTAGAATTATGGAGTTGAGCAGGAATAAGTCAAGAGGCAAAGTGTCCTTCAGATATTTCAGGGCAGGACATGACAGGTGTAGTCTGAAAATAAAAAATAAATAAAAGAATATGTTCATTTTAAAAGACTTTCAGCTATTTTTGGCTCTGCTGTGAGAGGAAGGACTTTGTTGCTGGGCACTGATTCAGTCCAGAGCTGGGTTCTGAGCGTGGCCAGGGCAGGATTTGCCTTTATTGGTCATTAAAAACCAAGCAAGCTGTGGAGAGAGGCTTTGTAAAGTGAGGCTTTACCCTCTCCTAACTGGGCAGGGCTGGGTTCTTCCACCTACCTGGAAAAGAGTTGCATTCAGCAAATCTTTATTTTAATTTCTCCTGCCTTGGCCCAGCAGCTGGGGGAGCTCTGGGCAGTGAGCTGGGACAAACCTTCCAGGTGGGATTCAGCTAAAACCACTGACAAATTAAAACATTGGTGGAAAATCCACTTTTATTGGTGTAAAAACCACTTTTATTGGCATAAAATCCACTTCTCCTGAGCTGGAGGAGAAGCTGGGCTGCTCCCTCTGCTAGCAGGAGAAGAGTTGAGTAAATGAAATATTTAAAAAGCCCCAACTTGCAGCCCATGTGCAAGAAACATCCTGCTCCTTGGCTGTGTTATCTCGTGGATCCCCTGGCTGTCCCTGGTGTGAACCCAGTTTATTTCCACCATCATTTATTTGCTGGGGACTGAGCCAACAAAGAACGTGGTACAATAGAAAGCTGCTGGGATTTCCCCAACTCCCCCACACAGAGAAATGTGCTGAGCTGCAGGAGGTTGTACAAAGTCTGCAAATCTCTTTCTTTTGGGGCTTTTGCTTTGCTTGGAATTATTTATTTTAATTTTTTTTTTTTGGTTGTGATTTGTTTAGCTGCATTCCTGGGTCCTCGTTGGATTCCCTAGAGAAAAAAAAAATGCTTTTGTTGAACAGAATATTGGAAAGGAAGGGGAGGGGTGTTTGTGGTCATTTGAAATCATCCTAATTCTTTGAAATTGTAGAATTGTGGAATTGGAATTGAAATTGCAGAATTGTTTGGAATAATATGAGGATATTGAAATAATATGAGGGTTGATTTAATTTGATCTCAAAGACAGGCAGGAACCAGCTCGAATCAATGGGGTGATGCTTTGGTTCCTTTCCTCATTTTTCCTTGGTTATTTTTGCTGTTTCACTTTCCTCTCTTTGTGCACAACAACAGCCTTTGAATGGAGAAGAGCCTGGAAGTGCTTCTGTGAAAATGCTCAGCCAAGTTTCACAAAGTTCATTGAAACAGAAATAATCAACCAGCACATGGCAGAGATAAGCAAAATTTGAAAAGGAAATATTTCTGATGTAATCATCAAACAGGCTTAGGCACATAGGAGACCAATTTTTAATATTTATGATAAGATTTTTTATCTGGAAAACATCACTTTAGCAATGATTAGAGAAGAGGATTATTTTACATGTACGTGTGTGTCCATTATAAACACATTTCTGTAGCTTGAGAGGAACTTAAGGCTGTAATTTCAATATGAATGAGCATCATCCAACATCCTGCTCCTGCTGGAAGTGTCTGCAATTTATTTCATATTTAAATCTTCATTAGATGAGTGGCTAAAAGAGAGAGGCTGCTCTGTGTAAATTAAATTCCCCGTCTGTGGCTCCATGTGTAACTCTTTGCAATAATTTACTCAAATGTTACATTCATCTTTGGAGCATAAATTTCCATGGAACTTTGATTTCAGCTGCTTCTCTCTTTGTGTGAGTGCTGCAGAGAAATAAAAACTCTCAGTCCAAACTCTGATCTGGATTGATAATATTTAGCATAAACCTGGGGAAAAAAAAAAATCAAATTTCCTGATTAAGACAGTCCTAAAAGTGCACACATATGTTTAATTTTACTACTCAGAGTATCCTCGTTGTATTCCCAGCAAGGAAATTATTCCCTGGACCTGCTGGGCTGGGGCCCAAGGTAAGACTTGATGCCTTACTCAACACTTCCCATCAAAAATAAATTTGTCAGTGCTCTGCAGCTCTGGCCTGGAGTCACTTGCAGTTGTTTTCCCCTGCTTGTGTTTCGTGTTAGGATTGTCAGGGATAAACAAAACGAGGGAGGCAAACAAGGGAAGAAAAGAGTTCCTGTTCGCAGATCTCTGCCCATCTGTTTCTCATTCTGCCTGACTCCAGGGAACGTTTCCACGCTGTGCTCATCTCATTTCAGAGAACACCCGGCCTGGGTGAGCCCGGGGCTTCCTCCTCCTGAGCTCAGCCCCACATCCCTGCAGGAGCCCGGGGAGGTGACAGTGGTGCTGTCCCAGACTGCCAGGCAGGATGGATTCTATTTGCCATCTGTGTGGCAGTTCCCTTCTGTTCATTGGGCAGTTTTTCCTTCTCTCTCCCACAACCAATCCTCCCCCAGGAGACACCTGNCTTGAGAATGCTGCCCTAGAACAGAGACAAGACAAGGGGGAGAAACCTTCCTGTTTTAAATAGGAAGGAAAGTGGGGAAAAAAAAGAAAAACAAAAAGGAAAATATTAATAGAAAAGGAAATAGATAAATATTCGTATAAAAGGAAAATATTCAGTGTGCCTGAACTTCTCCAGGATCCGAATGCTTTGGGAGCTCCAGTCCTTGTGGGTGTTGCTCCACGGGATCAGCATCACTGCGAGGGGAGGGGGAAGGGTCCCCCAGGGAATGTCCCAAACCTTCCACAGCCCTGGCTGTGCACAGACCCCAAAGCCCAGCCTGGCTCCTGCTGCTCTGTCCCTGCACAGGGCTGGATTTTGGTGCTGCACTCCCCTCTGCTGTTGGCTGCTCATACAGGATTTCCTCTGCCTCGAGTGTCCCCCCACACCCTCCTGAATGCAGCTTTAATTGGCCCTCCCCTGATCCTCCCCTTCCCTAAGAATTTTTGGGATAATTGAATAATTCCCCATGCCATTTTTGAATTTTTTCCCCCCCTGTTTTTGTGCACTGAGAGAATTCTGCCCAGCTTGGCAACCACAAGAAGGGGAGGTGCCCTGGGATGGTGACATTTTGACTTTTTGATGAACAAAAAGAACAGATTTCTCCCCAAAGGGAAAGGCCCTGCCTGTCCTTTTCCCTCCAGTCCCCAGAGTTTAAACCAGTGCCAAAATCAGGGTCTGTCCCAGAGCTATTAAACCTAAAGCAGGGTTGTATTCCCTGACTTTTTTTAGGAGTGATGAGTTTTTCCATCAGCTGTTGTGTCCTAGCCCTGGTTTCTAATTCTTTTTGTAAAGAAAAATCATGGAGTAGTAGAAAAATCATGAAAACTGAAGCACAGTGACTCCAGTTCATTATTTCTCACTGGGATGAAGAAAGAGGTTGAAGCTACCTAATCCCAGTAGGACTAAAAGTGGTTTTTTTTCCTGGTTTTTGCTGTTCCTAATATTTTTTTTTCTGGAGGTTGAGCTCTCAGAGAGGCATTTCAAAGCAGGGGTCCACAATTTCACACCATCCTGCCCAATATTTGGGTACTTTAGCAAATCCCAAACCTCCAGCCAACCCAAAGCCGTGGTTTTTTGGGGTGTTTAGGACCAGAACCCCTCCTGGCACATGCACAGAGATGCCTCAGCTCTGGATGTGACACCATGAGGAAGGCAGGGTCAGGATCAGCTTCCCCCCCTCAGCTCTGCTGAAAGGGATTTCTCACCCTGAATTTTGTATGGGAATGTTTTCCACTCGTGTCTCCACGAGCCAGGGAGCTGCTCTGTTCCCAGGAAAAAAATAAAATTAATAAAAATAATAACTAATAAAATAAATTTCTGAGGGAAATGTATCCCTCTCTGGGGTGAGATGAAGTTGCTGCTTGGCAGAAGTTCTCCGTGGGTGTTTAAACCTGGAGTTCCTTCCTGTTTTGCCCACACAAAGTGGGTTTGGTGTGTCCACCCCACTGCTCCCATCTGTCCATTTGGAGCAGGAGGAACTTCCCAGCAGCTCAGGGAAAAGAAGAACGAGAGCACTTGGTTTTAATGACTTGTTTCCATTCCTCCTCCTCCTCCTCCTTGAGAGCTTGGCAATTAC
Source organism: Ploceus nigricollis (assembly GCA_013399945.1). Taxonomy (NCBI): domain Eukaryota; kingdom Metazoa; phylum Chordata; class Aves; order Passeriformes; family Ploceidae; genus Ploceus; species Ploceus nigricollis. Next base: position 8,108 of record VXBC01009836.1, read on the forward strand.
TTATGACAAAACAAGGAGGAGGAAAAAAAATAAAGAATGAGGTCCAGGATGTGCAGGCCAGGAGTGTGATTGAAGATGAGGTTTGCAGACATGATGTGAGGACTTTAATGGGGCTGCATTAAGGTTTGGCTGGGATGGGAGCCTGAGCTGCCTCTTGGAGGAGCCTGAGGTGCCCTGGGAGTGCTGGAGGAAGGGTTGGGGCTTGCCAGGGATGGTTTTTCCACCCTTGGAAAGGCAGGAGAGCTCTCAGCGTGGAAATAAGAAACCCAGGGCAAAGTGGATGAACTGATTTCATTCATCACTGTTCCTCAGTGGAGATTCCTGTTCCCTGCCTCTAAATTATTTTAACCTAATAACCAACCACTCATGGCCCACAATGCAGATTTTGTAGCTAATTACACAACACCACTTAAACCTATGAAGAAGAAGATGAAAAAGAAGGTAAAGAAGAAGACAAAGAGGAAGGACCAGTCTCCACCCTAAAACCTCCATCTTGTTTTATATATATTACTATATTCTAAAACTTTAAACTCTTAAGTTTTCACTCTAACAAACTAAAAATGGAGCCCCATCTCTCTCTACAGGGCCTTTTAAGGATAAACTGTCCAATTAAGAAATGGCACCTAAATTATTTTTACTTTTNGATATCACACACTTCTATTCAAACCCCACACCCACAATCCCAGTTCTATCATTCCATTTTGGAAGCTTCTCCACAGCCTCAAATGCAGTGTTCTGTGTCAGCACAGAAAGTCTCAAATTCTCAGCAGTCAGGGTTCCAGCACTTGGTGAAACATTATTCTGGCCAGCTGTAGCTCAGCTGTACAGCATTACAGTGAGCTTGCTTGTCTTTTGGTGCTAAATCAGGTTTTCTGTGCATTTTCAAGAGGTCTGGTGGGTGAATCCCTGCAAAAGGAGGAATTAAAACCTTGATTTCTGTGCCAGGTTTTGCACAAGTGTTGGGTGAAATCAGGCACCCAGCTGTGGTAAATAAAGAGCTGCAGGAGCACAGCCTCTCTTTTGGTGGATCAGATCTCCCTGCCTTCAGGGAGTGGAAGTTCCCAGTCCCTCAGACTGAAATTTTGGTTTATTTTTTGTGGAGCTTCACCAAGTTTTATCCCATTTCTTGTGCTGTGGTCTTATATAGCATTAAAGAAGAAAAGAATCCTTTGGACGTAGGAAAATTTAATTTGTCAGCTGAGGCTCCTGGGTGTGGAGAGCAGTCTGTGGTTACAGCAAATTCTCATTTTGTTATGTATAGGTTGAGGCCCAGGGGGAAGAGTTTTTGCAAGGATTGCTTGGAGGAGAGACATGGGATGAATATCCCTGTAAATGCTGTTTTCCAGGCACTGAACTGCTCTGGGATGGTGGGGTTTGGAATCACAGAGCAATTGGCAATGGGATTTCAGCCTGCAAAACCTCCCTGAGACCTGAACTTCACCCTCCAGGTGTTTTCTAGGAAAGTTTTGAGAAAGACAAATCCCAGGGTGTCAAGAACCTCGAGTTTCTCTTTGGGAGATGAGTGGAAGCTTCTCTGTAATTCTTACACATTTCTAAGACCTTTTCCCCACTCAGGGCCAGGTGAAAGCAGTGAAAGGAGCACCTGGAGAGCTTTTTTTAAATCAGACTATGGCTTTTTTGCCCCATCTAGTGGGTACAAAATGTATTGAGCCTGGAGCTGGTTGTGTTTTAATCCCAGCACTGAGTTTTTCCCAAGGCAGCTCGCAGTCCCTGATTTCTGTTTTGCCTTCTGGCTGTGTGGGAAATGCACAGAGAGAGGTGGATCTCAGAATAACTTAATCATTACTGAGAGAAGTGAACAGGGCACATTTACCCCAAAAAGAGCAGCTCAGGATTTTCTAGGTGAGGGCAGGGGGTTAAAGGGATGGGTGTTCAGAACCAGCCTTGTCCAGCTCCAGCTTTGCAGCCCCTGAGAGCTGAGCACAGGGAACTGTTGGGTTTCACAAGGCCCTGAGGAACAAACAGCCTTCAAAACCTTCCTCATGGATGCTGTAGATCCCTAATTTTCTATTTTACCCTTGCAAATTAATGTGAAGAGAGGACAGCAGCAATTACAGTGGTAGGGTGGAAAAAAGCTTTCCAGCTTCTCTTGGAATATCTGATTTTTTTTTTTTTATTTTTGTATTCTCTGGATTTCCTTTGAGGTGGCAATTTCTGTTTTCAGCTGGTTTTCTCTGCCTGAGAAAATCCCTGGAGTCAAGGGCTGGAAAGACAAAGCATGGGAGGATATCTGTACATATCCCATTCCTTCCATGCAAACCCAATTATTTTCCTGTGCTGGAAGTTTGAGATAAGAAGGAAAATTCTGTCCTGTCCTAAGATTTTTGAGCAGTAGCTGCTGGTCTGTGTGTGTTGGGATGTGTTAATAAATTGTGGGGGGAATTGCAAACCATCCTCTGCTGGAAAAGGTGATGAGCTCTTCCTGCTGCTGTGTATTCCTGGCTGGAATTCAAGAATGACAGGTTGCTTTAAAAAAACCCTGTGGTTTTATCACTTTCTTCCATCCAGATGTTGAGTCCAAGCTGTGATTTTTCAGAAAACTTGCACAGAAAAATGAGATTCCTTGAGCAGAGCAGCTGCTGGCTCAGGGGGAAAAGTTCTCACCTGGGATGTGAAAGGCTCCTGTCTAAGCCTGGCTCAGAAAAACAGATCTGAGCCTAAACTTGGCATTTTCACAGAATCCCAGAATGATATGTGTTGGAAGGAACCTGAAAGTTCATCCTGTTCTACTCCCCTGCCATGGGTAGGGACACCTTCCCCTATCCTGTGGGAATCCAGAGCATCCCTCTGGCTGCCCTGGGAGGTCTGGGACCCTGGCAGGGGGTCAGGAACCCCCCTGTACAGAGCCCTGAGAGACACTGTCTNACCTCCTCAACCCCAGCCTCCATCCCAGGGGGATTTGGCTGGATGGGCTCCATGGCCCGTCCTGTTCTTTGTCCCAACAGGGAATATCCAACCCCAAACCCTTCACAGCTCTTCTTGTTGTTCTGGCAAAGGATTTCTCAATGAAAGCTGTCATAAAAAATTCAGCCCAGCTGCTGTGGCTCCTCCAACCCCAAGTGGCCTTGCTGTGACAGGGACACAGCTGCTGACAGGAAAATAAATAAATCCACAGGGAAGAGAGGCTGGGCTGCTGATCTGCATTTAGGAACATTCTGGATTGGGACCAGCTCTCTCATATTGGTGGGCAACAGGATTGAGGTAATTCAAGAGATCTGCTGGGATTTTCCAAGGATTTGGAGTGTGTTTTGTCCTTAGACATCCTTGTGGAGCTTCCAGGGGGCCTGAAACCAGATAGCACAGGAGGTTACAATAATAATAACAACACCCTCTCCATTTCATGCTCTGATCAAACATACAACACTCGAGGGATCTCCTTGGTCAAAGTTCAGGTCCTCACACTTGCAGTCAGCTCTAGGACACAGGGGGAGTTTAGAATATCTGCTTCACTCCTCATCAGGCACAAAATATCCAGTTACCCACTGGAGAGCTGCAGCAGAGGTGGGAAAAGGCACAATTGTACAGCACTGCTCCGAAAAATGAAAAGGAGAAGAGGAAATCAATGCTGTTGGCAGTGTCCAGAGGTCTTCCCATGGCTGGTGTAGGCATTAATTCCCAGATTTTCACAAGGGTCTGAGAGGGAGAGATGTGATTAACACGTTAGCAGCGTGCTGGGAGAGAAGCTCTCTTGTCTGTCTGAGCAGCTCAGTGGAAACTCGCAGAGAACAACAGAAACAGCAGAAAAAAATTAAAATTCCCTGCCTCAGAGCACGACAGATGGGTCACCTCTGCTGCAGGTCACTCCTCAGAGCTGCTGCCAGCCTGAAGCAGACTCAGAAATGTCAGTGTGAGGCAAGTGGGAAGCTGCAGTGTGGAAGCACAGAGCTTTTTGTCACAAATATTTCAGGTTTCCATCCTGCCAGCCCAGACCTGCTGTGCCAGGGCTCCTCATGGAGCAGGAACTGGCTGCTCTGGGGAGCTGGGTGTCACCAGCCAGGCACAAGGGACAGCCTTCAGCTGCTGCAGGATGGGTGAGGGACACAGGGCTGGCTCAGAGGGAGCTGCAGGTACCTTTAGAGAAATGGGATTTATTCAAGGTCGTGCAAGGAGTTTGTAGCAGAGCCAGGACCTGCATCCAGCTCTTCCCAGCGTGATGCCTTAAGAATAAAGGCTATCTTTCATCTAAATTAAAGCCCCACAATTTTGCAGAAGCTTCAGGGCCTCTGTGTAATCTATTCACACAGCATTCATCACCATGGCATCTAGGTGCCACTCTCCTCATCCCTTAACCTTGCCAGAGCCTGTCATGAATATTCCCAGCATCTTTTATAGCTTTCCAAATGAGATGAACACACTCTTCCACTCTCTGCCTCCACCTCCACTCTGAGCAGCCTGCCTGATAAACAACCCATCCGTTAGACCCACAAAAAAAAAAAAATTAAAAAATAAATAAAGATCAAGTGCTGAGAGGGTTTCCAATTAGCAAATCTTGCACTTGGCCATATTTTGGAGCGTCTCTGCTCCCCTCCCCATCAGAAGTTGGGCACTCTAACAACACGGCCTGTCACTGCTCAGCCTGCCAGCTGCATAAAATCAAGGCATCAGGCTTTTTTAATTGAATGCATAATGAGGTGACTGGCAGGTTTAATTAACAAAACTCATCCTGTGTATGCACCTGGAGGTGAAAATAAGTTTAATCAAGAGGAGTTGGCAAGTGCCAACAGCTCTGTCATGGTTGTCCCCCCTCCTCCCGCTCCCCCCTCTTATTTTGGTTTGTTTCAACCAGGCTTTATATTTGCAAAAATGGCTCTGGGTGCTGATTAATTATCTTTTGCCCAAGATTGATGAGTTGTTGCAGCCTGCCTCGTAATGAGAGCCCTTGCTCCTGGAAAAGCTGCACTGGAAACTTTAATAATCAGGCAGCCTTAGATAAACTGCTGGTGGCAAACACTCGAGGCACCTGAATTACAGCAACCCTGGAGGACTTGGTCCATGGGAGGAAAATTTGTCCTGCAAATGTGCTGGCTGGCACCTTATGGCCAAGGGAAGGTGGGACAGGGTGGTGTGGAGCCTCCTGAGAAGTTCAGGATTGAGGGAGAAGCCATGAGGGGTCTGAATTGCTTCTGGTTTGAAATGGCATCCTTGGAGGGACACTGGGTTGGTAAAAATCATGGATAGAAGGTAAAAAATGCCTGGAAAATGCCTGGATGCCTTCCCTGCTCCTGAAGGCAAGGCAGGAGGTGATTCCCATGTACAAGGACAGCCTGTGCCACCACTCCCTGTCCCCACAGGACACCCACACCACATCCAGCATCCCCTTGGCCCTCCTGAGCCCAAAGTGCACATCTGGGAGGGTGGAGCTGCAGGTCTGGAGCCCCGAGGTGACAGTGGGTGAGTGGCTGTCCCCTGGCCAGGCAGGCACGTCCAGCTGGTGGCTCTGGGGGTGCTGCTGGTCCCTCTCCCCACGCCCAGCTGGGGAAGGTGTGTCCCAAGCCACGTTCTGGCAGAGGTTGTGGGCGTTGCACGGGGAGGTTAATGCATGCAGCCTGTCAAAATATTCTCCTGCTCCTCACCACTTAACGTGCCCTCTCTTTCTCTTGCCTGAAAAGGCATTTGCTGTGGCACTCTAATACATGGTCTGTGTTGGAGATGTTACTGACAGCTGTTGTATGACTGCAGGAAGGAAATTATGACTCCCTAATGATAACATGTCACGGCGTGTCTCGCTGCTTTTCTTCTCCTCGAGCTGTACATTCCTCCTGCCAGTGCCTCAGTCTCTGCACTCCTGCTCTCAATTGTGCAGCTCTGACGTGGGGACCGTGTGCTGAGAGCAGGGGAAATGGGTTCTGAGTGCTCCCACTTTTGTAAAGAGCGTGGGTGAATGTTCTCCCCCTCTGCTCCTGAGGCTCTCCTGGAGTGCTGTGCCCAGGGAAAGAAGGACATGGAGGTGTTGGAGCAAGGCCATGAGGTCGATAAGGATGAGAGAGTTGGGGCTGTTCAGCCTGGAGAGGGTTTTGTGGAGACCTCACAGCACCTTCCAGTGTGTGGAGAAGGATTCTGCATCGGGAAATGTAACGAGACAAAGGGGAGTGGGGTCAAACTGAAATTTGGGGTGGATGTTGGGAAGGAATTCCTCCCTGTGAGGGTGGGCAGGCCCTGGCACAGGGTGTCCAGAGAAGCTGTGGCTGGACCCATGGAACTGTCCAAGGCCAGGCTGGAGTGACCTTTTCTAGTGGAAGCTGTCCCAGCCCATGGCAGGGGGTGGAATAAGATGAGTTTTAAGGTCCTTTCCAACCCAAACCATGCTGGGGTTCCATGGAGCTGTCAGAGGACAGCTCTTACCCTGTGTGGTAACCTGACCTTTTCCCCTTTGGGATGCTTCATATCCCAGCACCCACCCAGCTTTTTTTGGAGGTGCTGAAGCTCCAGCCTGCTCAGTTAAGGATCAGGCATTCAGGGTAATGAAATGTGCACTCAGGTGTCCTGCCAGTTTAACCTCCCATGTGACTGCTATGGCTTTTCCCTGATAAACTCTGGAAAATAAATATATAAATGGCTGAAAGCTGTGGGAGAAGGAGCCTGTGAAGCATACAGAGGGGTCTCTCCCTGTGGGCCACCACAAGCCCCTCTCTGCTGTTCTTCAGCTGTGATCTCACACCTCCAGCCTTTGCAGGGGATCTCATCAAAAAAATCTAATGAGAAGTGACCAAAAAAAAAAAAAAAAAAAAAAA
>VXBC01009836.1:14889-36821 GCA_013399945.1 Ploceus nigricollis
AAAAAAAAAAAGCCTTTTCCATCTGCTTTAAGGAACTGACTGGAGTGACAAGTGTGTTTAACCTAGATTTTAATTCCCCTGCTGTGGGGAGGTTCCTGTGCCCAGGCAGAAGGCCCAGAAGGGTTATGCATCATTTACAACCCCGTGCTCCCAACGAGGGGCAGGACGGGGGCGGCTGGAGTGGAAATGCAGGTTCAGAATTCTCAGCTCAGCAGGAGCCCCTGTTCTGTGCAGGGCAGAACCCAACTGATTAACAGCTTCTGGCAAGGCCAGCAGGGCTTGGTTCCCCCTTGCTGCCTGCTGGCACGACAGGGAAAGTGTCCTTTCCCCATGGCAAGTGGCAGCTGCTGGCTGCCTGTCCCCTCTGAGCAGCTCCCAGGCCATATCTGTGGGACTCTGGCAGGTTTTGGGGTCACCTAGAGCCACCCAACAGGTAAAACCTCCCTCTGTGTGATGAGCTGGTCCCTGCTGAATTCCTGTTTGTCTGTCAGGGGGGTGTTGCTGCTGCTCAGGGTAAAAATCTTCTAATTTTGGGTTGTTTTAAAGAGAAACCTGAAATATTTGAAGCTAGGGAGGAGCAGCAGCACCAACAGGTGTCTGGTGATATCTGGAGATCATGTGGAGAGCCAAACTGGGGCTGCTGGAGCTGGGAATGTGCTGAGCATCCCAGAGGATCCCTGTAATCAGGTTTGTCATAGTCCTGAATGGAGAAATTCCCAGAGGGATCTGCTGTTTCCTCCTGTGAGGTGATCCTAGAACTCTCTTCATCTTGGGATTTTGGACATCTGAGGCACGTGTCTCATACATTTTTGGAGTAGGAGTTAGATTTTGGAAGTCTTTACCACAGTGACCTTTTAGAGCACTTGAAGGTGCTGTGGGATCCTTTATTCCTGTGGGTTCCTGCAGAACAGGCCAGCAGGATTTCTCCTGGACAATCTACCTTTGTCTCCCAGAAGGGATTTTCAAGTTGCCTCTGGTTTAAGGGTATCAGCTTGCAGGGAGGGAAAACACCCTGTGGAAATTGTTTGAACACCTGGTAGCTGTGACAACCACAAAAACCTGAGGAAGCTGCCTTCCCCCTGTGGGAATGCCTGTACATCCTCACTTCTCCAAGATCCACTTCCAACACAGACAAGATCCCTTTTCTGCTTCAATTTAGGCAGCTGTGAGAAAAAACCCCAGAAATTATCGGGCTGGAATCCACCTGCTTGTAGCAATTCCAGAAGAACTCCGCACAGCACACGCCTTGTTTTGTAGGAATACACAAAACAGGAAGTTTGATGTCCTAAAAGTTGTATTTCTTTTGGGATTGATGCCAGTAAAGGCACGTTTCCCTTCATCCCCTTTCTGCTGGTAGACACAACACAAGTGGATGTGCACAGGGCGAGTTTTTCAGGCTTTTTTCCCCCCACCCAAAATAATCTAAATATGGATTAGCAGGCTGGGAGAAGGGAAGAGCTGCTCTGGGGCAGGGCTGAGGAGCCGCAGCCACAGGAGGTCAGTGTTGCACTGTGGAAATGGCAGAGAAAAGTCAGCGTGGCCTTGGAGGAAAACTTGACCCAGGAGGGAGGTTAATTCCTGCCGGGCACTTCGGGGCAGTTTGCCACGCTGTGCTCAGCAGTGCTGGGGGAGGATGCGATGCTGGAAGGAACGGGGATGTGTCCCAGGTGGGGAAGGAAAAGGAGAAAAGGAGCACCGTGTGGATTTTGGGGAGGAAAAGGGCAAAAGGAGCACGGTGTGGATTTTGGGAAGGAAAAGGGCAAAGGAGCATGGTGTGGATTTTGGGAAAGAAAATGGATAAAGGAGCACAGTGTGGATTTTGGGAAGGAAAAGGGCAAAAGGAGCACGGTGTGGATTTTGGGAAGGAAAAGGGCAAAAGGAGCATGGTGTGGATTTTGGGAAAGAAAATGGATAAAGGAGCACAGTGTGGATTTTGGGAAGGAAAATGGATAAAGGAGCACGGTGTGGATTTCACACCTTGGGGAGCTGGAGCAGACCCTCGATGGCTCTGAGCCGGGGTGCACCTGGGAGCTGCAGGCTTTCCCCCCCACATGCCAGCCCTGCTCTTGGCCCAGCTGTCCCCCTGAGGTTTGATGGAGGAGCTCAAACTCTTCATCCCGCGTGCAGCGTCCCTGCGGCCGTGGCGGGTGGGTGGCTCTCGGCAGCTTCGCTCCACTTATCAAGGCTTGAAAAGCCCTTCCATGGCTGATCCCACTCCCTCCTCCTGCGATTCTCCTTCCAGGGTGGTCCGGGGGCAGGTTGGAGCAGGAGGCGTGAGGGATGCTCGCACGGCTGCTGTCGGGGCTGGCTGCTGAAAGGGGATTTGCATTCCAGGAGATTCCAAGGGCTGTGTCCAGCCACTCTCTTCCCTCAGGGCTCTGAAATATGTTTGAAGGCCCATTCCCAGAGAGCTCTGGCAGCTGTTTGATGTGGTGGCAGCGCTTTTAGAGAATGGCTGGGCCGGTGACAGAAGTGAAACTCGAATATTCTCCAGTAGGCTCTGCGGTTCCTTCATTAAAAACAGACAGATAAACAAACAAATTACAGCCCATTATGAGCATGTCCTTCAGTTCCTCTTCAAACAGCTTTTTGCTGTTTTAAAAAGCCTTAAATAAGGACACAGCCTCCCCAGTCTTGGCCATAAACCGTTGGCTTTAAGCTTTCCCTGTGCCTCTGGATCCGTTGTCTTTGCTGTCTTCGAAGTGTCTGATGTGAGCTTTTAATTCGTTTGGCTTTTCCTGGTGAGAGGCTTCAGAACAAGATTCCTTGTGTGCAGCCTTTGATGTTACACCACAAAGAATCTCCCCCTTTTTTCCAAATGCTCTGCTGAACCCCCATTAAAAACAAAACAAAAAAAAAAAAAGAGAGAGTTTCATGTAGCCAGGCTGGGAGGAAGTGGGGTGACCCATGGAAATGGTTTTTGTGTCCCTCACAAAGGCCCCAGTGCTATGGGAGCTCAGCCAAAAGATCTGTGCTCATTTGGGCAGGGCTGGGCTGACTTGTGTTTGCTTGGAAACATCACGTGAAACACACTGGGAAAATCCAGCCAGAATTTTTCATCTCCAAAAGTGGATAAGGACCTGTTTTGCTTCCCCTGACACTTAGTGGCTTCTGCTTTATTGGCACCGAGCTCCTGATGTCGGGACTCTCCTGCCCTCTCACATCTCTGCATTTGGGCCCCTGGGATTGCTCCCACTCCTAAAGCTGAGGGAGAACCATTGTCTGCATCACAGACTGGAACAAAGCTCTCCATCTTCCCACCCTGTGGCTTTGCCTTTGGCTGGCTGAGGGGTTTTGGGACTGTTTTGTTTGGGCCCCTGCTCGGGGACTAAACCCAGAACAGGTGCCTTGGGTGCAGCCAGTGAATCCTCAGCTTGGTTAAAGGGCTTTGTTCCAAGTGTGCTCTGCAGAGGAGAAACCTAAGCACTGACCCTTTTCAGGAGCATCTGATGCGTGCACTGTGATTAGAAAGAGTAGGGGAAGTTAAAAATAACCTGTGGAGGAGGCATTCTAATGAGCAATTATCATTCCTCTCCATTGACTTTTTGCAGCAAGACTCTCCATGTGTTTAGTCTTCTCCAAAGAACATGCCAGATGTTAGAGTGAGCGACTTGTTAAGTCCCTGAATTCTATTCTCACTGGTGTTCTGAAGCATTGTCAGGTCCTTTTTTTTTTCTTTTCTTTTTATTTTTTTGTAACTATTAAAATAATTGGGCCCTGAACATTCTGACCTGATAACGCAAAAGAATCTTGGCTGGCTTTCCTAAGGGTCAGGATTTGTGAATAGAAAACTTGGGGAGGCTTTTCCAGAACAAAGAAATGTTTCTGCATGCAAAGATCTTCAATAAGTTAATCTGAGGTGGAATCATCTGGCTTCAGAAATCATGCCTCCTGGCAAAATCTGACTTTTGCATTTCAACATCCTGGACTTTAGTCTCCGAGGAAGCTTTTGTGCTTGTGGGGCTCTGCTTTTCTCCCAGAAGAGAGCTCTTTAGAAGTGATTGACGACGAGGCCGATTCCACCTTCGCAAAATTTTCATATGGGGGAAAGCAACGAGGAAAAGCAAAGGTCCCTTTACAAAGCCACCAGAGCCCTTTGCCGTCCCCGTTCCCTCGCAGGAATCTTAATTGGATTAAAATACAAATCTGTATATTGTGATTTTGCATGCCATGGATCCCACCCTCTTGTTTTTAGGCGCATTGGCCAAACTCAATGAAGTGCACGGTCAATGTTTGAGCTCTGCCTTTGGTGTCCCTCAGTTGGAGCTCATTAAGCATTCGGGGAATAATAATTCTGGGACTTGAACTTTGATCTGAGGAATCTGGGAAAGAAAGGGCCGGAAATTGCAGCAGCCTGATTAGCTACCCCAAGTTGATCAACTTTTCTGCCAGATGCAGGCAGAGCTCCCAGAGGCTCCGAGACAATGGTGGGGGTGAGGCAGAGCCGCCGTGGCCGTGTTGTGTCTGCGCTCCCATCACATCCCATTACTGTCTCCCATGCAGATGGCACTTTGAACCACCCCAGAGCCAACCAGAGCCTTTGTCCAAAATATCTACTTGGCAAAAAAATTAATTATAATTTATTTAATATATTTTTTTGTAAACTTTAAATGTTTGCTGATTTTCACACATTTGCGAGTTGTGAGGTTTCATTAGGGCTGGAAACATCAAATTATCTTGAGAAAACATTTCCCTCAGAGCTTTGCCTGAGCTTTTCTTGAGCCTGACTCTGAATTTGTGGCAATTTCAGTGGGACACTATGAATTAAAGTGAGGCACAACTGGGCTAGACTGTGGAGTTTTACATGGGCAGTACTTTACTCCCCAGGAGGAAATTTAGATTGGGGTATAAAACCTAAAATGTTTAGATGTAGAACAAGGCAAGGGCTGTCATGTATTCCCATTTCCCCCAAAAATATCAGGAGAATCTCAGCTGGAATTCAAGCACATGTTGTGACAACCTAAACTCAATGAGGAACCAGATTTAGAGCTCTGCTGTGTCTGACTGGGGATTTTGTGACCTTGGCGACTGAAAAGTCCCAGCTGTAGCTGAGACAGGAGTGGAATGAAGCTGCTTCTCCCAGAGCAGAGCTGGAGACTTGGATATCTCCCTTCTTGGAAAGGAGATGTCCCTGCCACCGCCAGAACACCTCGATAAAACTGAAATACTGACCCCTCCCATCGCTGGAAAACCTTCCTGATTGTTGTTGCTTTTCCTCAAAACTTTTCAGTTTCAGTTTCTGTCAAGAGACGCATCAAATGTCTACCTCAATATCCAAGGGAAATAAATATCCACAAGCTTAGTGCCATGTTTCTGGATGCTTGGCCAGCTGGCAAAGCAGGAATGGGATGTGGAGCTTTTCCAGAAGGGCTTCTGATGAAGACAATTTTTTTTTCCTTATTCCTGCTAGAAATCAAATACTAAATATTGTAGTTAAAAACCCAAATGGTTTTGGTTCCAGCAGCAAGACATCCTGGTGCCTTGAGACTGCAGTGCTGTTTGATCCCTCGTTGGTCCCTCTCCCTGTCCCAGGCCCAGGGGTGATGCAGTGCTCCTTCACATGGAAATGTGCTCAGGATGTTTTCCAGGAGGAAAATCACTGTCAGAGCGAATAATATTGTTTGAAAGAAAGTTTCCTTTTCAAATGAAAAAACGTAATATGGTTTTGGCAGGCTCCCATCTGCCTCCCATTGCAGACACTCCATGTTATGGTTGTGTGTAGCATCAGGAACTGCCTTTAATGTGATTTTGGAAATTCTGTGTTGAGTGGCTGGGTCTCAGTTTTCATGATGGAGAGGTGTCTCCTTGTCAGAGCGCCAAACATTCTGTCAGATTCCGTGTTTTCTGTCCCTATATAAAGCTGAGCTTTGGTTCCAGGCTCGGTGACGGAGGAAGCTGACACTATTCCAACATGTTGTTCATATCCTGAAGTCTTTTAATTTCCCCTGGCTGCTGTTGCAACAGCACCATTTCACTGAATAAATTAATCATAACCTAAGATTCGTTGAATATGAAGCCTCAAAACCCAGGTTCCACTTGTGACTTGGAGAAAGCTGTTCCAGTGGGGTGGTTTGTCATTATTTTTTCCCCCTCCGTGGGTGAAACGGTTACAAGAACCTCTGCTATTGTTGCTAGAAAAAGTGGCTTCCTGTGATAGAAAGTAATTTTTTCAAATAGGAAACATATGGCTGGTCCCTAACAACAAAGTAATATTCAGGTGCTGATGGCATATGCCTCCAGTCCTGTTACAGGAAGCTATCTTGGAAATCTGGTGGCAGAGCCTTATCCACACTGATTTTCAGGAAGTGGGGTGGGGGGATGGAATCTGAACCCGATATCAGAAATAAATGCATTTACATTTTGAATTTTGCAGGGAGTTCTTTGCTGTCCCTGCTTTAGGAGTCTCTGCAGTGCATCCCTTGTTAGCTGTGATAAACAAATCTTGGGTGAGGTCTGTGGTGCTCTGTTTAATAGCCATCTGAGGAATAAAAACCAGTAATTTCACAGTGAGAGCCCCTCTCAGGGTTTGGTGTCTCCCATGAGGAGTGACAGGAAAAGGGGGAATGGCTCCAAACTGAAACTCAGTAGGTTTAGGTTGGATATTGGGGAAAAAAATCTTCATTGTGAGGGTGGCGAGGCCCCAGCACCGGCTGCCCAGAGAAGTTGGGGCTGCCCCATCCCTGGCAGTGTTCCCTGCCTCTTCCATGGCTTTTTGGGAGCTCCAAGAGCTGCTGGGGTCATCATTCTTTCTGAGTTACATTGCTCTTGTTGTGCTTCTCAACCTTAATGCAGCCAGGGCTTGGACTGAACCATAGCTGGGGGTTTTATTTTCACCCTCCGTTACTGGAATTTTTGCCTCTAACAATTAATAATATTTCGCTTTGTTTCCTGTGTGAGCCAAACTTCTTTTTCTCCTGGGTCCTGGCTGAAAATTTGAATTTTTACTTAAAAATTAAAGCGTTGCTCATCATAGCTCAGATATTCAGGTCGCTTCTCAGCTTGAGCTTGGGTTGGGCTTGTAGCCCAAAGTGAAGTTGGTCAGCAGGAGCTGATGGGGATTTGGGGATTTGCCATCCCCAGATGGGCCAGACAAAGCAGGGCTGTGTGGGATCAGCCCCACTGGGGTGGGAATCACACACCTTGGGTGTCAAGCTACCAAACTTCACTGTGGTTTTATCTTCCTTCACAGAATCCTGCGTTTAGGGTTTTCCAGGGTGCTGCAAACCCCCCTTTGCACCGTCCTTGCCTTCATTATTGCTCAGTTACCCAATTAGTGCTCTCACACCTGCAGCTTCTTCATCTACAAACACGCCATGGCTTTAACCCTTTGGAGAGGCACAGCTGGAGAAATGTCAGGATGGGGGGGTGAAAAAATCTCTGCTTTTGGAGTGACTTCTGTGTCAAGAAGGGGCCTTTGAGTTTGTTTTACCCCCATATTTCAGGAGCTGACAGCAGGAGTGATTTTTGTTTGGCAGTGAGCTCTGAGGAGGCAAATGGCCTTAACTTCCAGCATTAGGAAATAAATGGACAAGCAAGAATGCCAAGGTTTCCTAGTGGAGATCCTGAGTCCTGGAGGAATCTTCTCCAGAGCTGCAGCAAGTTGCAGAGAGACACAAGAGCTCGGCAGGATTGATTAAGTGCCTGCAACTCTGCGTCTCTGATAGTGCTGCAATAAAAGTGACAAATGGGGGAGAAGAGTGGGGCTGCTGGAAACTTAGCATGACTGAAGGAAAAAAAAATGCACAGGGTAATTTATTGGCAATGAGGAACCATCAGCAGGAGAGAGGGAACTTAATTCAGCCCGGTTAATTAGGTATGGGACTGAAACCTTGGTCTTGCACAGCTCCAGCCACGGAGTCACTGAGGCTCTCGGAGGACTCTGACTGCAAAACCTTGAAATGAATTTTAATTGTTGGTTCCAGTCTCTGCCAGAACAATAACCACAAAAACCCCTCTAGATAGGCCTGGGGTGGGAATGCCACTATTATCAGCAGCTGCCAGAGGCTTCACCTGGGTGTTCTGAGTGTCCAGAGCTATTTTAGCACCGGGGTTTTAAAGATTTTGTGCTGTTTAAAAGGGCAGTGTGGGGTGGCACAGCCTTTGTGTCACCTGGTCATCTCCAGAGGTCCCTTCAGCCTCAGCTCTTCTGTGATTCTGTGCCCACCCAGACCCTCAGCAGCCCCCCCAGATTTGGAGGTAGTTTAACACCCACCCTCCCCTCCCCAGCCCCATAAACACAGCGTCCTGCTGCTAACAAAGAAATCTGGGCTCGTTCCCCAGGTAATTTTCCCTTCTCCCAAACCTTAGGAAGCCCTAAATCCATTTGGGTATGATGGGATGGAGAGGGAGAAACAGCAGCACCATCCAGGAAAAAAAAATAAAATAAAGATTCTGAGGGATAAAGCACAAAGAAGATGTTTTTATGGGGCTGGGTGAGGCTGCTCCGAAGGGAACCCAGCAGGCTGATAAAAGGATAATTTCATGTGATGTCATTCCCAACACTCCACTGAGGCTCCAGGCAAAGCCAGTGTGGTCAGCTTGAGCCTGGGGGGGAGCAGAGAGGAGGAGGAGGAGGAGGAGGGAGGGCATCCCAGAATGGGAATGTTTTTACAAATAAAGGAATAACAACAAAAAAACCCCGCTCGGGCTCTTCCTCCCCGGCTCTGCCGGCAGCGCCTGGGTTGGTGCGATCTCGGGGAGAGCCGGGAGCTTGTCCTACAAAAATGATTTGTTAGACAAGTCCAGCCGGAGCTGGGAGCAGGGGGAGGTGGATGCGAGGAGCCGGGCGGAGGGGGAGCCTTGGAATGGGTTCAGGAATGACTGATGGGCTCCGCTGAAAATTTCATCCGACTACTACCTTATGGAAAGGGGGGGCTGAGCTGAGCGGGGGAAGGGGGAGAAGTGAGAAAAGGCAAATGGAGGAAGGCTGGGCTGTCTGCTCTCCAGCATCGTGATATTTTATTTTTCACCGCTAAATGCAAAATTGATTTTTTTTTTTTTTGGTGCATTAAAAAAAAAAAAAAAGAAAGAAAGGCAAGCAAGCAGCCTCTACCTCTCTCTTCTAATTCCCAGACAAAGGAAGCTGAAGCAGACACCCCAGACAATGGATAGTCCTGTCTCCCTTAAGCATTTGCCTTTCTCAGCAGTTAAGGTTAAAAAAAAAGAAAAAACCAACCAGAAAACCCTAATTGAAGGAATGAATTAAAAAGATGACCCCGGAAAACGTGGCAGCCTTTTTATTTGATGAGGAATCAAGTTCACAGCGTGTCAGCAGAGGTGCTGCGGTCCGGGCTTTTATTTGTTTCCTGGCAATAAGAACATTCCTTTTCAGCCTGATATCATCCTCTCATCTTCTCCCTCCCTCTTTCTATCCCTCTCTTCCTCGTCTCGCATCCTTTTTCCTTCCTCCCTTTTTTCTCCCTCACCCCCTCGCCCTTTTTTTCTCTTCGCTTGCCAGTTCAGGCATTCTCACATACATTACCCCTTCCTTTCATCTCCGGAATGACCTGAAATGACCTTTTGCCTGGCACTAGACGTGACTTAACTGATAATAGCAGATACTTGGGGGCCTCAAGCGGTGGCTTGTCTCGGCACGTAGAGGGAGGGGAGAGAAAGAAGAAGAAAAAAAGGAAAAAAAAAAAATCCCTTTTTTTTTTTTTTTTTTAATTCCTAGGGAAAGCACGGGTTTGTTTCTCTTTGTAGCAGCATTTCCTGCGAGGTAGCAATTAATGACACCTTGTGCTGCTCGTTGCCCGTGAGATAAAAATCCTTCAAAAGCTTCCCCGGTAGTGTCGAGCCCGAAGCTGTTGAGGAGCAAAAGGAGAGGGGAGAGAAATCTGTCTGCAAGTGGTTAAAAACTCCAGAGCAGCATTTTGATGCCACTGGCTACTGGCGCTCTGCATTGCGTCTTCCCCGTCTTTGTGCTCCAAATACTTGTTGGAACAGCACAAATGTCCTTCTGTCTCCAATAATCGCCACTTTTAGGTGACTAATCTGGGCAAAAGGTTATTATTTGGCTTCTTAATGTCCCTTGAAGCCATCGCGGCAGAGATAAGATTGCAGCCGGCCCCGCTGGGGCTGGGATTTTTTAATTTTCACTATTTATTTGGATACTCGGTGAGGCTGGGTGAGTTACCACAGCAACGACTGTGAGTCTTGAACATGAAAGGGCTCTTATTGTGCCATGTGGTGCCTCAGAGATACAGAGAAAGAAGGAGGCGGGGAGGAGAATTCCTCTTTAGAGAAACAATAGCCAGACATTATGTGAACTTTTGGGGCTTTATTATAAAGTTTGAAGCAAGGGGGGGTTGGGGAAGGAGCTACAGTCTGCAGTGGAAAAAAAAAAAAAGTGCTGACTTACAGAAGTTGGGGAAGAGAGGTGTACGTGTGTTTATAGAAATATTAATTAATTAAGTGGGAAATGAAAGCTTGATCTTTAATATTTGTATTTAGGTCTTTTCTCTGGCAGATCGTTCAGCCCAGGCAGGTCAGAGCTCAGGGGCAGGACCCAAAGCATGGAGTTTTTTAAAATTTTATTTTATTTTTTGAACTTTGTTCTGCTCTTTCTCTCGAGAGAAAGGGCAAGGGGTGGGTATTAGGATGTCGAGGAAGGTACCAGAGTGCAGCCTGGCTTTCATTGTCCTGAATAACAGAGCCACTGCAGCTGCAGACAATGGGAAACCTGGATAATGGGGTTACTAAAGGGTGCAGAGCACTGAATGGCTGCGTGTGGGAGCAACTTTGGTGCAGGGGAGCTCATTAATTCACATTTTCTGCTACCTTGGCTGCCTCCAGTGCCACTCCAGTGCCCTGTGCCGTGTCCCCGTGTCCCAGAGGGGTTTATTTGCTGCTGTGCTGAGCTTTGGGCTTGGCTTTACCCTCCCTGTGGGGCCAGCTCAGGGTGTGCTCCGCGGCACACTCAGATTCCCACCTTGTGAAAAACTGGGTGCAGCAGTATCCCAAAATATCCAGGCATTAATCCAAATTCCAGGGTTTTGTGGGGGTTACCATCCTGGTTTCTCCTCCCCAGCTGCTTTGGCTCTGCTGCACTCATGAGTTCTGGCACCTGCCAGAACTCAGGGAGAGCCCATTTCCTTCCCAAACACCATTCCCAAGGCAATTTGGATTTTTCTCTCCCAACTCCAGCTCCAGGCACAGCTGGAGTTTGGGGTGAGGGCAGAGAGGTGGGAGTGTGAGATGGGGGAGCAGGGATGGACCTGCTGGAGATGAGAACTCTGCTGGTTCAGCTCCAGGGCTCAGCCTGAGGTGGCAGGGAGGTGTTATCCATAATATTCTGGTTTTCCAGGATGTGTTGGTGCTGCACAATCCCTAAAACTCCCTGGAGAATCCCCAAAACTCCCTGTGAAACTCATGCTTGGACATCCTTTATTTGGGGTGATCCTGCAGCTTGCCCTGCAATTTCCACCCTTCAGTTGTCACAACTGAGCAAAGTTCTTGGAGTACCCCTAAAATTTCAGGGAAATGCCAGCTTTTGATGAAGGAAAAGGGATTTCACTGGGATTCAGCATTGCTCCAGCAGCTTTGAAACAACCCTGAGGCATTTCTCCAGTGCTCCCCATTCCTCTCTGCCCTGTGACATTCAAATCTTGGTGTGTTAATTGTCACTAAATTAACATCAGACATAAAGAAACAAAAAATATTGCTGAGTTAATATTATAATGTTATTAGTTAATATTATTGTGGTTATGGGAGTAACCATTGAACATTCTGGAGTGTTTAATCTCATCAGCTGCTTCCAGGTTTGTCCATGTTTTGTGTGTACATTGAATATTCACTGGCCTAGATACTTTTTATACCAAAATTCCTTTTCCTCACCCTTGCGTGTAGTTTAGGAACTTAAAATTTTGGATGATATTAGGTAACTACTTAAGGATTCCTTTCCCTCTCCAGCACAAGTTCCAACCCTTTCCTTAATTAATTACCTGGGTTTCCAGCCCTTCTTTTAAGAAGCCAGTTGCTAAATTGAGTGAAGTGGATTAAATGACTGCTGCAGGTGGAGAACAAGGCCAATCAGGGTTTATTGCCTGAAAAGCATCAGTGCCTGGAGTGGTGATGATTGTACATTCCCCAGGATGTGCCAGTGTCAGCTGTCTGAATGCCCCTGCAGCATAAACCATCCCTGGTTCCTTTCATTTAGGGGGTGCCTGGAAGTTAGGCTGAGATCTGTCAGGATAATATTGGCACTAAAACTCCCTCTAATTCTCCAGCTAGACATGAGGGTGAGATTAAGGGGAAAAAGTTGGGTTAAATCTCTAATCTCTTTATCAATAAGAAAAAAGGATGCAGTGGAGAAGTGATTTGGCTTTGATGATGGGTGAGGCTGAGGAAAAATGGGTCAGGAGCAGCATTTTACTGACTGCCCCTATACCAATGGCACTTTAAATATGCTGTCATCATCCTGGTCTCCCCTGCTTTCCTGTGCTTGGACCAAAGGCCACATCCAGTCACCAAAATCCCAGAGTTTCCTGCCTTTCTCTTGGCACAGCCTCCTCTGAACAACTGAAGAGGGAACATTGAACAGAAAGTGGATCTGAGGCCGCTCCAAAACCTCCCAATCTGGTTTTAATTCTGTGTTTGCAGAGTGTCTCTCACAGCAGGACTGCAGACACCACGCAAGAGGAATAATAACAGCATTTAGGGCATGGCAGAACGGTTATAAGCAATAAATTGGCTTTTTTTACCTAAAAGATGTGGATGTGGCACCTTGGGAACACAGTTTAGTGATGGGCTCAGTAGTGCTGGGTGTTAAGGGTTGGATTGGATGTCCTGAAAATGGATCATTTTCAATCTAAATGATTTTATGATTTAATATGGAAATGCTTCTGTAGAAATGTACCAGTCCCATATGAACTCCTCACACCTGTGGCTTTATAAGTGGAGAAACCAAGAAAGAAATGAAAGGACAGAAAGGGACAGGAGCAGAGTCCCATCAAACTCACACAAAACCTGCAGCTCCCTTCTGTCCTGACATGGAACCCACTCCATCCTCTGAGATGTGGGAGCTCCTTCCATATCAGTCACCCACCATTGTTTCCTCTTTAATCAATTGCTAAACTCCTGCAAGTTAAAAACACCAACAAGACAGGATTTAGATAAGCTTGGGTTATTGGGAAATCTCTTCAGAAACTGTGGAGTAAATCAAGCATGTGCAAATGGCTATTAAAAGCATCTCTATTGCTCAGCAATTTGAAAATAGAGGAAGATGAAAAGGAAATTATGTCTATGGTGAGTTGGAGGGAGTTTGTGCACCTCAGGAGACACGAGCTGGAAACTGGAGCATTGCTTAAGAGTTCTGACCCCTGAGGAGTCGTGTCCCCTTCCAGCTGGCAGGAGAGCAGCAGTAACTGTGTGAGTGCTGGCCCTGCCTTGCTCACTTCCACAGATTTTGGTAGAGAAAGGAGAGGAAAAGCTTTGAATGCTCTGCCTCTCCCCTTCCTGCCTGTCCTGCTGCAGGGGGTGAGCCTGTGCAGCCTGCTGCTGGAGCTGGGATTGCTGGTGGCTGTTCCCACCATTTCCATGAATTCCCCTCCAGAACCCCAGCACAGAATGCAAACCCTCCTTTGTCAGTGGCAGCAGGGGGATCTGGGGTGTTACAAGCTGAAAACTCTCTGGCTGTGTATTCCTGGAATAGAGCAGATCCCAGCTGGACTGGGCAGAGAGCTGGGCTTGGCTTAACAAGGCCAGGATGCAAGAAGAGCCAGTGCAGCAGCTCAGGGAGGGGCAGGCAGCCAGGCTGAGCATCCCTGGGGCAGGAGCAGCATCCCCACTGCCTCGGGGAGCCAGCTGGGGCTGGGAAGAGTTTGGGGAATGCTGTGTGAGCTGAGGGCTGTGGAGCAGGATGGGATCTGCAAACTGCAGGTTCAACCTCAGAGCAAAACTTGGGCTGGACCTGAGAGCTCTGCATCCCTCTGGGCTGCATCAAACACAGGGCACTGCTGAGCCATTCACATGCAAGGAGGCTCCTCTGGGAATTATTTCCCCCTGGAAGTTGTGAACAGACAGAAGATAAACTGCTAATAAAGAAGGAAAGCAGAGATTTATCCCCGAATTTCTTTTTCTTTGTTGTATTTAGGAATTATTTGCCGTGAGAGGCTCTGGTTGGGGCTGTGCTCTGTCTGTGGAGGTGTTGTGCTCTGCAGAGAGATTTGAAAGGTCACTGATCCAGGGAGAGGAAATGGGACTTGAGCTCAGTGCTGACACTTTGAGTTGCCTTTCAAGAAATCTTCCAGCTTTGCTAATGTTGTAGGATCAAGGGGGGCAGAAAATCAAATTCCTGACCTGGTCTGGGTTGTGTAGAGCTGGTTGGATTTAGGGTCCAGCCTCATTCCTGTGCCACTGTGGTGGCTGAAAAATCCTGCATTTTGATGCTCCTTGTGGTTGTTTTCTGCTCTAAACTTCATGTTCAGCGCTGATATTCCCTGCACTCTCAGCTGAGGCTGGGATTAGGCACCAGAAAACTCTTTAATCCTGTAGGGACTGATGGGTTTGGTGAGGGGGAATGCAGGTGCCAGTCCCTGCTCCAAGCACTTTCTCTTGGATTGCCCCATGGCTGTTTAATGCAAAGTAAAAAGATGAATTGTTGAAATAAACCTGTTGTGTTTCCAAATCTATAAGTGATAAATACCTGTCTGTAAAGATGCTGCATTCAAATGTTTGTTCACTTTTTATCGTGAATTTCTGCTGAAGTTCATTAGAGAAATCTGTTTTAAATCCCACTTTGCAACGTATTTCTGCTTTCTTTGAAACATTTTCTCTCTCTGAGGCACCTGAAGTGCTTTGGTGGCTCAGCAGAGAGGCAAATGCAGCATCTCCTTGTGCATGGAGCAGGAATGGCAGAGCAGCATCCGCTGCTCCTGCTCTGTCCAAACTGCAGCTGAAATAGCTGGGCTTTCTCTCCTGCTGCATAGGTTATATTCATTAATGATTTTAATTTAATTGCATGGATTCTTTGCATGCTGGCAGGAGAATAAGCCCCCAGCAGAAGTGTGTGAAGCAGTCTGGAGTGATTTTTCCTCTCCTGCTCCAGGTATTATTATTTGTTTCTCTGAACCTTGTTTGTGTGTAATTGTTTGTTTAAACGTCAAAAAAAAGCTACAAACACTTTACCACGAGGTGTAGCACTCAATACTAAGAGTTTTAGTCTTTTACAATTAGGGGTTTATGGCAGGAACACATCTGAGAGTGGTTTCCAAGTAAACACCAGACAAAGTCCTGCCTGATGGAGATGTTGTGGGTATTTATTGCATTTACCTCTGCAACAAATGAAAAGCTTTCACTCCTCTGGCAGGCACCAAGGCAGTTACTGCGAGGTCTGTGGTGATCTGGAGCTGTGTGAATTCACCCAGACACCTTAAAAAACTTTATTTAGAAATGAAGAACTCATTAAAAAAAATTAAAAACCGAAGTATTGTGTGCGATGCACAGTTAAGGGGGTGATGCAGCCACAGGGACAACAGCATTTGCAGGACAAGGGACTTTTAAATTCATAGGACATAAGACAAACATCCCCTGACACTCACTCTGACCCTGCAAACTACTTAAATGGGATAAGCCAAGTTACGAACAGGCAAAGAAAGGATAAGGGAGATATTGAGAAGAAAGGAGAGTCCTTGGAATAAATCAGCAACCAGGCAGTGGCTTGAAAAGGCAGGGGGTGTGTATTTGATGGAAAAAAATCCCCAAGAAGGAGCAGATGCTTTCAGGTGAGAGTTAAAAATCAATTAGTGCAAGCTAAAGCTGTTCAGGAAAGTCTGGATATAGAAATTTCTGTAGTGAAGTGTCAATATATCCAAAATCAAAGTGTTCCTCTCAGCTGTGATGACATTTTTCCATGAGCTCTTTCAGGTGGGACGAGGAAGAATCCTGCTTGCTTTTTCTCTTGTCACATAAAATAATAAATATAAACAATAACACATAAAATATGATATAAAATAACATAAAATAACAAATAAAACATTAAATATAAATAATAACACATAAAATAGTGTTACAGCAAATCAAGGTGGTTCAAATTAGGAGGGTCACATTTAAAATGCTCCATCTGGGGCCACCGTGGCTCATGGGGGTGCTGGGTGAGCTACAAGACTTGGGGACCCCCTAAATCTCATTGATTAGCTATTTATTAGCTATTTATACTCATTTATATTCCTTGGGGTGAGGCTGTGGGCTCTGTGCTGGTTTTGCACATGATTTTTGGGGGTGCACTGGTGTTTGGCCAGCATCAACCCACCCCACACTGCCCCACATCTTTGCAAAGTGCTTTAGGAACCCTCAGCTTTTACAACCCTGGAGGTGTGGAAACTTCAGTGAAACTCACTCAAAAATCCAGCTGCTGTGGCTCTGTTATTGCAAATCTCCAAAACAAATAAAGAAAAAGAAACAAATGTTAAAAATAATATTAAAATACTAAAAATATTAAAAATAAACATATATTAAAACCAAACAAATATTAAAATAACATTAAAAAATTAAGCAAAATTATTGCAAATTCTCCTCCCAAGAAGGGAGGAAATCCCACTGTCACCTTTTCCCTCCTCAGACTGTGAGGAGCTAAACACCACATTACATTTAAATTTCTTGTTACACACAGAAATGGTGGGAAGTGGATTCGTAGAGAGTTTTTAGGGTTTGATAGAAGGCTCATACAGTTTGTATTTGTATGTGAACTTTGAGATAAGAAATGCTGATTTAGAAATGTTATGGAATAGGACAGATATTGAGAGAGAAAGGGAGCATGAGAAAGTTTTAAAGGATGGTTTTGTGAATAAGACCAGCTATTTTAGAGAAACAGAATTATGAAAGATATATTGTAGTAAGACTCACAAAGGGTATTTTAGATGATTGGTTTTAAGGTATCTACAGTATGGTAAAAAGTTGATAGGTTAAGAAACACTTATAGTGTTTTGTAATTAAAAAACACTTGACTTCTGGTTGTGATGGCGTGAATTATAACATCTCTATTGTCTCACTCTTCACATGAGACTGAAAATGGAATAAAAGTTTTTAAAACACTTTTCAGTTGCCCCNCATCAACCCACCCCACACTGCCCCACATCTTTGCAAAGTGCTTTAGGAACCCTCAGCTTTTACAACCCTGGAGGTGTGGAAACTTCAGTGAAACTCACTCAAAAATCCAGCTGCTGTGGCTCTGTTATTGCAAATCTCCAAAACAAATAAAGAAAAAGAAACAAATGTTAAAAATAATATTAAAATACTAAAAATATTAAAAATAAACATATATTAAAACCAAACAAATATTAAAATAACATTAAAAAATTAAGCAAAATTATTGCAAATTCTCCTCCCAAGAAGGGAGGAAATCCCACTGTCACCTTTTCCCTCCTCAGACTGTGAGGAGCTAAACACCACATTACATTTAAATTTCTTGTTACACACAGAAATGGTGGGAAGTGGATTCGTAGAGAGTTTTTAGGGTTTGATAGAAGGCTCATACAGTTTGTATTTGTATGTGAACTTTGAGATAAGAAATGCTGATTTAGAAATGTTATGGAATAGGACAGATATTGAGAGAGAAAGGGAGCATGAGAAAGTTTTAAAGGATGGTTTTGTGAATAAGACCAGCTATTTTAGAGAAACAGAATTATGAAAGATATATTGTAGTAAGACTCACAAAGGGTATTTTAGATGATTGGTTTTAAGGTATCTACAGTATGGTAGAAAGTTGATAGGTTAAGAAACACTTATAGTGTTTTGTAATTAAAAAACACTTGACTTCTGGTTGTGATGGCGTGAATTATAACATCTCTATTGTCTCACTCTTCACATGAGACTGAAAATGGAATAAAAGTTTTTAAAACACTTTTCAGTTGCCCCTTCTGTGGGTCAGATAAAAGTACAACCTGACAAGAAATGCAACAGAAAACGCAGAGGGAGAGCTCAGCAGTGCTGCAGAAGTTGCTTTGTGACTCCTCTGCTCTGCTCTCACCTCTCAGCCCCGTGCAGGCTGGCAGCGAGGGCTCCTTTTGTTGCAGAGCCAAAGTTGAACTCAGCAGAGGCTTGGAGTGGAAAACCTGCAATGGATCCCCTCGATCCCCAGGGATGATGAGCCTCCCTTGGAGAGCTCTCGGGGCTGGGGTTTAAGGCAGGCTGTGCTGCCTCTCAGCCCGGGGGATCATTAAGGAGATGGATATTATTGTCTTTTTTATGCCTCAGCTCTGCTGTGGTGCCCATGGACAGCTGGCATTTTCCTCTTGCCCGTGCTGCCAGCTCCTGGGAAGTGCTAAGTCTGGGATTTTGCAGGTGGGAATTCCAGGTTCATGTCCAAATTCTGGCCAGCCATGGCGTAGGGTGTTTAATTTAGGTTGGGGAAGTCCAGCAAAGAAGCAAGGAGTTGCCTTTCAAGGAAATCTTCCAGCTTTGCTAATGTTGTAGGATCAAGGAGGCCAGAAAATCAAATTCCTGACCTGGTCTGGGTTGTGTAGAGCTGGTTGGATTTAGGGTCCAGCCTCATTCCTGTGCCACTGTGGTGGCTGAAAAATCCTGCATTTTGATGCTCCTTGTGGTTGTTTTCTGCTCTAAACTTCATGTTCAGCTCTGATATTCCCTGCACTCTCAGCTGAGGCTGGGATTAGGCACCAGAAAACTCTTTAATCCTGGAGGGATTGATACACACCAAGTCCTTTTATGATGGCAAAAACATATCCAATCCACTCAGTGCAATAAAATGGCTTTTAGCTCTACTTGCTCAGAAGAAAACCCTATATCTTTTTGCCTTATATCAGAAATTACGAACAAATCTTGATTTTTGTCCCCTTTTTTTTCCCTTTCTTCTCTTCCCTTCTCTTTTAAAGTATCATGTCTTATTGAAGTTGAGCTGTTTTCAGGTTAGAAACGCAGCACAAATGATGCAGCTCAGCTCCTTCAGAAGAATTGCACTTCAACACCTCTCCACGAGTATTTATCACATGTACCTGTGCACACAAAACATTTAGCCTTGAGACAGCTCTCTCCTGAAAGTGGAGAAAAATTAAATTCCCTGAGCTCAGTGCTGCTGCTTGTGCAGTTTGTGTTTTTCTCCTCCTTCCATCAACTTTATTTTGCCTGGAATATAAAACCAGAGCTTGTCACAGGTAAATGCCTGCTGTCATTTATTACCCTACAACAAGACACTGAAAAAAATCATCGTTAATCTAATTTGTTAAACTGAGTCCTCTGGAATTCTGTGGCTGTGGCTGCATCTTTCCTGCATTATTTTGCTGTCTCAGCTTTATCACAGCAACCTTTGATCACTTTTAATCAGGGATGGGAAGTGCCTGGCCCAAAGTTGTGTGGAAGATGAGGGGGATGCTGGCACAGCCTTGGGAGCTGCTGTGCTTCCTGCTCCATCCTTGCACCATCTTCAAAGTTAAACTTTCTTGTAATTTAACATTAAACATGTCTGGATTACCTGCTGCACACTGGAAAACGTGCCAGCTACTCTTATTTAGTGTTCCATCAAATTAATGCAGTAAATTCTTCTTTATTTTAGTAGGTCCCAAAGTTGGAAGAGACCAATAGTTTGGCACATTTTTGTACACATCACACACTTCTACTCCATTTCTTCCCTCTGGTTCTGCCTTCTGGGGGTTTGAGCTCTTTAGCAGGATTTGCAATCTTAATTTCCTTAACTGAATTCCCAACAGAAACAGCCCCAAAGTCCCTTTGAGTCAGACTTTGCCTCTGGTACCAGATCTGGAGGTCCCTCCTTGGCATCCTTGGCTCTCTTATCTGGTCCATCTGGTCTCCTGGAGGCTTCTCTCTTGGGGACATTTAGGGGCACACCATTATCTAAACCCTGGCTGAGTTCTCGGTCCTGTCCATAGCAATAAAGTCTCCTGGGTCACTTTTGCTCTCAGTGCAAGGTTGGAATAAGCTTTGCCGGAGCAGCAAAAGCTCCACCCACCCCAACAGGCTCCAGAAGTCACCCCAGTTATATCCCAACCCCAAACACCCGGAGCCTGTCCCAGGGCTGGTAAATGTCCATGGAAAAGCCAGGATGTTTCTCCAGACACTCACAAGCAGAACGTGCTTTTTGCAGCTCCAGCAGGAGCCCAACTCCCGCTGAAAACCAAGAGATTTGAGGTTTCTGAGTCACTGAAAGCCTTTTGAAAAGCTCTTTGGCGGCCAAAAGCGAGCATGACAGTTCAGAGGAACAGAAAGGGAGCCCCACCCTTGAGAGCCTTGCTTTAATTTGTCCTTTCCCACCAAGAATTGAAGGGTGGACGCAACTCAGCGCTGAGAACAATGGGGACGCAGACAGAGCTCCTTGGGAAATCCAGTTTTTTCCCTCTGTAGTGCTTCCAGTGGCCACAAGGCAGCACGGGCAGGTAGGGCCGAGCTCGCCGTGCTGGCACAAGCAGCAGTGCCTGCTGCTTGCATATGGTGGAAAAATCGGGATGCGTCTCCAATCCCCCCGGGCAAAGGAGATGCTGGAAATAGCATGGCCACGTTTCAAGCTCTGGCAGCACAATGGGAAGCGATCCAGGCTCTTCTGGTGTCAGGAAGGAGAGCAGGAACGAGTTTTATGCGTCCTGAGGGGGAAAAGAGGGAGGCAAAGCTGTCCCAGCTGGAGCTGCTCGCTCTGGGAGAGGCGGAGGTTTGGCGCTCGTTGAAAGTGGCAGATCTGAAGGAACAATGGTCCCCTCCTGATGTGGTGCCCATGCCTTGGTGGGCTCTGTCCTCACCCTGGCAAGCCCCTTCCAAGTCTGTGCCCCAGGCTCTGCTGGTTAAACACAACTTGTGGGCAGCAGCCCAAGCCCAGAGCGATCCTGTGCCCAAAGCTTGGGCCTTTCACCCAGCCAGGCTTCCCCAGGCTGCTCTGGCTCAGGGGTGCCTGGAGGAGGCTGTGCTCTCCTCTCCCTGCTGATGACAGTCCATCTAGCAGCTTCTAAACGTGGGGAATATCCCTTTTTCCCCGCTCTCTTCCATCCTGCCCAGCTCTCTGCCGTTTATTGCAGAGCCTGGAGGGCGTTGAAGCACCTCAGGCATTGAGTGGAGTTACCTGTCCCAGCTGCAGAGTCATAGGCAGGGAAACAAATGTCACACATTTCCCTGTGTGACATAAAATTACTCTCAAAAACATGTAATTTGCGTGTCAGAACAGAATATATATATATATTTAATATATAAAAGTTCATTTATTTTTCAGTTGGAGACACAGATATATTTCTGAGCTCATTTCAAGGTGCAGCCACCCTAACTTTGGCACCCAGTGGTCCATACAATTTCTCCTACATCACTGCAGAGAAGAGTTTTGTGGCCTCGGATGCCCTGGCTGATTTTCCTTTCAGCAGGAAAACGGGAGGGAGCGTTTTCCACTTGGACACGGGACCTGTCTGAGAGCTGTGCTAAATAAATCATGGTGCCAGGCGCTGCTGGGTAATTAGGCATGAAGGGAATCAGCAGTCTGCTCATCCTGGTGTGACACACACGGCACATTTGCCATGCGCCTGCAGCTCCCAGGCCTGGGGATCCACCAGGAAAATGCAGCCAGCAGCCTTGGGGTGCTGGGGAACACCAGTGAGGGGGGGGTTTGGGGTTTGTGAGCATGGGTTTGGGATTTGTGAGTGTAGGATTTGGGATTTCTGAGAGTGGGGTTTGGGAATTCTGAGTGTGGGGTTTGGGATTTGTGAACGTGGGGTTTGGATTTCTGAGCGTGGGGTTTGGGATTTCTGAATATGGGGTTTGGGATATGTGAGTGTAGGATTTGGGATTTGTGAGCGTGGGGTTTGGGATTTCTGAGCATGGGGTATGGGGTTTGTGAGGTTGGGGTTTGGGAATTCTGAGCGTGGGGTTTGGGATTTCTGAGAGTGGAGTTTGGGATTTCTGAATATGGGGTTTGGGATTTTTGAGGGTGGGGTTTGGGATTTGTGAGCATGTGTTTGGGATTTATGAGAGTGGGGTTTGGGGTTTGT